>CALYDE020000722.1:521022-893658 GCA_944472155.2 Trichobilharzia szidati | reverse complement strand
TGCGCACATTGATAAACGTGAAGAAGTACTAGTGTAACAACCGAAGACAAGGCTGGCAACAGATCAGTTTTATTACGAAAACCAACAGGTATTTATATGTATTTTACGTACATTAATAAGGCTTCTGCCCGCAGAAAGAAGGCGGTCTTCTGATTGGTTGTTTGCAAACAAACGCAGTCTTCTGCTTCCTCGTTTTCGATATTTTTCGGAAATGCGAGCCACTTGTCTGCGAATCATATTTGTCCACGTTTAGGTCAGCTGTGATTGGTTGTTGAATCAGCCTAGATTAATTTCTACCAATCAGCGTGGATCAATGTCTACCAATTGGCTAGCAGCTTGCTCTCACCACACTAGGAAATACGTGTACGCTAATTTAGTCAAATAGAACACGCAACAAGATCTTCGGTGAACTTTTGCGTAGTAAATCCCGCCACTCGACAGCCTTAGCTCTGGTAGACTCCAAGAGGAGTGGTGCCAGGATTGGTCAAGATTGTGGTTTGTAGTGTGCAGTATGTTAGGACTCAGCTGCTGCCGTGAATGGAGTTTGACCTAACACCCGTTGGTCATTCGGTGTAGTCATAAAAGTATAATAATAATAGGTTATAGTGCAGATAATATAGGTTGAGATAAGTGAAATAATAAAGAAAGAAAGAAAAGATAGAGTAGTCGGTACAGTGGGAGAAGACAGGACGGGTCGTGGGGATTTAGCTTGTATGCTTATCCATTGACAATGTGGTTTCAAATTTTAAGAGGATAAGCCATTGAGAAACAAACCATGCATTTCTGCATGATTGTCCAGCTTCCGCTCGAAAGTCTCCACAGATGGCGCTGTAGTTACGGCCGCCGGTAAAGCGTTCCAGAGACGGCAAACTCGAAGCGAGAAGAAATGTAAACGCACTCGAGTCTTTGGTCTCTGGTGTGCTATCCTTAGCGGGTTACCCCGTGGAAGCCTATAATCACTTAATGGCAGGATGCTTTTATTAGGGTGGGCCTGGTCATTTAAGATCTTATAGACGGTGATGACGTCTCCCCTGTGACTACGGTAATTAAGTGTGAAAAGACTTAGTTTCTTCAGTCTTTCCTCATATGATTTGTTGCGGAGGCCGATCACCCATTTTGTCGCTCGTCTCTGGACACTTTCTAGAATGTTAGCATCCCTTTTGAGTAGCGAAGGAGCAATGACATTATGCACCTCAAGGAGTGGCCTCACGTATGTCGTATACAACGTTAAGAATAGTTCAGGAGTAAGAGCTCCGAGCTGCCTATGCATAAAGTGTAAAGTGGCGTAAGATTTGGCGACGTCCCTCGTGTAATTTACACTGGTGTCTAGCCTTTCTGTTTAAATAAGACCTAGGTCGCGTTCTGATGGCACACAACTCAAGTTCTGGCCACCAAGGGTGTAATTTGCACTCTGTGACCTGCCGGAATGAAGTTGCACTACTTTGCATTTCTTTAGGTTGAAAGGCATTCCGTTAGCCAGAGCCCAGTCTCCCAGAGTTTGCAGGTTAGCCTGCATCAATGAAGGGAAATTTTCGTAACATCTAAAAATTGGTACTCTCTTAAACTCTACTACACATGGTAAATAACATGTTTACGTAACTGTAATGTTTTACGGATTATTATTTATTTTCCAAACATTGTTTAATATTCAATATAAATGTGCTTTGGCGGCTCAGTGGTCGAGTGATCTCCAGTCTTGCTGAAGCTTGTGCTAGGCTGCTCGATCTTGCCCAGTTTGATGGAGCATGGCACTATTGGAAAACAGCGAAGTTTTAGCGTGAGGCTAGCTAGGATCTTCCTCTTCCAACGTAGTTTTTACGAGCTAGTACAAGACAATTTGATTTCTTTGTGCAAACTTTTTGATTGTGAGATTAAGGTGCCTGGTCTTCAGTAAAATTCAACGTAGTTCGTCCCGCCACTTGACTGTGGTAGTTTTCGTTATCTCCAAAAGGAATGGTGCTGGAATTAATTAAATGTTGTTCGTAATATGCACTGTGTTAAAGCACTGCTGCTACTGTGAATGGAGTTGATCCTTTCACTAGTTAGTCCCTCGGTAACGTCGTCAAGAGAAAATAGATCATAATAATGACAGATATAATTAGTGTAGGCTAATCAGACTAAAAGACAGAAAAAGAAATAAAGAAAACGTAAAAGCATATAGCTAATTAAATTTGGAATAATTATTTATATTTTTCATATTTTTATTTTGATTACAGCTTGATGCCACATCGTATTTTCACTACAAGTATGGAATTTTCAGCATGGATAGCGGTAGCCCAAATTTTGCAGGCCGACCATAGATATCAGGTGTGTCGGCAGGGGATCGAACCCTGGACCATGTGCATGGTCGGCGAGAGTCCTAACCACTGTGCCACCGACGCACATACATATATTATTATTTATTGTTTTCTTTAGTTCCTGGAGGAACACAGGGCTTCAGCCTCACCTCTCCATTACGTTTGGTTCTCAGCCAACGTTTTCATCTGCCCATATGCTTTCATCTCTTCTTCACATGACATTCTCCTTGTCACCTTTGGACGGCCAACTTGCCGCTTGCATATATATGAACACAATATCAATAATGATAATTAATATTATTATAAGTGCAAGTGTAGTAGTTTAAGTAGTCAGGAGAGTAAGACAGGAGAGAATGTAAAGAAGTGAAGTGATATATTCAGATGTCTAACCATGAATAGTGTAAGGGATTTTAAGGCGATAGGCCATTTGGACACAGTCCTGGTATCACTGCATGGTTGTCCAGCCTTCGTTTAAAGACAGTACCATAGCTACATCTGCCGGTAAGGAGTTCCAGGGATGGCAAACCCGCAGTAAAAAGAAGTGGGAGCGCACCCGGGTCCTTGCCCTCTGGTGAGTTATCTTTCTGGGATTTCCACGAGGAAGCACATACTCATTCAATGGCTAAACAGCTTTTTTGGGTGATTCTGGTCATTTGTAGTTCTGTAGGCAGTAATTAGGCACCCCTAAGCAGACGGGATCTAAGTGTGAATGGGCCTAATTTCCTTAGCCGTACATCGCATGGTTTGTTTCGGAGACCGATCACCCCTATCGTCAACCGTCTTTGGACTCTTTCCAAGAGGTTTGCGTCTCGTCTAAACAGTTGGTGTGCAGTGGTATTATGCACTTCAAAGTGTGGTCTGACGTATGTTTTGTACAACTTGGAAAGAGCTCAGGAGTGAGTGCACCTAACTGTCTATATGTAATGTGTTACAGCATATGCCCTCGCTATGTCCCCCGTGTAATTTACACTTGTGTCGGTTTTTCTGTTCGAAATGGACCTAAGTCACGTTCCTACGTTGCGCTGGACAAGCTTTCGTTGCACAGGGTGTAACCTGAATTCTCTAGGCTACGGGTGAGTAATTTCACGACTTGGCACTTTTTCAGATTGAATGTCATACCACTGGCCACCGCCCAGTCTTCCGGAAGCTTTAGGTCTGCCTGCAGTCTATCTGAGTCTTCCGAACACTTTATTACTCTTAATATCTTTACGTCATCAGCGTATAGAAGAGTTGGGCAGCTTAGGCGGCATGTCTGTCTCCATCCTTGAAAATAGGAGAAAGGATAGCTCTTTTCTACTCCCCTGTCAGTTTCCCCAAATCCATAGTGTTGGATCAAGTCGCATAAGGGCCTACAGAGATCTTCTATGCACTGTTTCAGAACAGATGGCCTGGTGTCGTCACAACCTGGGGACTTTCCAGATGTGAGTCTCTGTAGCTTCCCTAGTACTATTGCTGGGTTTATTTGGAGAGTATCCAACAAGTTTTCCTCCGTTGAAGTAGTAGCGCCGCCATTATGGTTCGTGCCAGTAATACCAAAATTGCCACTTAACTGTTTAGCGAAGGCTAAACTGAATGTTTTGGCCATCTCCAGACTAGTGATGTTTTGACCGTTTGGACATGCTAGGGCGCATGCCTCTTCCAACGTGAATCAATGCAAGCTCTTGAAGTCCTCCAGGAGATTTTTGGCAATGAAATGACCTGTCACTCCTGACTCTCACGTTGCATCGGTTCCCGAGTTCTAGGTATGGGCCGTGGTCGGTCTAGCTCTACGATATTCACCGCATACAACAAGTCTCCCGCGTTGCTCGCAGAATATGTTGCACACCTCCCCTCAGCCATGAGAACCTTTGCGTCGGCTGTGTTGTGACTAAAGAGACAGTATCCGAGATTTCTGAGTGAATAATCTCTTTTACCACTTCCCAGTGTTCATCCACAAATGACTCATCCCATGCTAAGGGCCATTCTGCGTCGGACAAAGGCCTCGACGCTTCAGAATAGTCAGCTTTGTTATAACGCAGACATGGTGGTGTAGCGTCCCACTGCAGGTGCTCACGGAGAACAAGATCAAATCCTGTGACTGCGAGGTCACCACATCCTAGTGGAATCATGATTTGGACCCTTTCGACAACCATTTGGTCACTAGTTAGAATAGAATCTAATCTAGATGACTTTCCACTATGGCCTCACCCAGTTTCGCCTCCAGCATTCTCAGTCAGTCCTGTATTTATGACGGTTTGCAGTAGATTTCGACCGAATTTTCCCTGAGCACACCCCGAGCCAATGTTCATGGATGGAGCATTGAAATCTCCAGCTGTGATGATTTGGTCAAAGCCCAAGTCCCGTACCTCGGTGATGGTGCTGAGCAGTAGTTGGTTGTGTTCTGTCCCACAGGTGGGTGACCGGTAGATGCTACCCAGTAAGTGCTCGGGGTGACATACGATGAAGTGACACCATATGGATTCTAGGAGTTCAATAAGTGGTGGGTCCATTACACCTACACATTTAATTTGCTTGTCAAAGTATATGGCAACTCCCCCTTTCCTTGTTATCCCTGTTTCTCCCGGCCAGAACCGTATCACTTATGGTGACATCGTTGTCGGCGATAGTGGGGCTTCAGCGAGGATTATTATTTTAAGGTCAAGGTGTGGCTGGAGATTTCCGAGTTCACCTACTTTCGCTCTCAGGCCCCTCACATAGCTATAAAGGTATCTGACGGTGTGTCTCACAACCTCAGAGTGTTGTGGGGTAGTTAACGTTGCGCCGTCTGCTGGTAGGGGACTTAATATTGGGACTAATAGGCCGATTCCTATGGAACCGGCCGTTGTCGTTTTTTCCTTGGATTCGGGTAGGACACTTGAGTGACAGTGACTGTCATTCTCAGTACCGCATTGCTGTAGTATCACTGAGGCTTGGGGACGTATTCAGATATCAGTTTGCTGCCTCCTTATGATCCAGGGTCTGCCTTAGTAGCATCGGATGTGTCCTCTCAGTTCACCCTTGGTCCCATACCATCGTTAAAGTACCAGAGCCAGCTGTTCCTGCGAGTTGAATTTCACACTTAGCAGCCTTGGGGGGCTAATTAATGTGAGATGAGCGGGGTGAGGTAGCCGGAAAATCGAGATTGCTCCAGAACCACCAAGGTCCATCTGAGATGACAGTCATCTCCATCGCTGTACGTCATGCATGTGCTTTTCACAACCAGTTTCCGTTTCCAGCTCCGTGACACTGTGTATGATCATAGAGGTATAAGGTATCAGTCCCGGTGGCTCCCTCGTCACCAACTTGTTAGCCCACAGCCTATCACGTCTCACTCCTATACTGGAACTCCTGTCGATAGCTAATACTTCAGCCAGTAGCAGCATTCTTTCAGCCTCTTCGGCAGAGCGCAGTGTCACTCCTAACGGAGGCGGCTTACCTTGAGGTGCCTGAACATCCCCATATAATCTGCACAATTTTTCTGAATTGGTGTCCAGCCCTATTATATTGCGATCCCAGATCAAACGGAGCTCTTCGTTCAAGCGAACTATCATTGCACAGGGGTACATTAGACAGGATAAGGAAATTGATCAACTGACCTCAGATTTGGGTTTGACTTTTGGCTGCTTGTCCTTTTATGCAGGGTCAGTAACTTTGGGCTTCATCAGGTTCTGACTGGCCTGTAAATGTGTGACTTTATCCTTAGGTGAGTTTGCCCATCACACTAAACAAAAAGACTAACTTCTTTTACCTAGGTCTTAAACAGTACTTGGCCTATCCTGCAAGTACTGAGAAACGTGTGAAAAGCAGAAATAAAAAGGATTCGAAGTGTGTCTCGAATGTGTACTTGAATACCTTCACGAGCTCCCTACGATGGGTCACTCAACTTTATCAGCAGGAAGGAAAAGCTTTTTGCAATCGACGGAGTAGATTGTCAAGTTAAAGTCATTTGTAAGCAGTTTACATACACGTGAGAAACTGCTGTCATCTACATCATCACGATCAAGAGAATTCTAGTGGTTATAACCCGATTAATGATTATAATTTGTTTCATTCCAAAACAGTACCTATGATACAGTATGGAATTTTCAGAGCTGATGCTCAAACGCTTTCGGATAATAGCAATAATAAATTAATTTTTGCATGCTCTGGTCAACATATGCACTGGTCTGATCCATACGATTAATTCACGAACTGAGTAAATTGAAGCGTTCTCCCTACTGATATGTTTCGCAAGAACTTTGCACAAAAGCCGTTTTTATTTGCATGGTTTTCAATCGCCACTTTAGCGTTTTACCTGAAAAACAAAAATGAAGGTCAAAAAACCTGACAAAATGCTATTCTGTGTTTCGCGGCTCGTTATATTTGTGTTCGCAGTCACCCTGCTCTTGTTAATTACAAATTTTCCACATACTATGTCCCTTCATTTTTCTGGATGCAACACAGAAGAAAAACGCTTAAAATTGGAAACGAGCAGTACGCCATCGTACAACTTCAATCATCCTTCACTTCATGCTGTACCAAATTCCCCATATACCTTCCCCTTACAGAGAATTAATCCGTTATGAAAAATGGGTGGAGACTGACACTTTCCATTACTGTAAAAACGTTTGCGTCCAGATACAGAATCGCATTTCGTCCAGGGGTAGACACAGTGTTGCTGCTATGTTTTGACTGAACTAGAATACACGTATCTTCTAGTATTTCTTCGCGTTTATAATTGTGTGCTAACGTTGTGATTACTCGACATCCACAACGTAATTCAAAAGGCACTTACGAAGGAATACGATAGTGTATTATTGCAGCAATCAAATTCAAAAATCGAGCGAGTGCAAAAGGTATCAATTGTTAACACGCAAGATTTAGAGTAATAAACAAATCAAAGTACAATTACACAATGAAAGTATACTGCGATGATGAGTAATAAAACGGGTCACTACAACAGCTTCACTAGCTACGGAGATCCACTTCACCTAAGCCATCTTCATTATGGAAAGTTGTTGCCAGTCAGCCTCATAGCCGACTCCTAGATTCACGGGTTACAGGGAATTCACCAACATTCAGAGGGTGGACCACTCTAAATTCATCTTTCATACTTCGAAAATAAACAGCCAAAAATGAAAAACTATACATTAACTAAGTAGAATTCCAACCCACTAACAGATACTTTGGCTGTTTCACACGTTCAGATGCTATTTTCGTGTTTCCTTTTGTGCTATTACTAAGTACATGCATAAACACATGGTTCAGCCACAATTTCCAGGTAAGCTCCTAAAATCTCTCCCCCTAATGATCTTAGTATCTGTCTGAATTTAGTGTTCAGCTCATCTGATTAAATTCCAAAGTAAGTGAGTCTTTTCATTTCTTGTCTACTTCTTCATTTCAATACCTACCATTCCTGGAATCTGCTGACTAAGTGAGTACTTAAGTACGACGTGTTTAGTAAGGTTGATACAGTACTACATGTCAAGAGCACAGCAACTTTCTCATCATGGGTTGGATGGTCAGGAATATCCAGAAGATCAAAGATTAAGATGAGAAATAACACAGATGACAGGGTATGGCCCTGATGCAGTCCTAAGAAAAATGTCCTCTCAGACTGGGTTACTTGGATTTTCTGTGTTGAATTCCCCAGTCCTCAGAAGGGCTCCGAAACCGGATGGCGAATGACTGTCAGTATGACCCTCAGAGACCTGCATAAATATAATCTCCTGTCACACAAAAGGAAACTCCCTGGTCTACACTTTAGCAATGTTATTTTATGATACCAGAATGCTGTTCAGATATTTCAAGCCGGTAGTAATTTGGAGGCTCTAGACTGTTTTTTTCTGAATTCATGTTGGGTTTAATTAAAGTTGTTGTTTTTAACAGTATGTTACATAGTGTGGTTCTCCAAAATGACCCCTCCCCAGTTTCTGGTGAAGATATGTGAAAGATGCATCTGTGGTACTAAAAACGCGTGACATGAATTGGTTTTTCGTACACTAACCTAACAGTATATGGAATTAGACTTAATTATGAGCGGTAAAGTTATTAAAGAAAGCTTCCAATGTCAGAATGTACCGTAAAAGAGAGGCAAGATTTATTTTTATTATTTATTTTATTTTTATTTTGATTACAGCTTGAAACCACACGTATTTTCAGTACAAGTATGGAATTTTCAGCATGGATAGCGGTAGCCCAAATTTTGCAGGCCGACTATAGATATCGGGTGTGCGTCGGCAGGGGATCGAACCCTGGACCATGTGCATGGTCGGCGAGAGTCCTAATCACTGCGCCACCGACGACGTTAGACACCAGTGTTTAGAGAAAATTAGCTTGTTCCAGCTGATATTTAGATTGCGCTTCACTCCAAGTTGTGTCAGTGAAGATAAGGTAAATGTACTGTTTACCTAATTAAGCAGAACAAATAGATAGTGCCAAGGGACATCTGAGGCAAAATCTATTACACCCTGATAAATCAATCAGGATGCAAATCGGAAACTGCGAAAATAAAATTGATAATTATGGGGACTGCATGCACGGCAAACCTACCAAGAAAGACGACAACACCAGCGACGGGTAATTTAAAACATCGATAGTGATGACATATACAAAAAGTACCTGTTAAATATTATTCAGAATCCTTAATGAGATAGGAACAGAAGTATCATTCGAACCCACTAACTGACTTAGAAATTAATGACGTCGGTCAAAGGATCTGTAAAGTACTATCAGTGCTGTCGATTAGCTACACTTTACCAGTCCTTACTTGACGCAATTTACCTGTGTACCCAATAACTGAGTACCTGTAAGTACTGATGAAAAAACGTAAGTTAAAAAAGACTCACTTAATTGGAATTTCGCTCCGGTGAGCAGTATATTTGAGTGGAATAAAAGGCGAAGATCATCCAAGGAAAAACGTCTAGAACTTATCTAATGGGTGTGGCTTTATTACAGACTCAAGGAATGTGAGTGGAGACGACACAACGGAAAAGCGCGAAATGGCGCTGGAGCCTGTTCACATATGTACATCTTAAAACAAAATCTTAAATCACTGGAAATTGCAGATCTATGGAATCCACTAAACAGAATAGTTTGGTTTTTCAAAACCCTGCCCCAGCCAAAGTATGTCCCGGGGTCATCTCGATTAGCGGAGCACAAAACTTAGAGGAATATAGAAAATAGCTCGTCCATTGCATTACATTCAGCTACACGCAACCATATAATAGGATGGAACAAGATTGCAGTCTTAAGATCTAACATAGCATGGCGGAAGGAGGGACTGAGATGTGAGGGTTTATTTACTGAAATAACCGACGCTACATGCAGTGGGAATGACTGAGCACCTCTACCTGACATCTTGAAATTTTTAGTATCCATACTACCAATGAGAATGAAGAACGAAAACTACAAAAACTGAGTTCCGAAGCTGCACCGGCAAAAAAAATTATGAAAAATAAAATATGCCCGAAGCATTATCCAGTAAATTCAACCATTTTACGGCGTGACATATCCAATGAACAGATTAATATTAGATTAGAATACGTAAGGCTTCAGCTCATCTTTTAGAAATTTAGGTTATTGTGCTGTGGAATATTGTTGGCCACTTCAAAATTGCGGATGTATCCATATGCATCAGAATAATGTTTAAGATTTGAGACGGTATATTAGGATATTTGTCAATCATTATGTTGTTTCCATTCTCTGTAAATATTTGTTTCTTGTTCGTGTAAATATTTCCTCGTTTATTTAAAAAATAATATTTTAAATGATTGTTTATATGAAGCAACAAATATTCAGGGAAAAGAAGTCCTACGTAGAGGAAAAAACTGCCACACGTAGCACTGTCATCGAACACAGCATGGAATGGCAGATAACTGCCCGCCTCAAATTCAATGAATGTGTAAAGCTCTTCTCCATCATTGACTGGGAGGCAGTTTCTTAGCCAATTCATCACTAAATTGTGCCACACACCTTTACAAATCTAACTAAAACAGCCAGATGATGACGAGGCCACAATCCAAGTGTATAACAGTGGAAAAGGCTTATCGATCTTTACGGGTCAAGGGCACATAATACACAACAAAGTGGCTGCAATAACAAAGAAAATCGCCTGATTCCACTAGCCCTGAAAGTGGACGTCCAGCGGCATCTATCATAAAGCTCATATTATTTTTTTTATTACAGCTTGATGCCACATCGTATTTTCACTACAAGTATGGAATTTTCAGCATGGATAGCGGTAGCCCAAATTTTGCAGGCCGACCATAGATATCAGGTGTGCATCGGCAGGGGATCGAACCCCGGAACATGTGCATGGTCGGCGAGAGTCCTAACCACTGTGCCACCGAGTCATAAAGCTGATTTCAGCAGTACTTTTAAACCCACATCCAAAAGAGGCTTGATTCACATACTTTAATTCATTAAAGTCTTAGCCATAAAAAAGTTCAAACCTGTTTTATGTGTTCAGAAACTAATTGACTTTACTTTGAACTTGCCTTGACAAACCAATTTAAGCACCAAGGTTTATTTTAGGCAATAACATTTTCACCCCCGTTGTTTTCTTGCCTCGTTTTCCTACCTCTTATCTGGGATTGTGACACGTAAAAATTCTTACCTCTATTAATAAAAATTGTAATCCTTTATGATGTGGTGAGCTCCATACAAATTTTTATGATAAGTAAGTGTGTGATCAGAATGTCAGAAGTGCGTCGCGCAAATACACATTATATGATACAGATAAATTACTTCTCATTGCTCTGTGGGAATTCGTGCACCAAAATGTCGTTTTAGGTGATTATAGGGTGTTGACTTTTACGCGAATTAAGATGTATACCAACGCAAGTTCTTATATCAACAACTCCTACAGTATTTGTCCTGCGTAGACCATAGGCAAATCAAAACACCAAACTGATCGTTCAAAATAGAAAATAAATTTGAGGATCAAGATCGTGGTGTGGTTTTGAATGACTGACTAGCTAGGGATCGTGCACGAACTAACGGACGTAACACGATGGCATGCCTTGTCTTCTGCTGTTACAGTAGTAGTAGTGCAACATCAGAAGGCAAGAGTCAGGCAACAGATCGTTTATTAATGAAATCAACACATATTTATAGATTTTCATTTACATTATTATAAATTACTGATAGCAGACAAACACAGTCTTCTGATTGGTTGTTTCTCACTTAAAGTTAATCTTTCATCTCTTTGGTCCCGAAATATAATTCATAATTTGAACGATCACTTCTTGTGTTTTGCTTTGCCTTTGGTCTACGCGGAACGAATGCTCTAAAAGTTTTGGGTATTTGATCTTATGTTAGTTTACTTCGTACAATCCGTATAGGTCAACACCCTTGGTCTCTAAAAGTCTTTATTTGCACAGCATTTACAAATTAGTTGAATATCACCACATTCGATAGCTTGTTAGATTCTGCACACTGTTGTAACGTTCTTCTCACAGTTCTCTCCTTCGACTGCTTTTTCCAGTGCTCAAAACACATTGTTACTTTTCTGAGTTTGTTTACTGATATACTACTTATATCTGATTATAAGTAGCACTCACCAGAGTATTACTACACACATAAACTGTGTTCATTCTGAGGACTTAATCTCGTAAGCTCTATTGTTTTCACTCTACTGTCTGTCATACTGTTTTCACTGACACTATATACTTGATGTCTATGCTCCTGTGGTTTTGATCACCAATAATGGAGATGAATTCGTCCTAGAATTTCCATTAACATGAAGCGACACAGACGTAATATTATGACTACATGTCTTATTGAAACACTACAACGAAGCATGAAAGCAACGTATGAAACAACTACAATGAAGCCAATAAACTGACGTGGTAGCAGAAACTTTAGAAATGAACTAAATAACTGATTTCAACGGCAACGAAAACCAAAACGAAAAACGCAACATTGATGAATAATGTACTTCAAGATTATTTGTAAATTACTACAAGATAAACAAAAAGACAGTGTATAAGCGAACGGTTAACAAACAGAAAACCGATATGCCCGAGTAGCATGGATGAAAATGGCCTTGGAGTGTACCATTCATCAAATGACCTTGAGCGTGCTGGATAATCTTAATTTACTTGTGGTATCGTATAAAACCAGACTGTTGTAGATCAAGTTTCCAGATGAGCACATAATCACTCAGATTTTGAGTCAGTTAAATTGACGAAGTCAAACTTTAAGCACCACTAACTACCAGTGGAGTGTGACCGCACCAATGACCTTGAAACGCTCACTGAGCAAGTTAGTGAAACCTGCGAAATAATGTTGTCATCATCATCATAATATGCTCATCGAAGTGTTATGCTATTAAATGGGATATCTGGCAAGTTGCAGCTAACTCTTTAAGCCAAGGACAAGTTAGGGTTAGGTTAACCCAATAAAGGCGACATTAAGGTTGGTTCGAGTTGGATTACAGTCATTTTAGGGATATTTTCATGTAAGGGTTAGGTTCAGGAAAGATTGGGGTTATTGTTAGGATTAGAAGACCTAAATAATCACATGCATAGAATGAGGTTAAATTACTCTGTTGATATAAGAAAGAATAGAACTTGTGCACTGTCATGGTAGAGTATAATTCCATTGTGAGTAAAATTCACTTTAATAAAGTCTCACAATATTATACAGTAATATTTACTGATGATGTTTCGAGCTCAATTTATTGCTCAGGGAATATTACTGTATTACACTATGAGACTTCATCGAAGCAAATAATACCCATAATGGAATTACACTCTGTTGATACTCCAACTTAAAACTGAGAGCTATTTTATATCATATGTGAGAGAAAGGTATCCTCTGTAACACTTTTCTACAGCTATTGTGCTTTTTTTCATAAATATATGCCTCCTTTTCGTGACTGGTGCGTTCGAGGTTATTTGCTGATTGGTAGTTATTGGTGCTTAAAGTTTAACTTTGCCCTATCTATTATCCTTAACTAATCACCATAATTGTCTCGCCTATATAGATAAGATTTTAAAATTACATTCATCTCAGTACATTTGTCACACAAATACTACTGTGGTGGTGTGATATAGACAATGTGTCCAACGGAATACTAGTTCACATATTCCCACAGTTCAGTACTGAATATCTACAGAATAGTATATGTATATTGGAACATTCTATTTCATGTCGTTTAATGTACACTAAAATCATAAGCTCAGTGACTGGTTAAAACATATAAGACTGTATAATATATATAAATAGCTGTTTGATCACTTGAAAATATACTCTGGCTTTCGTGTCTTGCCTCCTGCTGTTACACTACCATTTATTTCGTCACCATAAAACTACTATTAATATACCATTATTATTATTATTTTCCGTGGAAATGTATCCCCCACATAACTGGCTGTTAGTTAATTGTGACGATGAATATTTTATTTTGTAGTTGTAAAAACCTGAAGAGGAGAATTTTTATTGAAAAGAATATTTATCGATCAGAATGACTTAAATTCCTTTTTATTTGATTGACGATACTTCACTCATCTTATCTCCTCCATCTTCTGGCATTTGCAACCTGACAAATTCACATCTGTTTCAGGTTAGACCACAGATTGATATCATTAAAAAGACTGTTGCATTGGAGGAAATTTTCTTTTCGACTAAGTCATCATCTAGATAGAGCTGTACATTCGTGTATTTTTTAAGTAAATGCGTGAGAAAGTCCCAGAACTATTTCCGGTCAAAGGTTAAATTAATAAAATTAATAAGAGTAATAAACGGAAGACAGGTAGTGGTACTATCCTAGATATATTTCAGGTCAAAGGTCAAATTAAAAAATTACAATGTGTAATATTCAGGAAGATCGGGTAGGAAAGACATAATAAGATTGTAATTACTGGAAAACTTGTCAGTTTGTGTAATCACGGATTAAGGACGTAGTATTAAAAAAATAGGTAGGAGGTTCAGACATACCAAAATAAAAATTGGAAAAGCATACCTAGTAATTTGCAAATTCATTGATAAAGAATAAAACTTGTGCACTGTGGTAGAGTGTAATTCCATTACGGGGTGAAATTAAGAGGTTAAAGGTCATCAAAACAAATAACTAATAGATGTTAGTGACAAGATATCTAAGTTTTAAAAGAGGGGTGAAAATTAATTACGGAATTCAAGATAAGTTGATTCTTAGGCGTTGGCAACAGGTTAATACATAATCAAGAAATTTGTAAAATAGCAGTGATGACTAAGAAGAATAGGATGACTCAGAAGAATTACGTAAAATACAAACAAGTTAATAGAATTAGCTCGAATTGTAAAAATTGAAAAAAATTTCAAAAGTAACAAAGTCAAAAGATGGTAGTTACAAGGGGAGGGGAAAAATAAATCGTCTTTAACAATTTAATACACAAATATGTAGTTGGTCATGGCGAAGAAAGGGGCTGTACAAATTTCTTTTGAATTCACACACAGATTTGGCTTGTTCAGATGAATTCCGATTGCCTCTGCTGTATGTGAAATTCGTGCTCGTAGACCGTGAGGGAGGTTGGGTGATATACGATAAATAATTTTTCAGGCTCTCATAGAGTCGATTTGATGTCCAGTCAGTATCGACGAGATGAGCTAGTATTGAGTTGTATAGCTAGTATAGCTTTTTTCGGACCTTTACCAAACCAAGATGGGAGGTGTTCAGAAATTCGATGATGAACTTGGCTGATCGTACGCCCTATGCAACTGGCTCCGTACTGGCTGCTTTCATGAATTAAAAGTCAGCCAGAATGAAGAATATTCTTTCAAGTAACATTCACCACGTCAGGTTCTTGCAACTATTAAATGTCATATATATATCATTACACTTATCATAGCCAGTTATGCGGCAATTACATTTTTACGTTGAATAACAGATTAGTTATAGAGTGACAAAATAAATTTTTTATTAAAAATATTGTAAATCTCAGAGATATTGAATGATTAATTCCAACGTTGTATTTGTGTGACAAACGCTCTGGTTTGAATTCAGTTGCAAAATATTGTGAAATGTGAGTCGATGATGAAGGTGATGAGTCATGATAGACTCATTTATGTAAAATGTTGGGAGGAGAAATTGAAAAGTTGGTTCAAATTTGTACAAGGTATCAGGTAAGAGGCTAGTACAAAACAGTATGCCTGAACGTTTCCTTTTGGAATATAAGGTTCCGGTTTGGTCGATCTTATTGAGACAGCTTCAGTTGTATGTAGAAGACGTAGGCGAACTGTGCGTGACAAGGATCTCAGAGTGTGGTAAATATCTATATAACCTTGAAGGCTATGTGATGTTCTGTGTCCACCATGCGTGATGGAATTAATGTGATTTTGCCGTTTCTGCATCGAGCTCGTAAGTGTTCTCGAATCCGTAGACGAAAGTGCCTATTCGTACACCTTATATAACTTGAACCAAAGGAGTAATTGAGACGATATATACATGAAGAGGAGCTAAGATTAAGTGAGACGTCTTTTAGTTTCTGGCTGAACATTGGACGTCTACTGAAGGATAGGAACAGATGTCCTGCTAGATGCTGGGATAGAATATCTGTAGGTCAAACTTGGATTAAAATTCCTTCTCCTCTCCAGAAGTGTTCTTACCTCTTATCTCTTTTTCTTTTCTTTTGTTTATTTTTGTTCAAGTATTGGTTTTGTAGGGATTTTTGTTTGATTGTTTGGAGGATTTCATCTTGAGCTGAAATCAGTTAGAGAACCAGTGCAAAACCCACAGGGAGTACTGGACAACCAGCTGTTTCGTCCGTCTAGTTTGGGACTATTCACAATTACACCCACTGAGGTTCGAACCCAGGACTTTCTGGTTACAAGGCGAGCTCGTAGACCATTAATCCACCGGGACCCGATACAATGGCCAGCCCATGAATTCTAAGTTCTGCCAATTCATGACATAGCGCGACCACTTCGCAGTGTCTTCTTCAATGAGTTACTGCTTCACCTTTAACCTGCTGTACCCTACTTGTCACAGCTTCCCACTAGAACCCTCTTATCTTCTTCTTAGTAGTTCTAGCCACAATGTTTTATAATTTGTACTCTTCCTTCTTTCAATACTATCGAATTTTCCATTTATACTATTCTGATATAAGTATAAAACCTGGGCATTGTGGTAGACTATAACTCCATTATAGATAAGATTTTATTTTGATAAATTACACAGCGTTATACAGTAATATTAAATGATGACGTTTCGAACACAATTTATTATTATTACTATTGTTCCCTTGGGTTCCTAGTGGAACATAGGGCTTCAACTGCACGCCTCCGCTTGCTTCTGTCTTCTGCTGTACTTTTCACTTGCATCCATGTTAATCCATACTGTTTCAACTCTTCTTCACACTATCTCCTCCATGTCACCCTTGGACGTCCCACTCACCGCTTCCCTTTCGGGTTCCACTCGAGCTAAGGCCTGACGCGCGATGTCACCCAACGGCCTCCTCAGCGAGTGTCCAATCCATCTCCACTTTCTCCTGCATATTTGTTGAGAGATTCGTTCTTGTTTTGTTTGTTCCCATAGTTTCTTGTTGGTGATTCTTTCCGGCCATCTGATCTTCAGTATAGAACGAAGACAGTTGTTGATAAAGGTCTGCAACAAGCTGTTGGAAATATTCTTTGTGACACACTGGCCAAGTTTCTGATCCGTATAGAAGAACTAACTGACTGACTTGACGTTTGTATTGAAAATCCTAATTTCGTTGTTGATGCTGAGTTGAGTGACGAAGATTTTCAGATTTGTTTCAGGTTGATGAATGTGTTTCTCGCCTTCCCGATTCTCGATTTGACATCCTTGTCCGTTCCTCCTGTAGTTGGGACAATGCTCCGTAGGTAAGTGAATGAAGTAACCTCTTTCAAATCCCTCCCGTTGATGGTGATTGGCGCTGGATGTTGCTGTTGTTGTTGTTGGTTGGTTGGTTATTTTCATAACCTTCGTCTTGTCTATGTTCACCTGCAGTCCTGTCTTTGCTGCTTCTTCGACCAATTTGTCGGTTTTCGCTTGTAAGTCTTCGATTTTGTGTGACATCAAACATAAATCATCCACGCGCAAAATCCAGGTCTTCTAGATTCTTCACGTCCGTCCAGGATATCCCTGTCTTCTCGTTTCCCACTGTCTGACGCATAATCCAGTCCACCACAATTAGGAATATCATTGGTGATAATAAGCACCCTTGTCTGCTGAGTTTTCCGTTGTGGATCACTTGACATGTGCCGTTGTCGTACAGCTGTTGAATAAGGTTGATGAATATTTGGGGTACGCCGTAGTACTCGAGTAGTTTCCAAATTACTTCGCGGTCAACGCTGTCGAAGGCCTTCTCAAAGTCTATGAAGTTGAGGTAGAGGTTTGATTGCCATTCCATGCTTTGTTCGATGATAATGCGTAGAGTTGCAATTTGGTCACAACATGATTTGTCTTTCCTGAATCCAGCTTGTTCTGGTCGAAGTTCTGTATCCAGTGTGTCCTTTATTCTCTCCAGGATGATGCGACTCAGGATTTTACTTGGCGTCGACTGGAGCATGATTCCTCGCCAGTTCTTGCAAAGTCCTAGGTAGCCCTTCTTTGGTAGTTTCACGAGGTAACCTTTCTTCCAGTCAGTAGGCACCTTTCCCTCCTCCCAGACTTTTTGCAATAATGGAGTCAGCATATCTGCTGTCGTTTCTGGGTCCGCTTTCAGTGCTTCAGGGGGTATTCCATCTGGTCCAGGTGCTTTTCCAGCTTTCAGAATCTTGATTGCATTCAGGACTTCAGGAAATATTACTGTATTACAGTATGAGATTTTATCAAAATAAATTTTATCCACAATGAAACTACACTCTGTTGATACTTCAACCTACAACTGAGAGTTGTTTATGTCACATTTGAGAGCAAGGTATCATCTGTAACACTTTTCTACAATTTTTATATACTATTTCATAAATATGTGTATTCCATAAACAAAAATGCCTCCATGTGATTGGCGCGTTCAAGGTCATTCGCTGATTGGTAGTTGGTGATGCTTGAAGTTTAACTTTGCCGTTAAATTGTAATGCTCGATTACTTCAAATACCTAATCACTAATAAAAATTTTGCACTTGAAATTCACATTGCACAGTTCAAAACTCTCAGAAAAGCTTATAAAATAGAATTTGTAAATAATTTATTTCATCTTCTGAGTTACGAGTGAAACATGAGTCTTCAGGCTTTGAAGTATCAGTAACCATTGTGTTGTATGTTTTTACGAGGCGGGTTTTCCAGCCTTACTCCAAACCTTCTCCTCTCTCTAGGCTAGCTGACCAACTGAGCTTTAGGTCTGTGTCTACCAGGTTATTGAACTCAAACCACATACGTAGCTGTCAACCACTCTGTCATTTAACAACCAATGCATTTTGGACTTGGTCCCAGTGGCTCAATGGTCTACGAGCTCGCCTTGTAAATAGAAAGTCCTGGGTTCGAACCCCGGCGAGTGCGTACTGATGGAGAGTCCCAAACTAGGACGAAACAGCTGTCCATTAATTCCAGCTTGTTTTCCAATGCTTCTCTAACTAATGTCAGCTCATGATGAAATCCTCCATCCAATAACTGAAAACTTAATTCTCAAATGAAAGCAAATAGTTTCTTTAAAATTCATCTAAATTCCGCTGATTATCTAAAAGTTTTCAACTTGTTGCAAGGATCATTTGTACACCTTGATCGCGTGTAATACATTAATGTACTGAACAATTTAAGTGTAATATATTGAGAAAATTTTAAGGCTACGAAAATACTAAATATGTCCGAAATTAATGTTCACTTAACAGATATGTTGACATAAATCAGATTTATCAATCAATACGGAATAAGTCACGTGGTAAAAGAGGTCAAATACTAGGTCAAGGAAACGATCGATACTGATCGTTTCAAATGAAGATAAAGATAAGTTGACTTGTGAAGAATAAAACAGACACTGGATATATTTGGTTCTCTTGACAAATTTCGATAAAGAAAGGAAGATGAAATTTGCAGTATAAAATGATATCATGATTCTATTTCACAGGTTCTCATCAGCTGCACACCACCACCTGAAATTACAATGGTTATATAGATGATAATAACATACTTTAATGTTTAAGTGGTAGTAGAGAAGAAATACTATAAAACTGACGCATCCAAAATGTAAGCATTACAATTTTTAGTTTAAGTTTTCATCATCAATTTATGCGCTTTCAAAGTAGAAAAGAGGGGGGAGGGTTAGACAGAAAACAGAAAAAATTAATTAACAAAAGAGTGTTAGCTTGTAGGTTCACATAGCAACTCAAAAAACAAAAGCGGTTACAGTTTATGAGATTAAGATTTGTTCAGTGAGTTGAGATCACTGAATTAGATGACTAATTAATGTAATCAAAATCAAAATTCAGTTACCAAGGGAGTGAGAGGTTAATCACACTCTCTTTCTGTATGCATAAGTCTGGTTTGAATAGTTTGATTGCGATGGCTTCGACAAATCGTACTGCAAATTATTTATATTGCAAATTTCGTTTTCCTTTATTTATCGAAAAACAGACACTGTTAAGGTTATAAGGTTAAACAAGTATATCCCTCATGGAGAATTCCAAAACGCCTTGCGTAACACTGAAGTAATCCAAATAAAAAAGGGCAAAGCAGTGTAAAGATTTAGGGGAAACTCAATATTTTACCCCGAAGAACTCCCCCCCAAAAAAGCCTCTAAAATTCCGCAAACTTCCCCCGTAAACCCCTATAATTCTCCAAAACACCAATTAATGTTTTACCAAATTTGAACTTGTAATAATAATCTTAAACTGCCAACAAAGTCAACCTTCAAAACACAAAGAATAATGAGAAAATTGTTATATTGTATGTCTATTATATATGTACATAGTTAGACTTTACTTCTTCGAAATGTGATCCTTCCTGGAAATTCATTTATCCAGTAGATTCTCTGCATCCCCGTCAACAGTGATGTTCTGTAAAACGCTTAGGCGTTGAAGATGTTGTCTACACGGATAATGAAAACCCATCACAGTTAAACTACCCAGCTCAGAGAACACAACCACATCAAAATAGTCCAAGCATCCCTAGTGAGACGCAGCTGACATACCAGCAGAGATCGACCATTTCGACTGAATAAGATCAATCAACAGAGAATCCAAAAATAATAGTTTTATCAAGTAAATTTATAGTATTCCGAGATATTCTTTTCAGAAGACAAGTAGTTCAGCGAAGAGTCTCTTTTCGGCGAATTCATTTTCATTGCTGTACAATCGGAAATGTATGTGGTTGTTTTGTATGTGTGTGTGCACATTAAATTTGTCAAACGAAATCACAATTATTAAGTTCGGGTGAATTGGATGTTGTTATAAGAGAGTAGTAACAAAAGTGATGAGTTGTCACAAACGATTGTTAAAGAAGAGTTACGTAATAACATGAATAGTTCAATGAAAGAGTTGTACTCAGGGTATAGATGGAAACAAAATATACGGAACTGCACAAGAGTTTAAAGTAGTTAGAAAAATAAGCATACAAACAAAAGTTAAGTCAAATCAACAGAGTTGTTACAATGAGAGTAGAAGTGGTTGAATAATTTTTTTTTGTATGCATAGTTCTGGTTTCTCCAAATGAATGGCTAGGGCTTCTGCGATGCAAAGAAGACGGAATCGTATTGTCTTTGGAAGGTTGTTCTTCACTTTTTAGATCATTTTGAAGGGAGAGGCGTTTGTTGAGATGGAATGACCAGTGTTGATGAGGTGTTCGATTATTGCACTACTTATGCAGCCATTACTTCCTTTCTGCAGCCACACTGGATAGTGTTCTTTGACCCTTTTTGACAGGATACGCGTTGAACGACCGATGTACCTGGCTCCACAGCAACAGGTGAACTGATATACATACATAGAAGTGGTCAGGTGCGGGATCTTGGCCTTTAGGCTTCTGCAGATCAGCAGGCGACTATTCTTTTCATCCCATTATCAAGAATAACTTCAGAATTATTGAGAACTAAGAAGCGAGTGTTATTTATTTTTTTCTGACGCTCTTTAGAAGTGTATAACAATAACTCAGGATTGTCATTTCCTACGGTTAACGTATCTCCAGTCAGTGATTAGCTGAAAGTTGAAGATCTTTTCGTCTTCTACAATCCCTTCATACGTGAAATTATAATCCGCCTGATTGTATAAGTTCTTGACGTGTATTAATAAAGTAAGCATCCGTTACTGAATATCTGTTAAACTTCTGAATATTGATTTTTAGAGGCTCATTTAATTTTATAGTATATTTCATGTGAATAATAATTACTGAGACCATTGTACTCATTCTAGCATAAATAACGACTATAAAGCCGTACCTAGTGTTTGCTATCCAAACGTATCATCGAACACTCACCCTCATGGTTTTATAAAGGAGAAAATAGGTCCCCCCACCGAAGTTCTATTCTGGAACACCTGATCGAATTGGAACTCCAAGCAAACCCACAAAATAACTTCTCAGTCATCTACAGAATAAGTGAGAATCTACCTAAAAGAGTACAAATCAAACTTCTTCAAACTGCAGAAGTAATGCCAATTCGCGTATTAAAACCTTTACTCTGCATACAATAGAAGTTTGTTCAGTCATTAAAAAGTCTACAGTGGACCTGACCTATCTTAACACCAAATATGTAATTTCTGTTTCGTCTTTTTTTTCGCGAAATATACCCATTAAGACATTGAAATAAGAACAAATTAGTTCAGCGAAGAGTCTCTTTTCGGCGAATTCATTCACTTAGCTGTACAGTCGCAAATATATATACAATTATTTTGTGTGTGTGTGTGTGTACATTAGGTTTGTCAAAATCAAAATAACAGTTAGTGTGGGTTGTTGATTATATCATCAAAATAATGAAGAAGTTAAAATGTGTGATTAATAATCAAAGTTGTAACTAAGTGGGGTGAAGATTGGTAAGATGTGAGTAGGGTTACGTAATATAGACATGTTTAGAAAGATTAGATGCTAGTGAAGGAGTTTGGAGACAATTATGAAAATAAACTAGATAATAGGTGAAAAGATTGAATGGGTTAGTTACTAAAAATTGTTATACGAAAAATTGCAAAAAATTTGATAACAAAATGTTGATGACAAATAAACTTGAAATTAAACCCACGGTAGTAGGAGGGGGTGGAGAAGTTTCTTCTGTGTGCATAACTCAGGCTTTTCCATCCAAATCGCTAAGGCTTCAGCAATACAAAGTATACGGAAGCTTGTCGATTTTGGAAGGCTTCTTTTGACTTTATAGATGACTTTGAACGACTTCTCCTTGCAAATCGAATGACCAGTGTTGAGTATATGCTCAATAATGGCGCTCCTTATTGCTCCGTTGTTACCTTTCCGTAGCCAGGCGGGATAGTGTTCTTGAACTCTTTTAGATAAAACACGCATCGAACGACCTATATACCTCGCTCCGCAAGAGCAGGTGAATTGGTAGATACACATGGAAGTGGTCAAATGCGATAGTTTATCTTTAGAGTAGTTGAAGAACAATGGCCGGGAGGTAAATGTCAGTCGTAGTGTGGCAGCGAAGAATGCCCTTCTGAGAGCAGTAAATATCCTCTTCTTCAAGGTGTCATCTTACCAATTTTCACCCCACTTAGTTACAACTATGATTATTAATCACACATTTTAATTTCTTCATTATTTTGATGATATAATCAACAACCCACACTAACTGTTATTTTGATTTTGACAAACCTAATGTACACACACACACACACAAAATAATTGTGTATATATTTGCGACTGTACAGCTAAGTGAATGAATTCGCCGAAAAGAGACTCTTCGCTGAACTAATTCGTCTTTTTTTGTTTGCTTGTTTCTTAATTGAATAATATTTTCTTCTCGCACCCTTTGTTAAATCTCTACCCTTTATTACCAGTGTTGTTAACTTGACATTTGTTCAACTTTAATTTTAGCTGAGCTCTACTTAACCCCGTCAATTAGATTACGTCACTCAACTTGATTATGGATAAGATTTTATTTTGATAAATCACACACACGCACACACACTGTGTGATTTAGACAAAGCAATAAGAAGACGTAATTTGTTTGAATTGCTGATCACACACAGACTTGTCATAGGAATATATATACGAAATTAATAAAGAGTTAAGAGGTGAGAAAATAGACTGTGTGATTTATCGAAATAAAATCTTATCCATAATGGAGTTGTACTCTACCACAGTGCCCAAGTTTTATACTTATATCACTCAACTTGCTTATTTAATCTTACTTTAGTTTCTAACCCATTAATAAAATTAGTCATCTAAAATTTACAATTCTAATGACAAATCTTTGGAAATATTCATTTTGTTGCTAAGACAATTTACTACATATATACATATGCGATTGTACAGCTTGAGAATGATATCGCCGAAAAGAGTAACTCTTCGCTGAACTTCTTTTCTTTTATATGACTCAATGAGAATTTTTAATTTGCATAATTAATTATGATAAGTGAGTTGAACATCTAGTCTGAAAATTATTATTCCCTTAATTTCCTAGTAGAATACAAGGCTTTAACAGTATATTTCTGCTTCACCCTGTTCTCTGCCTCACACTTTTAGCTATCTTTATGACTACCTATAAGCCGTCATCTCCTACTCTCACTATCTCTTAAATGTCACCCTTGGACACATGCCGAATTCGCCGTTTCATATTCGCGTTCCACACAGGGGCCTGGTACCCGATGTCACTCAGCTATCTTCGCAGCGTATATCTGGTCCATCTACATTCCCTTCTGCATATGTACTGGGTTGGTGACTGTCCCGCTACCACAGTCCTTTGTTGCTTATCCTTCCCGGCAGGTCTTCTGATATTCAGTATCTAGGCGACAAAGGCAGCTAGTGATAGAAGCCTGTTAGGAATACTTTAGATGACTCACCAAGTCCCTTAGTCATACGAACAAAAATTAACTTGACATTAATGTTAAAATTTGTATTTTGTTCTTTGTATTGAGTTTTGTTGATCTCATGATTGATTTTAGAGTAATGAACGCCTGTGTCGCTTTCCTGATCTTGCGTGGCTAGCTTTAACATCCTCATCCATGCCACAGCCTGTAGTTAAAACCATGCTAACTAGCTAGGAAAGTGGAAGGGACAACTTCCTTTAGATTTCTTCCATTGACGGTAACTGGTGTTTGTTGATGTTGCCTTGATATCTTTACAACCTCTGCCTCCACTATGTTCACTTGAAGACCTCCCTTCTCTGCCTCTTTTGCCAACCGGTTGGTTTTCGAGTTTGTGTGATATGAGACGTAAATCGTCCGCAAAATTTAATCTTCTAGGTTCTTTTTCTCCGTCTAAAGTAGCCCTGTCTTCTTGCTACCCACGACCCACCGCATGATCGAGTTCACTACAGTTAAGATTATCATCGGTGACAGTAGGCAGGCTTGTCTTACTCCTGTCTTCACTTCAAAAGCCTCGCCGACTTTTCAGTTTTGAATAAATTGACATGTGGCGTCATCATATAGCTGTCGAATGAGGTTCAAAACAATTACCAAATTAACTGGTGGATGGTGACTAACAGTGGAATCCAAGATGCGCATTTCGTCCTATTTGGGACTCGTCACTGGATCTGCCTGCATTCTCCAGTGAGTGGTGGTGTTCCCACTGAAGCTCGAACCCAGTGCCCATAATTTCAAATGTCAAAGCGTTACTCACTAGACCACTTGGGACACGAGGGCCATCTCTTGTGCAACGGGTCTTATTAATTATTTAGTTCAATTTAGATTCTCCCGTCGGTTGATTGGACCGAAGTGTTCAGTCTCAGGTTGACATGTCGACTCCTTGTGTAGATGCTTGGGCGATGTCTGGTCATGTCAACTTGAGACTGAGCGCTTCCGTCCAATCAATCGACGGGAAAATCTAAATTGAATTAAATAGTTAATAAGACCCGTTGCACAAGAGGCGGCTGTCATGGTCTATGCTGTCGAAATCCTTTCGAAAGTCGATTAATACGAGGTAGAGATTTGATTGCCATCCTATTCTTTGTTCGATAAGTATGCGTAGCACTAGCCTGAAAATGAAGCGATCACAATCTATCCTATGCTAATGAACCCAATAGTTAGATCAGAGATAACTATCTGCTTTCAACTTTTGTAAAAGCATCTACTAACTTGGCTTAGTATCATATACACTTTTATATATTCTCAGATTTTGTTATATATACTTCAGCTCTTCTGTATGAATATACCTTTCCTAGTCATCTCAGTGTGTGTGTGTGTGTGCGCGCGCTTTCCGTAAATCAGCTAGTTGAGAAAATCAAATAAAAAACAAAGATGGTTGGTTGAAAACAGTTGATATGCATGCACTAAAAGGATGGTGGCTTTCTGTCCAACACAAAATCATGAACCAACACCATTTGCGATCAAACATGAAACTAAAAATCCCTGCAAGTCAGTGACTGACCACAGGGTAGAATTACTTGGAGTTCTGTTGAGACGCTGTAACAAGTAGTATCCACCGTGTCAGGTGTGATGACAGACAATCACTAATAGCATTGATCGGTGGTGGCTCTCTATATTGCAAATTAACAGATGTTAGAACTCATAGACTGGCCATTGGATTCTTTCCCTGAGGTTTAATGACAATCATGCTTGCCTCGTAACCTGAAGATCCTGGATTTGATCCCCAATGAAGTCATGGGTGGGTACTACCGAAGAGTTTCAAGGTGGGACGAAACACCTATCAGTTCGTGATCTATTTTGCAATGATTTTCATGTTTATTAAATATAACATAAAGAAAAGTACAATTTCAGGTTATAATTCACCAATATATTTATCATAATGGCCTTATTTATGCACACAAAAGTACTTACCACAGGTCAAGGAAAGAAAAGAAAATAGTGTAATAAAGCGGATGATACGTTTATTATATGTGACAGTGAAAATTAAGCAAAGGATTTAATCACCTTGTTTCATTTAGCTTATCTTAATGTGAAATTCGTGCGTCTGCAGCACAGCGGTTAGGACGCTTGCCGACTAGGCACATGGTCCGGGGTACGAACCCCGGCCACCGACGCACTCCTCTGCCTCGCTAGACCAGAAATAATGCTGGTGAAGAGGAAAGGTTGGGCATGAGGCTAGCAACCCCATCCTGTAAAAATAAACGCTGCTACAGAAACTTCAAGCCACTAGCTTGAAGCCCTATGTTCCACTGGGAACGTGAAGGAATAAAAAAAATGTGAAATTCACATGTAAATATAAGATGTTAAATGTAATAAGTACTTTAGACCTCAGTATTTATTTCTAATTCCATTTGATTTTCCCGCTGATTTTTTTCCTTCACGTTCCCCAGTGAAACATAGGGCTCCAAGCTGGAGGCTTGGAATGTCTGTAGCAGTGTTTATTTTACAGGATGGGGTTGCTAGCCTCATGCCCAACCTTTCCTCTTCACCAGCATTATTTCTGGTTTAGCGAGGTAAAGGAGTGCGTCGGTGGCCGGGGACCGAACCCCGGACCATGTACATGGTCGGCGAGCGTCCTAACCGCTATGTCACCAACGCACTTCCCGCTGACTGACTGAACTAAAATGTCTGGTCTTTGTAGACACTTTGGCTGGCCCCTCGTAAAGATGCTTTGACGATGTCTGAGGATTAACTTGAAATAATTTTGTGGTGAGAGCTGTCTACTAGCCAAATTGGTAGACAGTAATTTACGTCAATATTTACGTTCCCAAGATTTGTCGTGATAAACAACCAATCGGAAGACTGTGTTTGTTTGTTTACGTATCCATAGTAATGTACATGAAAATATATAAATATGCGTTGATTTCCTTAATAAATGATCTGTTGCCTGACTGTTGCCTTCTTTCGTTACAATTTTAGTGGATGAAGACTAGCAGTAAAATCCAGGATGTACATTTCGCCCTATTTGGGACTCGTCACTGCATGTACCGGTACAGTAAGTCAACAGGAAAATTAAAACTAAATTACACATAAATAATAACTGACACCCGATGAAAAGAGGTGGCTCTCAAGGCCAAAATGGTCTGGTGGATAACCCTTTGGCGTCTGAAACGATAAGTACTGGGCTCGAGCCCCGGTGGGGTTACCACCACTGACTGGGGATGCTAGCCACCATCCACTAATTTATGAAGATTGGTATCAACTATGTGAAATTTATCATGAGGCTACTTGGACGAGTCAATATTCACCATTTAACGGCTTTCGTCCTACTTCATACAAAAAACCGCTCTCATAGGTGACTAAACTTTGTTCTAAAAAGTTGATGAACAAGGAATATGGGAGAATTCACAAAATACAGGCAGACAATGGGTACCCATCCCCAATAGATTTAATAGTATGTATTCTAAATCCAAAAACGAATATTTGGTTGAAAAAAATGGTGACATAATGAGTTCATAAAACAATCGCCTAGTAAATGCCTGTTTAGGAGATGAAAGGGTGTTGATATTTAGGCAAAGCACGATATATATATATTATTGTTTCCTTTAATTCCTAGAGGAACATAGGGCTTCAGCCGTGCGTCTCCATTGCGTTCGGTTCTCTGCTAGAGTCTTCACCTGGCTCCATGTCTGCCCACACGTTTTGTGGAATAAAGTGATTATTATTATTATTACTATTACTATTATTATTATTATTATTATTATTATTATTATCTCCTCTTCACATGACCTCCTCCAAGTCACCCTTGAATTGACGCCCAACTCGCCGCTTCCCTTCCGGGTTCCACTCGAGGGTTTGTCTAGTGATATCACTTGATGGTTTCCTCAGAGTATGACCAATCCATCTCCATTTCTTCCTGCCTATTTGTTTCACAATCGCTTCCTGGTTGGTTGGCTCATTGCCAAAGATCTCTGTTGCTGATCTTTTCTGGCCGTCTGATCTTGAGTATTGAGCGAAGACAACTGTTAATGAAGGTCTGTAGTTTGTTTGAGATGCTCTTTACGACGCGTTGGTCAAGTCTCTGATCCGTATAGTAACACTGACTGACTTCACATTGGAGTTGAAAATCCGGATCTTATTTTTGATGCTGAGTGCTGTTGACCTCCACACAGACTTGAGAGTAGTGAAAGCTTGTCTTGCTTTTCCGATCCTTGGTTTGATGTCCTCATCAGTTCCGTCTGCCTGTAGTTGAAACGATGCTTCCCAGGTAGGTAAAGGCGATTGTTTCTTTCAAGTTCCTTCCATTTATGCTGATTGTTGTCTGTTGTTGTTGCTGCTGTTGGTGTGGCCCAGGGATCTTCATCACCTCTGTTTTCTCAATGTTCACCTGAAGTGATGTCCTATCTTTGATGCTTTTTCTGCCAACTTGTTGCTTTTCGCTTGCATATCTTCCAGTTTGTGGGAAATCAGACATATATCATCGGCGAAGTCCAGATCCTCCAAGTTTGTTGTATGGGTCCATTTTATACCTGTTTCCTCATTGCCCACTGTTTGTCGCATTATCCAGTCTACTGCAATCAGGAAAATCATATATATATATATATATATATATATATATATATATTACTGTAGAGGCAGAAGAGGAAATTATCGAAAAGGATATTCTTTGCCCAATTTTTTTGTTTTTTCTAAGTGCTATAAGAATTTGTATCGATCATGCTTTGCCTAAACTTTAACACTTCATTGATTAGCTAAACAATTCTTACACATTGTTCATCTTCCTAATGCTTTTCACTATCTATTATATCTACTATGCAGTAAGCCTTTTTCTTGGCCTATTCGTCACCTTTATACTACAATTTCGTACCCTATCATAACATAGATGTTATATCTTAACTACTCTCTATGTGGTGAGAACTATCTGTTAGCCAAAATTGGTAGACAGCAATCCACGTCAATATTTACTTCCCAAATCGTGGTCATGAGAAAAACAAGAACAATCACTTTGCGTGGGCGGATACGATTCGCAAATATATTGTCAGACCTTCAAAGAAAAGGCCACAAAGAAATGACAGATTAACTTTCAGTGAGAAAACAACCAATCAGAAGACGCTGTTTCTCTGCTAGTAATTATCATATTATTATTATTTCCTGTAATTCCTAGAAGAACATAGGGTTTCAGCTGCGCGTCTCCACTGCGCTCGGTTCTGAGTGAGTCCATTTCCGTTCCATCTGCTTTCACATATTCCCAGTACTTGGATTCCGTATCTTTTCATCTCGTTTGTGATCTAAGAAGCTTTGCCAATCTCGTACATGGTGCGGACATTCCATGTCCCCACACAGACTTTTTCTTTTGGCGCAAGGAGAGTCATCATGCTGAAGTTTCTGTAGCAACTTTGTTTACAAAGTGGGGTTGCTAGCCTCACGCCTGAGAAGGGGGTTGTTACATTAAAATGTAGTGTACAGAGAAGCGACCTTGTGGGTTGCTCCCCTTAAAACCATGAAATCAAGGAATAAAGCAATCAGTACAACATCAGCAAAATAACTCACCACAGGAACAGCAACAAGTTACAACAACAAAAAACCTTAGCAGTATTGTCACAGTCAGATAAAGTTAACCAAAATGATACCAAAATCATAGACTCACTGAATTGAGCCGACTTGGATATGTAGATCCATCAATATATACAATTATAGATATTAGTTAGTGTTAGACAGTCACAAAATGCCTAGCAGATAGTTATAGGTATTATCGGTCAACAAGATTATATCCACAGATTCAGTGTTCGAAAGGCAAATAATTAATATAAGTTCCACAACTTCTTGGCAAGAAAATCCACAGAAACAAGAGTTTTATGTAAATAACTAAATGTAGCGTAGTAATCGAAAAGCGCGTCAAGGTCAGGAGACCAAAGAGACCTAGATTTCGTGCTAGCTGGCACTCGTCAGCAAGGCGTATCTGCAACCCTCCTGAGATTCGCACCCGCGTCACCCAGTGCTGCAGTCAGAGACGTTACCACTGAGCTATTAGGGCTGCTATTAATAACGAATAATAATGTACATAAAAATATAAATTTCTCTTGATTTCCTCAATAAACGATCTGTTGCCTGACCATTGTCTTCTGTCGTTACATCTCCACCACTTTGAATCATGTTAATCACACACAATTTTCAGTATTATGCTGAATTATTTTTGTCTTTCTCTGGATCGAATGTACGATAGGATTTGTCATCAGTAATAACCATTCATACTTTTGTCTGTAATGAATAGTCAAATCATAAACTCCGTCATTTTTCAAAAAAACACTTTTTTGGAGTAGTAAATTTCAAACGAGTAACAACTGTAAAAAAAGCAGCCGTATTTAATGAATGCATAAATTTCCGTAGGAGTCGCCAGTTGAATACTCTACACACGCTGTTAATTTTTACAGTTTCTTTTTAAGATTAAACGCATAACAAACACGTGAACTTTGTGACAATAAACAAGTATACCAACTTCAACAAATATATTGTAACAGCAGAAGGCAAAACACGGAAGCCAAGGTATATTTTCAAGTGATCAAACAGCTATTTATTTCTATACTGTTTATATTCATCGGTTTAAATTAAACGACTTGAAATAGAATGTTCAAGTATATATATATATATATATATATATATATATATTAAATATGTATAGCGTAATGTTGATAACGCAGTATTGAACTGTGGGAATATGTGAACTAATATTCCGTTGGACACATTGTCTGTATCACACTACTACAGTAGTATTTGTGTGAAAAAAGTACTGAGATGAATGTAAAGTCAGCCTTCATAAGGTTGCAATTCACGAGTGATGTCAATAGTGAGATCTTATCACAGCGTTTGAGAATGACCTTCAAAAGGACTATCAAAGCAACTAAGCTATGCTGTGTATTCACTAGCCAACCAATTCTTAGTTCAACAAGTAAAGACAGACTGCCCTGTTTCGCCTCTTCCATGGGTATTTACCAGTTTAACTGCCCATGCGTAGGAGCTAATTACATAGGGCGCGCGATCAGCCAAGATCATAGTCGAATTTCTGAACACCTCCCATCTTGGTTTGGCAAAGGTCCGAACAAAGCTGTACTAGCCATACAGCTCAATACTAGCTCATCTCGTCGATACTGAGCGGACATCAAATCGACTCTATTAGAGCCTGAAAAATTATTTGTCGTATATCACCCAACCTCCCTCATGGTCTACGAGCACGAATCTCACATACAGCAGAGGCAGTCGGAATTCATCTGAACAAGCCAAATCTGTGTGTGAATTCAAAAGAAATTTGTACAGCCCTTTTCTTTGCCATGACCAACTACATATTGATGTATTAAGTTGTTAAAGACGATTTTTCCTCTCCCCTTGTAACTACCATCTTTTGACTTTGTTACTTTTGACAATTTTTTCAATTTTTACAATTCGAGCTAATTCTATTAACTTGTTTGTATTTTACGTAACTCTTCTGAGTCATCCTATTCTTCTTAGTCATCACTGCAATTTTACAAATTTCTTGATTATGTAATGACTAGTTACCAACGCCTAAGAATCAACTTATCTTGAATTCCGTAATTAATTTTCACCCCTCTTTTGAAACTTAGATATCTTGTCACTAACATCTATTAGTTATTTGTTATGATGACCTTTAACCTCTTAATTTTACCCCTTAATGGAATTACACTTTACCACAGTGCACAAGTTTTATTCTTATATCAATGAATTTGCAAATTACCAGGTGTGGTTATTGGTTTTCAATTTTTATTTTGATATGTCTGAACCTCCTACCTATTTTTTATAATACTACGTGCTTAATCCGTGATTATACAAACTGACAAGTTTTCCAGTAATTACAATCTTATTATGTCTTTACTACCAGATCGTCCTGGATATTGCACACTGTAATTTTTTAATTTGACCTTTGACCTGAAATATATTTAGGATAGTACCACTACCTGTCTTCCGTTTATAACTCTTATTAATTCTATTAATTTAACCTCTGACCGGAAATAGTTCTGGGACTTTCTCACGCATTTACTTAAAAAATACACGAATGTACAGCTCTATCTAGATGATGATTCAGTCGAAAAGAAAATTTCCTCCAATGCAGCAGTCTCATTAATGATATCAATCTGTGGCCTAACCTGAAACAGATGTGAATTTGTCAGGTCACAAATGCCAGAAGATGGAGGAGATAAGATGAGTGAGGTATCATCAATCAAATGAGAGGGAATTTAGAAGTCATTCCGATCGATAAATATTCTTTTCAATAAAAATTCTCCTCTTTAGGGTTTTACAACTAAAAAATATATAATTCATCGTCACAATTAACTAACAGCCAATTATGTGGGGGATACATTTTTACGCAGAATAATATAATAATAATAATGGTATATTAATAGTAGTATTATGGTGACGAAATAAATAGTAGTGTAACAGCAGGAGGCAAGACACGAAAGCCAGGGTATATTTTCAAGTGATCAAGTGATTAAAGCTATTAGTATTAAATAGCTAAACGTCAGTAAAAACAGTAATATCGTTTTGTTTTTCATTCATTGGTAAATACAAAAAACTTTTATTATAATGATCAAACAGCTGTTTATATCTATACAGTCTTATATGCTTTAACTAGTCACTGAGCTTATGATTTTAGTGTACATTAAACGACATGAAATAGAATGTTCCAATATACATATACTATTCTGTAGATATTCAGTACTGAACTGTGGGAATATGTGAACTAGTATTCCGTTGGACACATTGTCTATATCACACCACCACAGTAGTATTTGTGTGACAAATGTACTGAGATGAATGTAATTTAAAAATCTTGTCTATATAGGCGACACAATGATGCTGATTAGTTAAGGATAACAGATAGGGTAAAGTTAAACTTTAAGCACCAATAACTACCAATCAGTAAATGACCTCGAACGCACCAATCACGTGAAGGAGGCATTTTTGAGTATGGAATACATATATTTATGAAGACAAAAATGCATAAAAACTGTATAAAAGTGTTACAGTGGATACTTTCCTCTCAAATGTGACATAAAATAGCTCTCAGTTTTAAGTTGGAGTATCAACAGAGTATAATTCCATTTTGGCTATTATTTGCTTTGATAAAGTCTCATAATGTAATACAGTAATATTTCCTGAGCAATAAATTGTGTTCGAAACGTCATCAGTAAATATTACTGTATAACATTGTGAAACTTTATTAAAATAAATTTTACTCACTATAGAATTATACCTTACCACAGTGCACAAGGTCTATTCTTATATCAACAAAATAATTTAACCACATTCTATGCGTGTGATTATTTGGGTCCTAACAGTAACCCTAATCTTTCCTGAACCTAACCCTAACATGAAAATATCCCTAAACTAACTGCAGTCTAACTCGAACCAACCCTAATGTCGCCTATATTAGGTTAACCTAACCCCAACTTGTCCTTGGCTTAAAGCGTAACTTAACCTTTCCCAAACGTAAGCTGCAACTTGCCAGATATCCCATTTAATAGCATAATACTTCGATGAGCATATATTATTGATGACGACAACATTATTTCCCAAGTTTCACTAACTTGCTCAGATAGCGCCTCAAGGTCGTTGGTGAGGTCACACTCCACTGGTAGTTAGTGATGCTTAAATTTTAACTGGGCCACAGATCGAAGTCAATTCACAGTTATAAAACCTGTCAGGCGATTGACTAGTATATCAGTAAGAGTGTTGTAGGTGGATCTTCATCATGAAATAATCAATATGTGACGAAATAAAACAGGTTATGTCAAATATTGAGAAAAAAAATATAATATCATGAATAATAATGGAGTTATAGTTTACCACAATGCCCAAGCTTTATGCTTATTTCAGGATAGTATAAATGGAAAATTCGATTTTATTGAAAGAAGAAAGAGTACAAAGTATAAAACATTGTGGCTAGAACTACTAAGAAAAAGATAAGAGGGTTCTAGTGGGAAGCTGTGACAAGTAGGGTAGGGCAGGTTAAAGTTGAGGCAGTTACCCATTGAAGAAGACATTGGCTAGTGGTCGCACTAAGTCATGAATTGGTAAAACTTGGAATTCATGGCTGGCTATTGGATCGGTTCTCACTGGATTGATGGTCTACGAGCACGCTGGCCTTGTAACCAGAAGGTCCTGGGTTCGAACCTTGGTGGGTGTGCACTGTGAAGAGTCCCAAACTGGACGGACGAAACAGCTGTCCAGTACTCCTCGCGGGTTTTCCACTGGTTCTCTAACTGATGTCAGCTCATGATGAAATCCTCCAAACAATCAAACAAAAATCCCTACAAAACCAATACTTGAACAAAAATAATCAAAAGAAAATAAAAAGAGGTAAGAGGTAAGAGCACTCCTGGAGAGGAGAAGGAATTTTAATCCAAGTCTGAGCTACAGAGATCCTATCCCAGCATCTAGAAGGACATCTGTTCCTATCCTTCAGTAGACGTCCAATGTTCAACCAGAAACTAAAAGACGTCTCACTTAATCTTAGCTCCTCTTCATGTATATATCTTCTCAATTACTCCATTGGTTCAAGTTATATAAGGTGTACGAATAGGCACTTTCGTTTACGGATTCGAGAACACTTACGAGCTTGATGCAGAAACGGTAAAATCAAATCACTTCCATCACGCATGGTGGATGCAGAACATCACATAGCCTTCAAGGTTATATAGATATACACTACACTCTGAGATCATTTTCACACATAATTCGCCTACGTCTTCTACATACAACTGAAGCTGTTGCAATGAGATCCACTAAACCAGAACTTTATATTCCGAAAGAAAACGTTCAGGCATGCTGTTTTGTACTAGCCTTTTAACTGATACCTTGTACAAATTTGAACCAACTTTTCAATTTTTCCTCCCAACATTTTATATAAATGAGTCTATCATGACTCATCACCTTCATTATCAGCTCACATTTCACAATATTTCGCAACTGAATTCAAACCAGAACGTTTGTCAGACAAATACAACGTTGGAATTAATCATTTCAATTTCGCTGAGATTTTACAAATATAATTTTTTTTACAAATGTCAAATACAATTTATTTTGTTACTCCATAACTAATCTGTTATTCAACGTAAAAATGTAACTGCCGCATAACTGGCTATGATAAGTGTAGTGATATATATATATATATATATGCATATATATATGCATATATATATATATATATATATATGTATATGACATTTTATAGTTGCAAGAACCTGACGTGGTGAATGTTACTTTGAAGAATATTCTCCATTCTGGCTGACTTTTAATTCATGATATGGAGATATTTCACACAATCAAATCTTACAAAAAAGAAACCTGAGAATATGATAGTATTAAGTGAAATAAAAAAACAACAAAGACAAAATGATACTGCATGGAATGAAGAAGGCATGAATAATGAAGTGTTATGAATCAGAGGATAAAAGTAAGCCCAAGGTAATGGAAGAGATCGTACAAATTGTTTTCGTAGGCAAAGTGCTTGCTTTATATTATGAAACAAATAGAATTTATCAGTGAGGATTTCTAATAAAATATAATCCCATCGATTGTCAATGTAACACATACTTTAAGAATGACTGAAGTTCAGGATAAGTTTATCAGTTGACACCACTTAGACAAGCGTTGAGGACCACCAGGGAATACTGCCTAGCAGTACGCACCCAACGGGGTTCGAACCCAAGACCTTCAGGTTACAAGGCGAGCTCGTAGACCATTAATCCACCGGGACCCGATCCAATGGTCCTTGAATTCTAACTCCTGCCAATTCACAACATAGCGCGACCATTTCGCAATGTCTTCTTCGATGAGTTACTGCCTCATCTTCAACCTGCTGTACTCTACTGGTCACAGCTTTCCACTAGAATCCCAGGTTAACTGTCTGAATAGGGCCAGTCGCTAGTGAGCATCAGATTATTTTTCAAGTATTGGTTTTGTAGGGATTTTGTTTGATTGGATAGGGAATTTCATAATGAGCTGACATCAGTTAGAGAACCACTGGAAAAGCTGGGAGTACTCGACATCTGTTTCGTCCTAGTTTTGAACTCTTCGGCAATACACACCCGCTGGGGTTCGAACCCAGAGGCTCGCCTTGTAACCAGAAGGTCTTGGGTTCGAACCCTGGTGGGTGCGTACTGCCGAAGAGTCCCAAACTAGGACGAAACAGCTGTCCAGTACTCACAGCTTTTCCATTGGTTCACTAACAAATTAACATTTAAATTCTAGAAGTCACGTTAGCAAAATATGATCAATAAACCAGGTGACTCGCTATCACAATGCACTGTAGATTCGTGTTGCATTGTTGAAGGCTATTGGTATAAAACATTGGATCTATGTTTTGTGCTCGCTGACACTCATAGGTATCTGCAGCAATGAAATAACTGATTCAGACTTCACTAATAAAATTCAGTCAGCACCAAGATTAAGGATTAGACACAGGGTACTCTTCACACCCTAGTGACCAATCGATATATCAAATAGAGTCACATAAACTGTCAATGGTAAGATCGCCGACTGAAACACTGGGTGATATGGGTTCGAATCTCAGAGGAGACGTCAGTTCCTTCAAGGCGCTGTATGTACATATATATATGCTGAACAAGAATACTTAGAGCAAACAATTGTGGTTTCAATAAATTCTTCCTCAAGTTTTACCGTTATAAATCCAATAATGTTAGAATCATTTAAATACACATAACATGTATAGACAATAAGGACATGAAATGAAATAATTTAGTGATGCTTTTTTTCAAGTATTGGTTTGGTAGGGATTTTCGTTTGATCGGACGATTTCATCATGAGCTTTTGAAATGGGTCCAAGTGGCTTAATGGTCTACGAGGTCGCTTGTCTTGAAACCAGAAGGGTAATGGACAGAATGGTTCCCTGACCGACATCAGTCCGTAATCAAACTTGAAACAAATGGAATCCCTACAAACTAACATTTGAGAATTAATCTGATGCTCACCAGTGACTAACTACAAGACGAAGTTGCCTGGAGTTCTAGGAAGGGAAGTTGTGAACACTGGGATTGACCAGGTCGAGTGGGAGAACAAATACTCGGAGATGACATTGGCTGGTGGTCACGATAAAATCACGAGTTGACAGAAGTTAGAATTCACCTGTCATTGGATCTCGGCCCAAGTATCTGAATGGTCAACAAGATTCGCCTTGTAATCTAAACGTCCTGAGTTCGATCCCTGGTGGGGCCATGGATGCGTATTGCTGAAGAGTCCCAAACCAGGATGAAACGGCTGTCCACTAATTCCAGCTAGTTTTCAATGGTTATGTAGCTGGTATCATTCTGTGATCAAACTTCGAACAAACTAAATCTTAATTATAAGAAAGGTCATGCACTCGTAAAAAGTTTAAAACAAACATATGTTGATAAAAACTATGTCGAAAGGGAGGGTAGCTGGGTAAATAAATGTGAAAGGAACGTATGAACAAATAAATTGATTGACTTAATTATAACTTCGACTAGATGACTAAGCAAGTAACATATTACTACAATGTATCAAATTTTGTTTACCAGGAATTCGATTGATTACAGGCTCGATCATGGGATGATATTGATTAGAGAATCATTGGAAAACCAGCCGGGGCTACTGGATAGCTGTTTCGTCCTAGTTAAGGATTCTTTAACAGCAAGCACCCCTCTAAGTTTGAAGCCATGACCTTCCGGTTACACGGGGAGCTTGTAGCGCATTCAGCCACTGAGGTTCGAAACCCGGTGGGTAACCACTGATGAAGAGTCCCATACGCTAGGATGAAACAGCTACTCTGTACACCTTGAGAGTGGTTTCCAATGTTTATCTAACCGATGTCAGCTGGAGATCAAACGTGAACTGCATTGTATGTTAGAATAAAAAACATGTGATAAATGTCGTCTCTCCGTAAGTTACTTTCGATTGTTTCTCTACGCGTATTCACTATTCACCATATTTTAGAAATATGTGATTGTAATTTTTATATCACAAGATTTATAATCACACATGCAACTCTACCGGAATGAGATCATAGTAGTAATAAAAATTATCACAATAATATAGGAACATACATAGTGTGATATTCAAGTATGATCACGCAACTGAACAACAAATTTTGGACAATCTCACTACACACAAACACACACGTGTATTTGTCGTAGCAGTTTATAGGAAAAATAGTAAGATGTTGTTAGGACAGGGGGGAGGGTGAAGGAAGAGACAGAACATCAAGTCAAACTAGTTATGGTAAGGCAATAAAAGTACACATCAATCCTTGCTTTTATTGATCTCTGTTGTTATTTTAACCTTCAAGATTAGTTTTCTTTAAAACTTGGCCCATGTTTATCCTTTCTCTCTCTCTCTGCCTCTAGGCGAACACAGTAGTATAGGCAAATCAAAATTGTCAGAAACTGTATTATTTATTTTTTTATTATTTTGATTTACAGCTTGATTCCACACCGTATTTTCCGTACAAGTGTGGAATTTTCAGCATGGATATCGGTAGCCCAAATTCAGGCCGACCATATATATCGGGTGTGCGCCGGCAGGGGATCGAACCCCGGACCATGTGCATGGTAGGCGAGAGTCCTAACCACTGTGCCACCGACACAAGTATAAGATGGAATAATAGTCCGTTGGTTAACATTCACACTGGATGCATATTAATAATGTACAGTCATTAAGAACACATGAGGTAGGCTGTGAATAGACAACTAAATGACATGCTTGTGTATTAACAACCGACAAAAATATGAGTTCAAGTGTTGGTTTGTAGGGATTTGATTGATTGCTTGCAGGATTTCATCATGAGCAGACATCGGTTACAGAAAACCTGCAAAGAGTACTGGATATATGTTTCGTCCTAGTTTGGGACTCTTCACCAGTACGCGAAAAATATAAGTTTCAGGAGGGAGACTGAGTACCGCACCACTTTTTATCAACTTTGGGATTTATCATTTATTATTCCCTAGAGTTCCGAATGAGATATACGGCTTCAACAGCATATCTCCATATCACCCTTTCCTCTGCAGTCACTTTTAGCTTGTCTCCACGACCGGTCATAAGCTCTTATCTCCTTCGTGTTACCCTCTCACACGCCCCACTTGTCATTCCTCACTTAGGTTCAACTCAAGGGCTTGGTGCACAATGGCACCCTACAGTCTACTCAGTGTGTGTGTGACCAAATTATCTCTATTTACTTCGGTATATTTAATAGGCCACAGGTTCCTGATTGGTTCGTTGCCGGAGATCCTTATCACCAGTCTTATCATTCCCACCATCTGATATTCAGTATGAAGGGAAGGTAGGTGTTAATGAAAGTCTGCAGCAGGTCGTCGGGATTGTGGCTGGTTGGATATTCTTGTTACCTGTGTTTTTTCTATGTTCAAGTGAAGTCATGTCTCCGCTGCCTCTTCTGCACACTCTGGTTTTGGCCTAAAAATTTTCAAGTTTGTGTGAAATTAAACATAAATCACCCGCGAAGTAAAGATCTTCTAGAGTATTTTCGTCGTTCCAACCTATGCCCGTCTTCTTATTTACCCATAGTCTGTTGTGTGCTCCAATCCACCACAGTTAGGAATATCGTTATTGATATTACGTAGCCTTTCCTTACTCCTGTCTTCACCTCAATTGCTTCGCCGAGTTTTCCGGTGTGGATCAGCTGACATTTGGCATCATCATATCGTTTTTGAATGAGGTTGAAAAACATTTGAGGCACTCCGTAATGTTGAAGTAGTTACCAAATTACTTCATAGTCAACACTATCAAAGGACTCTTCAAAATCGATGAAATTGAGCTAATACATTTTGACCGCTATTATTTGATTTATTCTCTATAGTATGGCTTGTAAGGGTTAGTTATGTTTTTTACGAGTTGATCACGGACTGATATCAGTTAGAGAACCATTGAAAACCAGGGAGTACTGGACAGCTGCTGTTTCATCCTAGTTTGGGAATCATCAGCAGTACGCACCCAGGTATACGAGCTTGCCTTGTAACCGGAAAGTCCTGGGTTCGAATCCCAGTGGGTGCGTACTGCCGATGATTCCCAAACTAGGATGAAACAGCAGCTGTTCAGTACTCCCTGGTTTTCACTGGTTCTGTAATTGACTTATTCTATTATGAAGCGTAGTTTTTCAATTTAGTCGTCATATGATTTGCTCTTCTTGAATCCAAGTTGTTCCTTGCAGAGTTTTGCATTCAGAGCATCTTCTAGTCTCTCTAGGATGATATAAATTAATACTTTGCTTAGAGTGAACAAGAGCATAATTCAGGATCAACTTTTGCAAAGGCCTAAGTCGCCTTTCTTTGGTAGCCAAGTTACCAGCTCCTGATGACGACGACCTCAGCTCACACCTCCTTAGATGGCCTAAACTAACGGTGGTATATTTGGGTTTGATCACATTCATTATGTACCCAAACCTTCTTCAGTAGTGGTGTGAGGATACCCACTGAGATCTTTTGATCCTTTTACAGTGCTTCCAGAGGAATTTCATCTCGTTCTGATGCCTTTCACCAACTTTATAGCATTCAAGAGTTCTGTCCTTTTAGGAGGATCGGTGTTCACTGGCAGTTTTCCGTGGTGGTTGTTGTTAGTATTTCTGGACAAGTTGTAGGTGATGGGCAGTTCAGGAGTCCTTTGAACTGTTTCCTTTGCTTCTACCCTTTGATAAATAGGTTTTCTTCGCTATCGCTCCAGTAAACATGATGTCGTATAAGTATTCATTTTGAACTGAATTTCAAGGACATTTAAACCTGAACATTTTTTATAGCGTGCGTCAGTGGTAGAATGCTCGTCAACTACGCATATGGTCCAGGGTTCGATTCCCGCCCGACGCACTCCATTACTTCGCTTAGCTATTAATAAGGCTGGTAAAGAGGGAAGATTGGGCATGAAGCTAGCAGCCCCATTCCGTATAAAATGAATACCACTGCCACCGACACTTCAAGCCTCTATCTTGAAGCCCTATGTTCCACTGGAAACGTAAAGGAATAAAAAAATTTCTATAGCGAAACAAGTAGTTTGGTTATTATTTTCAATTGTTTCTCTTCAGGGATTTGACTGATTACAAGTGATATCACGGACTGACATCAGTGAGAGAACTGTTGATTACCAGTTAGCATCAAGCAGTTGTTTCGTCGCAATTCGGTACTCTTCAGCGGTCAACGCAGAAGACTCCTCCAGAGATTCGCTGCTAAAAAGCCTTAATGCAGACATACCATAACATGAAAATACAGCTGCAGAACCTGATGGGAAAGTTGTCGGAAATGAATGAATATTCTATGCTTTTCTTAATTTAAAGTCTGTTGAAAGAAATTTTCCTTATTTGGAAGGCTATTTTCAAAAGTTTTCTTGCTGGCTAAGTATATTTTTTCATCCCCAAGAGGAACATAGGGCTTCACGCTTAAGCTCTGAAATTTCATTAACAGTGGGGTCACAATTCTCACACCCAACCTTCCCTTTTTAACGGGCTTACTGTCGTCTAGGCTTGATAAAGGAGTGCGCCAGCTGGGGATCTAAACTCGTAACACTTGCGTAGTTGGCCAATGTTCTAGTGCTGACGCATTTAAATACACTAATCTAACTATTTGTTTAATCTTCGTCTTACAACTTCCTCCATTTACATAATTGCTCGTTATTTACAAATACTCTTCGAGGTTTGACGGTTAGGGATAATCTGCAAGAGGCGGTGAACTTAGGTTTCGTGCTTTTTGGCAGTTGTCAGAAAAGCCGATCGACAACCTTCAAGGAACCGAGATACCTAGAGGGACTTGCACGTCCCTCCTGTAGTTCGGCAGTCAAAGGCGTTACTAGGATCCATATCTCACCTCCTGTAGGACCGTATGGGTTATTGGTTGGTCATAAGGGTGTAACGTATTATGACTGCAGTGCTGTATGACATGGGTTCGAGTTCCTGAAACAACCCCAGTTCCTTCGACGTTGCAGACACACCTTACTGATGATTGCCAGCAAACACTTAACACCAAAGTCTGAGTGTGTTGTAGTCGCGTATAATCCCACAATATTTATCTGCTTTCTCGATTCCACTGTTTATGTGAACCTTCCCAGTGGAAGACTCACGGTTAAACAACATCATTATTTCGTAATCTGTTAGGATGCGTTTAGTTGTCTGTGCATAATCTCTGAATAACTGAAAGTACGTCTCAGTTTGGCAACAAAGATCGTAAAGTATAAATCGACTTTAAAACGACCAAACTGTCATTCTTACTAAATATTCCTAGTCTGACACTATACGAGTACAACTGACTTGAAGAATAACAGTTCCGTACTACAATCACACAAAACACAACGCAACGCAAGGAAGAACGATATCAGGGAGAATAATGCTCATTCTATCAATCTGGAAGATGCATTTGCTCTAACAATTTTGAGCAGTGTCACCAGTAATTACCACCCACTGCCGTGTAGCATACACCACCCTACATGGCTCGAACGAATAGTCAAAGACCTAACTGATTGAAGTATGCGGTGAAGATGTTGCCTAGTAGGGGGGAATGAAAGCTTCGCAAATAAACCATCCAGCTCAGAGAACACAACTACATCCATAAAATCATCCACCTGAGCTACAAATCTTCTCCATCATGCGTAATTGATCGATTTCCATGTTTTATTTCAACTCTTCCTTGCTCTTTTTCAATCTCATCAAATAGCAGTCAACATTGCTCGATATGAACAGTGAAATTTTGGTATTCGTAACACATTTCTTTGCCAGCTTCATAACCTCATCGATTCGCTGTAGCTCTGGCCATTCACATAGAAAAAACCGGAGCTGTGCATACAAAAGAGAATTACTCAACCACTTCTACTGTCATGCTAACAAAACTGTTGATTTTGATGATTTCGTTTTGTTTGTCTGCTTGTTTCTTTAATTGATTATAATTCTTGTATTCATTTAGAACTCTCACGTAATTTCGTATTCTCTACTTTGTTCCTATGTGCATCCTGAGTCAAACTCACACTATTCATATTATTACATAACTTCTTTTTAACAAATGTTTGTGACAACTCATCACCTTTGTTACTACCCAATTCGCGTACTAAAACCTTTACTCTGCATACAAAAGAAGTTTGTTCAGTCATTAAAAAGTCTACAGTGGACCTGACCTATCTTAACACCAAATATGTAATTTTTGTTTCGTCTTTTTTTGCTAGTTTATTTCTTAATTGTATAATATTTTCTTCCCTCACCCTTTGTTAAATCTCTACCCTTTATTACCAGTGTTGTTAACTTGACTTTTGCTCAACTTTAATTTTAGCTGAGCTCTACTCAAACCCGATACTTAGATTACGCCACTCAACTTGATTATGGATAAGATTTTATTTTGATGAATCACACACGCACACACACTGTGTGATTTAGACAAAGCAATAAGAAGACGTAATTTGTCTGAATTGCTGATCACACACAGACTTGTCATAGGAAATTAATAGAGTTAAGAAGTGAGAAAATAGACTGTGTGATTTATCAAAATAAAATCTTATCCATAATGGAGTTGTGTGCGTCGGTGGTATAGCGGTTAGAACTTGACTGACGTAACTCCAATTACCAATCTTCACCTGTTTAGTTAAAATAACTATAACCAATTGTAATTTTGTTTGACAAACCTAATGTACACATACATACAAAAAATGTACACATACATACAATAACCCATTGATGTATTTGCGATTGTACAGCTAAGAAAATGAATTCGCCGCCGACAAAAGACTCTTCACTGAACTACGTGTTTTGTTTTCATTAATACAGTAAGCACAACCTCGTTTCTAATGACCATACTGTAGCACCTAAAATGATAGATAGCACGCAGACACATATATGATCGAAGACAGTTTGGTCTTTTCCCATCCCTATACTTTTAACAGACGTAAAGAAGGACGAAGTGAACTGTTGTGCAGTACACACATTATTTGATAGATGACTGGACAACATGCCTGCCTCCAGACATGGATCCATGTTGACAAATACCAAACAAGCCTTCTGTATTCATGCTGAAATCTCGTCAGCAATCACTCTATTTGGGCCGATGCAATCATTTCACTCGGCATCTTAAAACTAACAGACCAGTCCGACAACATCATCGTATAATCGACTGAAGCTTACTATGCAGCAGAGGTACGTTGTCTCTTCACAACCAACCCTATTCTATTTTCGAGAAATAAAGATAAACTACCTAAATTTGCCTCTTCTGTGTGTATCTACCAATTTGAATGCAGCTGCGGAGCCAGCTACATTGGGCGTACAATTAGGCAGGTTCATCGTCGTATTTCCGAACATCATCCAGCATGGTTGAGCAAGGGATAAACAAGATCTATTCGTAGCTCTATTGTAGCACACCTTGTTGATACTGAGCATAAGGTTGATGTGAATACTGCATTTAAAATTATTTATCGCATTCCGACTAATCTTAACTTTGCTCTACGAGTTCGTCTTCTACAGACAGCTGAAGCAATCGGAATCCATCAGAAGAAACCAAGCCTATGTGTACAGAAGAAATTTGTACAGCCACTTTCCTTACCGTGGCCATCGTTACAAGACAGGACTACGTCGCCCCCCTCCCCCTAAACCTATTAAATTATAATTGTCCAAATTATTTTATTTTTATTTTGACCACTTCATCTTTAATTACGTGTTATCCTTGTAAAATTAATTTATTCTATCCATTTCTACCTTTTAAATGTGTATTGATTTTCTTCGTTAATTATCAACCCATTGACATTTTGACACTGTTTAATTATTGTTAACAAACATATCGCCACTTGTTTGGTAAACTGTTGTGTATTGTAATAAAAATGCTATGTATATTAGAGTAGAGCCAGTGATGAGGATCTAATTGAAAAGTAAATATTTCTTCGCTCAATCTTTCTGTTTTCTGCTATACATACTAAGATTTTTGGTCGAAATATTCAAAGGATTCTGCATTTGGCCAGCATCTTCAACATATACATATACTCTGAATCAATAAGATCATTTCCTGGTAACAAGCCAATAATCCCCAGATCGATAAGGTTGACAAAGAGGGTCATAATATCCATACTCTTGCCTTATATTATTCCATTAATGGTATTATAAAGTGCACGCAGTACAATTATCCCAACAAACACACATCACCACCTTCTCATCCTAACAGACTCATTTCAATGTAATCGAAAATTTGAAGACAAAAAAACAAAGACATTCCATTGATGAACTCTTAAACGTATGTATTTACATACAATCAGCATCTTGTCATGTGAGTAAAGACAGGATCGACAGGATCAAGTTCTAATCAGTACATATTGATTGCATTATTAGAACGAGGCACCTTGATACGATCCAGATTTTTAATTATAATGTCATGCAAAGTTGCCTAAATACCAAAACAAAAGAGAAAAGTCATAGGTTATAGGTCAAAAACCCTTAGAAGATATATATATATATAGATTCCGGACGCTTAACTGTCTTTCGAGAGAACATTTTCAGCGCTAAGTTCAACTGCAACTGTACGGGAACAGTATATTGCCTTTTAATATATCTACAGAGTATAATTTCACTATTTGATTCTCCTGAATCGCATGTCATTTACTATGCAGATTGAAATGATCAGAACACTAGACGACCATTCCGCTCTCTCTCTCTCGAGGGTTGAGCGTACATATCATCGGGAAACTCGGTTTAACTCAGCTCAGAGAGAACTGAATCACAGTTTAGACCACCACCCGGGTGATGTAACTAGTTTCCAACGTCTCATATCAATCAGTAGTGTATACCATTATGTACTTACCCTTCATCTCTTGTTTCCATTGATGGGATCATTCAAATCACATATTCTAGTGAACTGTCACACGTCGAACTGTGTTTGTGTAGTTTACGAATTTCAAATATGATCCAATTAAATTATTTATTGTCCTAAGCTTGAACAATGAATGGTTGAAATAAAAAGGTTGATCCGTTAGAAGTCGACTACCTCGTTACTGAAGACTAAGAGCCACACACAGGAGTGTTCTCAACAGGAAGTCAATCGCGAGTCCGGATAGTTAGCTCAGTGGTAATGTCTCTGATTGCAGTTCGCACTGAATGACACTGGTTCAAATGTCACAAGGGACAGGCACATGGGTTCCTTCAAGATTGCAGATACGCCTTGCTGACTGACTGGTGAGGGCCAACTAGCACGAAACCTAGGTCAAGTAAGGTTTCCTTTGTCCGATTGCCTCCAACCATCTAATAACAACTAGCTGAACTTCTGTTTATTTTTTGTCATTACTACATTTTTGATTCCAATTGGTAATCTTGTTATTCGTTACAATTCGACCCTCGACGGGAAATGGTTCTGGAACTTCCTCACTCTACGCTATGATTGTCTTCTCTTTTTTTAATTTGAAAAATAACCAACATACATCATCTTACCTAATTTTTCCGAAGTGAATAACATAAAGATAAATAAAATGATATGAAACAATGGAATCGTCAATTGAATATGAACAAAAAAGAATAAACTGTCATTCGATAGATAGGGAGGGGAGACTATCCCCCACTAGTTATTTTACACTTTAATGAATTAGAAACAAGACTATATAACACAGTGTATAAGTGAATAAATATTACACTAGGGATAGAATCCCAAAATGCCTTGAAAACCAAGGACGACGCGCCTGCTCTCATCAACGCGTCTTGACCTCCTCCTCCTCCTCAGCAGCAGTTAGAATAGTGCTGACGTCGTATCTATCGATTAGATATATAAACATCCAAACTTGAGATAGGGCTTTATATAACAGAACATCGCCAGTTCAATTCTGTTATCTACAGACCTCATGACTGACCACAATAAGCTCTTATCTCCCCTTCACCCGATCTACTCTTTGTTACCCTCGGACATCTGCCCAACTCGTCGTTTCCCAGTAGGGTTCTCCTCTAGGACCTGGCTAGCGCGCATTATCATCCGACGGTCCTCTACAAAGTGTATCCAGTCTAACTCCATTTTCTTATGCATTTTTGTTGAGAAATAGATTCTTGGTTGATTCGTTGCCCTACAGATTTCACTGCTGCTTTTAATCCTTTCTGGCCGTCTGATCTTTAGTATGGAGTAAAAGGTAGTTTGACACTGAGTTGAAATCCAATGATGTCGTAACTTCCATTAATTGAGGAAATTAATTATTCAATAGGCTTTCAAATAACAATCCAAAATAAACTGCTCCATACAGAGGTTAACACCAATCGCCTTTTTCAACACTATAAGCTTTTATAACTACAAACTACATGAGATAAGGAACATTTATGTTAAGCCAAAATCAATATTTCCTTATTATTCCTTTGCGTTTCGAGTGGAGCATAATACGGTTTCAAGCGTGAACTTTGAAGTTTCAGTAGCAATGGCATTGTTTTCTTGCGTGGAGGGAGGTTGATAGCCTCACACACAATCTTCCCTCTACTACCAGCAGCAGTTAAGATGAGTTCGGGAGTGTGTCAGCTAGGAATTGGATCCGGATCAATCAATTAACCCATGATACAGACGTATTACCCGTTAATAAATAATAATAATAAAAATAACTCTTACATAATGATTGCGAATTTCCATTATAATATATCGCATTGTGATTGCTTGTTTCTCATCCATATCTCGAATACATTCACGATAATCCTCTATATGAGGAAATTTAGCAACTTTCCCAACCAGTTTACCTCTTGAAGCATAATACCTGTGTGAATAAATGATGGGGAAAAAATAAAGCAAATCAACTGTGAATTTATTTCAGAAGAAACTTTAATCCTATAAATATAATGAACCAGTCAGTGTAGAAGTTAAACACTATAAGACCCCGAACTTCTATATAGGTGAACCGAAGTTTTAACCACTTATTATTACCTAATGGTCGGAAGAAGCTGAGCAGTTCAACCAATAAATGAGTCACAGCTATATATCTACAACATCGTTCAAGTGTATGCATGCAACACATTCAGTAAGACCCTGTAACATTGTCTGTATTCCCCGATGAACAGTAGAATCTGATTGAATGAATTTCGACATAGAAAATTGCACAGAAGTGTAGCAATTCAATAAGTCGCCACACCCCATGAAGAAGCGCACACAAAGACAGAAGGCTCATATCGAGGAAGGCGGTGACCCAGCAATGAGCAACACAGGTCCTAACCATTTCAACTGATGCAGCTTCACTACCTAATCAATCAGCTGGCTTTCCTTCCTTCCTTACCTACCTAGCACTCTACGCCTAACTTAATTATTACTTATTTCATGTTATGCTACTCAACACCAGGGTATAATTCAGCATTACTCATGACAGTTATATCGACATAAAGCCCTTAACCTATGTTCCGTATCTTTCAATATTCATTAGGGTGAAAGTTAAACTAGAAGACTTCAACGGAACGAACGAGTGCATTGAATTGAAAACCAATCGCGACAGTCTTTTAAGGCAAATTGATAAGGTGAGAAAATACAGAATATAGTCAAGTATTAATAATCAATCCTGTGTAAACTGTCTCAAATTCTGTCTGTCTGTTTTCGACATAGAACTTTGCACCGATGTGCGGCAGTTCAAGTCGCCACACTCCCTCCATGTAGCACACAAAGCAAGAGAATAAAGTAGAAGAAATGCATAATAGAGACAGTAAACAGAGGTGTGAGACAAAGGAATAGTAATAAGGAAGAACAATATAGTTTCATTGGGAATCATAAGTCGCAAGGAATGGATGCATCTGCGCCAGCCATATAGAACGATTTTGAGCCATATCACCGATTGCCTCCAGCCATTGGTTTTTACCGTTCTGAGGACCCCAACCAGGAAGTCTCAAATTCAGCCTTAACCAATAATTTATACACCCTAAACTTTGAGGCAACTATAATCCACCTTAAGCTTAGATCTAAGCTTAACTCTAGCTAACTCCATGATAGGAACCAGCATAAAGCAGTATAGATCATCCGTTCTCATGAATCTTGTGATGGAGTTACTATATTAATCTATCATTTCTCACATACATTGTGTGATCAATTCATCATCTTTTGTCTCATCTTAGCCTTTGTCGGATCGCTAACCAGTCAGAATAGATATTGCCAGACAATAAGAACAACTTCTTTCCACGGCTGTGAGCCAACTTTATTTTATTATTATAGTAAAGAAAATGTGTAAAAGTGTGATGTGTTGTTCCTGATAAACATACTGTATCTTACAGTTATAGGCGAGCCTTTGTCTTTTGATATTTGCGTGTGGCTCAGTGAAGCGGAAGGTACAACGGACAAATAGGCGTATGTTAGCGTACTAGTCGAGTTCATTACTGTTATACATTTAGCGAGGCAGATATTAACACTCTCCTAATCCCTATACAATAATAATAATAATAACTCGGAGTTATTTTTCCAAAACACTTCAATATACTTAAACTTTAATAGTACCATTACCAAGCAACTCCTTGGTACGGGTCATGAGGTGGAAATCGCTAAATCCTTTAAAATTATCAATAGACAAAAAGACTCTATTCTCCTCAGGTTTTTGGCGAAGCAATCTCTATCAAACACCTGAATCCCGATTTATGTGTTCAGAAAGAGGCAGTTGACAGTCTTCCCTTCCCATAGTAACCGGATGGCTTTATTCTCTCCTTCATTTGATTACGTAATCTTTGGCTTTAACCTCACCCTCCTCCGTTGACATAGTGTGATTTTGCTTGTCACTTGTTTTGATGATTTGAGTTGAACTCAGTACATTGTTACCTAATTTATTAGTCACTCATCATCTTACGCATCTCTCGTGTTTATTACGTAACTCCTATACCATTGTACGCATACATTTACTTAGTTTAAACTTGAACTACCTGTGTAAAAACTATATATAAGCGTAATTTTCTGAGCAATGTTCACTAATTTCGGAACCTCCTTTCAACTGACACCATGTAAAATTTGCAAGTATGTTAAAACTTTTTTGTACATAATAATTTATTAAGGCTGCAAGCAGCTGATGAGAAATCAACGAAATAAACAATGATGGTACCATATTATTCTGAGAAAATTGTTGTTCTTGCTTTATTGACACACAAAGGGTTTGACTAACCTCTCAGTTATATATACAAAATCAAATCTGTACCCACTGCTATCCCACGCATCTGTAGCCCTGATGCTCTAGAAGAAGAATTAGACCTTCTGAAATGGACATTCACCTACATTCACTGACAAGGACATCAAACCGAGAGTTCACATGAAGGAAATATCATTTAAACCAAAAAAGTACCTTTAGTGGAACCTTGATTTCAAGGGACGCTTAAACACCCGTGAATATCTTTAAGAGAAGAATAATCTTCATAACAATGCTACGAATAGTGTTCTCCAGTCAGTCGTTCACTGGTCTTCAGAAGCCTGAAACATAAGATTTCGCATATGACCACTTCTATGTGCATTTTTCAGTTCGTTTGGAGGTAGGTACATTGGTCGTATCGTGTCTAAAAGGGTTCAAATAACGCTATCCCGCATGGCTATAGGAAGGTAGTAATGACCCTATAAACAATCATGCGATAATTGAACACACTGTCTACACTGGTCAATCTATCTCAGTGAACTTCTTCAAAATAATGTACAAAATGAAGAACAATTCGCTTTTGTCTACTTTGCATCAGAGTTGTTGTTGTTTCCAGTTGGGACGAAGATGCTGAATATGTTCAGTGTGTCCTGATGGATTAAACATTTGACTTTTTTAACTCTGTATGCAGACCTCTTTTATTCAATAAGCTTGCGACGATAAACATTGGGTGCTGGATTGTTAACTGGTTGTTATCTTATTTTTCTGACAGAAAGCAATGTATTCCTATATGGTTAACTAGCACCCCAGGCCACGCCACGCAGCCTACACAGTTTAGATTCGATCTCTACCGGCATCTTCATGGATGCGTACTGATGAAGAGTTCCAAACTAGGACGAAACAGCCCATCAGTACTCCATAGTGGTTTTCAATGATTCAGTCGAATTCCTACAAACTAACACCTGAAAATAAAACCTGACCAAAAACAAAATACACTTAAAAAGTATCCTGTGATTCTAATTAAGAGCAACAACTATATATATCACTGCAACAACAACAACAACTATTACTACTACAAACCTTGTTACTTGATCTAGAAACGAGCACGCATCTCTTTCAATACTCGATGCTTCAGCCAATATCTCTTCTTGTATACCAACACCAAAGTTATTACCATCTTCAATTCGTGGTATATTAAATTGGACCCATAGACGCACAATTTGTGCCTCAATCATTAGTTGAGTTAAGCATGGTTTAGCTCTCTATGCAAAGGAAAATAAATAAACATAAGTACAAAGATTAATCATTATGAGATAACTTTGAGTAAATAAAGTACTCATTAAACCAATCAGTGAACCTAATAACATATATATATATATATATATATATGCTGGACTGATAGAATTCAATCTGCACTAACAACACGGAATACACGCATGACGTCAGTTACTACCTACTGTCCAACCAAAGTATTCATTACATACACCTACAGGAGGTCGATCGCGAGCTCCGATAGCTCTGATTATTTATTTATTTAAACGCAGAAAAACTTGGTACAAAATGGCACCAAGAAGCGCCACACAATACTGTGTGAGGGCTGAGATACTGCCCGGGCGCCCAGACCGAAGCAGGTGGTTTTCCTAAGGGACCACCCCCCGAGCCTTTGACTTGGAGTCTAATCCGCAAGGCAGCGTCAGGAGCTGCGTTCCCATGGTTGCCGGTGACCCATATGGGTTCATACGCCCTTTGATCCGATTGAATTCTGGAGCCTATGTACCCCATGGTAACTGCTTTTAGTCTAACCGCTATCTAAACAACCTTCCTGACATAGTAGGACCTGCAGGGACATGAGTTCCAGGCAGTTTAGCTTGTTGAGTCACTGCGGCATTCAAGCCCGACCACCACGGCAAGGTAGCAGTTATCGGTCGGGTCTCTCTGATTGCAGCAATGCGTGACCCGGGTTCGATTCTCAGAAGCGACATGAGTTCCTTGAAGATTGCAGATACGCCTTGCTGATGATGAATGCCAATAAGCAGGAAAAACCTAAGTCTCAAAAGAGCTTCCTGCCGACTGCCGCTAACCATCTCATAACAACAATTCAGAGTGCAGTGCGATGAAGGGTCACCTAGCATAGTAGTCAAATTGCAAACTTGACTGATAGAATTTTAATTCGCACTAACATAAAGGACTAGATGCATGATATTTATTTAGTTACTGCCTATAGTACGAACTCTGATCACAATTTGACCGAATAGCTGCGGAAATAACAAGTGGAGTTCAAGTGAAAGGTGGGCATATTGCAAAAAAAAAATTATATTCGTATAAATCTCAACGAAATTTGCTGAAGCTTAGACCATTGTAATAGAAAAGTCAGAGCTTTGTATACAGAAAAAGCTTCTGTAACCATCTTTTCTTTCGCAGTCTTAATCCATCCTGTGCATACCTATCACAATTCCCATGCCTGGCTTTAGAACTATTCACTTTACGTTCTGTTTATTGAATTTGTACATCCTTCCCTTATTAATGTCGATTATTATCATTATTAGTTTCACTTTGAACAACTTCCGATATCCATCTCATTTGTCACTTTTATTTGTTATTTGATTCGATGTAATTCGTGTTTGCAATGTTGTCTAATCATAATTTTCACCACCCTGTTGTTACGTTATCTGTTGATTGCTAACAAATCTTATTAATTACTCACCCTCTTCTAAGATTTGTACATTTTATGAACTATTTCACAAAGTACATAACCCATTTCTTGTCGCAATCTACACCATTATTTCTAAAACAATTGTGTATATCCGATTGCACAGAGCTCGATAATAAATTCGTTGAGAAAGAGTCTGTCTCCTCGTTGAATCACTTGTTTTGATTTTCCATTATGTGAATTTTTCATGAATCAGAATTAAAATATAAAAGTGGGAACATCTTGTCTTAAAAATTCGTGTCCAATCGTCTCTAAGCCATGGATAGTCCTAATAAAACAATCTGGTACGGTTGACGGTCGGTAGACTTTAGTCTTCCCCTAAAATACTTTCAAGTACCCAATCGTTCAAAACCTCTGCTAAGCAAGTCCTGATCACTACCTATATGCCGCTGAAGTGTTCCTCAAAATAAGTGAGGGGGCGAATACGAATAACTGGTGGACATTCACATTTACCCCAGGGAACTGTTTTCAAACACTTTATGATGTACATGGGCTCAAGAATCAGAACGAATTAGATGGAGTATGAACCTGTTTTCGTCACCGGAAACCGTGGGAACATAGCTCCATTACCTTTTGGCTCAGACTTCAAGTCTCTGAAGTCAACCTTCTGTTTCGGTTTGGGCATTCAGACAGTACCTCAGCCCACGGACATATCCCCCTTGGTGCCTATAATGTGTGTACCGTTTGTGTTTGAATAATAAACAAAGTTTAAAAATGTTTGATCTGTGATCAAGATTTGTTCGGATAGTTCCACAAACTGATTATTAGCCGTTTTTGCGAAATACTGTACACCCTATGCCTACTTTTATGTCTTTAATGAAAATGTTCGAATAAAGGTTATCGTGACCTGGTAAAAGTTGTAAGGAAATCTGAATTAGAAAATATGTGTGTGATATCCAATAATGTATATATGAATGATGAACAATTCCGTATCATTTTTCAGCATATTCAAAATAAAATAAAACGACATTATTGTGAGTTGGTTGCAATTTCAGGTCATTAGTGTATTGAGTTTTTATATTACATACATTCGTAATGAAAGAATTGGTCATGGCGATAAAATATAAATGGAGTGGAAAATCTAGGAGTACTGCACAACCGTTTCGCCCATCTTTGGGATTCGTCATCCGTACACACCCACGAATCCGCTGGGGATCGGACCGGGGACCCTCAGATTACAAGGTCAAGCTTGTTGACCATTCCAGCCATTTGGGTGGGAATTCGAACTGTTGTCGATTTGTGTAGCGCTATCCGCTTACAAAGCTTTCGATGAACATCCATCTGACGGACCTTGACACGGTGGACTCCACATCTTATGAAAGCTTCAAAGCATCCCTAATCAATGAGTTGAAAGTTGATATTTAGATTATGGGACTTGTGAGGAGTCGGATTAAATATCTCCACTGGGGAGATTTCATTACTAACAATAAATCAACCAGAGAGGTCATTGAAAACCACAGACATGTTCCGTTCTATCCTGGTATTCTCTAAAAGATGACGGGACAAGAATCTTAAACACAAGATGTACCCTTATACACACATATATTGTTTTGTTCCTTTGCGTTCCGATTGGGACATAGGGCTTCCAAAGCTTCAGCTTTGAAGTTTCAGTAGCAGTAGTGCTAGTCTCACGCCTAACTCTCTCTCTCTATTTGACAGGATTACTACCTATCGACTGAATGACGTCTAGGAATGCGCCGGCCGATGATCGAACGCCGGATCACATGCCGTTGATGCTTTAATTTTGATTATTTCCCTGAAGACCACCACCAGTTTGCCAAACGAATTTACCTGAGACTTAAGAAAAGAAAATATAATTTTCACATATGATATACATATATAGGAGAGAAAGCATGTTTTGTAAGTCAATAAACACACACACACACACACACACACATTAAACACACTTACCTCAATCATATCTTTGATATGCTTATTGTATGATATGCAACCATTTGGCAGTGAGTAAATATATGCATTTTTAATAGGCATACGTAATTTTCTCTCATTCATCAATTCATCAATATCATCATTATTGGTATCATTGTTATTATTTTTGTTGTTTAAACCCATGGAATCCGTATCACCATCAGAATTTAAGAAACGACGAAAATTTACAGGATAAGGTACATTGACTTCAGAGTGAACACGTTTGCCATCTGAGGAATAATTTTTGTTCAGCCGGAGGGGAAACATGACAAAAAGAAAATAATGGTAAGTAATAACAATAATCCAAATGAAACACTACAACTATGCTTACATAAAGACCTTATCAACCTTTCCTTTGAACCAAGAGTAGTTGTGGCTCATCTATCATGGCATTCAACTCTCAACCACCAGTGGATGCCAGGGTTTAAATTCTACTCCACTCTCCAAGGTTTGGGCAGCCGGGTAATATCACTGGGTCATCACACACAATAGGTCTGGCTCTTATTCCCAACTGTATTGAATTGTAAGTGGTTATATTAGCGACCTTTTTAAGCCACTCGGTTACATAACAATTAATATCCGTCATAATGTCTAAACTCTTCTGCATATCCTGTTGTTTTAGTCATGTAATTATATCCATTGATCATTCACTACACGGACATTTTTAATTAGCTTTCAACAAAATACTGTACATTTCTTGAAGGAAATGAAGAAAAAACAGTAGATAATTGGACTTTTCTTACTATGGGACAACACTTCGTTGCATGATATACTGTAGACCACTATTATTATTCAAGAGTTTGTTTGGAGGGATTTGGTCTGTTTTAGGTCTAACCACGGATTGGTGTCAGTTAGAGAACAATTGAAAACCGTTAGGGAGTACTGGGAAGAACAGTTGGTTCCGTCCTATTTTGAGACTCATTGGCAGTATGTACTCACTAACGGGGTTCGAACCCAGAACCTCCCAGTTACAAAGCAAGTTCGTAGGTTATTGAGTCACTGGACACGACTCAGTGGCCAGCGCATGAATACTCTTACCAAGTGGTAAATGTATCGCTATAACCGCTAGCCAACTTCATCGGTGGCGAGTATTTGGTCCGACTCCCACGACCGTGTGAACTTCACCAGTCATGAATTCTCCAAGCAACTTAGTCCTACAGCCAGACAGTCACTAACAAGCATCACTGTTATCTTACTTGTAGATCCTGTACAAAGAGGAAATATTTTGCGCAACTAAATACACTGTGAATTTTTGTACTGTTAGCATATTTGAAATAAAGCTTTATTATCACTATTATTAACACACCAATTTCATTTTATTGCTGTCTTAATTTTTTATCAGCAAATAAAACCACCCGTTACCTTGGTTTAATCTCATCTTAGTGTCAAATCCTGAATTCATTAACACACACAAAACATGCTGTATTAACTGACCGTTCCCCTAAACTACTTTGAGATTATGTTGTACTCGAACAGCTGTGGACTGAATAAGTACAGTCTCTGGGCAATTCTATGGAAAGAATGGTACTCTTTTATTCTAAAACTCCATACTGTGCAGATAGATTTGGACTAGACCTAAATCAGTTACCAGTAGGCGATTGGTTCACATGCATTATTCCATTCTACAGAGGATCAGTTATAATTCGAATGGTTAATCTCTGTAGATGTTGACTCTGGTAATGAATGTTCCAAGCTGAATGTTTGTAAGGGGTAACGGATATACCTTGTAGATGAATGTTGATAGATACGAAAGATACATCCAGAGTTGTTTACGAAATCAACACATGTTACATCTCCTATCCTTTTTGTTACTTTATATATTTCTGTTGCCTACTTTGCTGTTAGTGGGAGTGTGGCCCATTGACTTAAGTACTGAACTTATGGCCAGGGTTCAAACCTCGTTCGACGTGCTTCGGTTTAGGTAACTGGGTAGTATCACCAGTATACACACATACAATACGTGTGGCTTACACAGCCTGGTACATGAGAATTCTTTTCCAGATAACTGAGTTTTGATAACGAATTTGCTAGTGATCATTTCCAATAATAAGTCTGTCAACTTGAACAGAGACTCGATGTGCTAAACTACACATTTCAGTTGATTAATCAAAAACTACAAAGACAGTTTTCATCTGCGAAATTCCACCACATTTTTTCTAAAGTTTTATACTGTGAACAGATTTCTATTGGGTGCCGTTTTCCACCCACCGAAAGCACGTGACGCCAATTAGCTGTCATCAAAAATGTATTTCTCAAAGCCCGAAACAAAAACTTCTTTTTACACTAGACTTACCGACAATAAACAAATCAGAAGCCAATATTTCTTCCATTTCAAATACACGTTTTGGAAAAACCTTACGTACTAGTTCTTCACCATCAATTTTAGTTTTCTCTTTGTAATCATTGAGTCTACTTTCCTCACTATTCATTTTTTAATATATTTGTTGAAATATATAACTAAAATAGAAAAAAACGTTATGTTGAGAAAAAAGCAATTGTAATCAATGAACTTTTGAAACAGACAAGATAAAGTGAAATGTTTAATTGTTTCGTACATACACTGGTCAGCCTAAATGCCAACATCCTAAAGAATGTAGCTACACGACTGAACTCATTAATGAGTACTTTCAATAAGAAAGAATGTCTACCTGGCAGAATTCCAATGTAGAACTATGCATAGAAGTACAACACTAGATTGCAACATTCAAATATGGCACATAAAGATAAACAGAAAAATTCGGAAGAAATATAATGGGGAGAAATGTGCGGAAGAATTGTAGTATGGGAAAACTTGGGGATTAATTGGATCTGGGAGATTACAAATAATGAATGCATCTGCACCATTGAAAACCATTTTGAGCCAAAATACGAACAATCTCAACAAACCATTTAGTTGTTAGTGAAGGAGTTACCCAATGCTACATCTCTCCCGTTGATGGTGGTGGTCGTTGTTGCTATTGCTTCGTTGTCTTCATCACCTGTGTGTTTTCTTTGTTCACCTGAAGTCGTGTTTTTGCTGCCTGCCAGTTTGTTGCTTTTCCGCTGTAAGTCTTCCCCATTTTGTGTGACATTAGGCATAAATCGTCCACACGCGAAATCCAGATCTCCTAGAGTCTTCTCGACGATTAGTCCAACGTATTCCTGTCTTCTCACCCTCCAAGTCGTATTCTGATGCATAATCCAGTCCACCACAATTAAGAGTATCATAATAGACAGCCTTGTCTTAACCCTTCGTTCACTTCGAACACCTCGCCGTGTTTCCCGTCGTGGGTTACCCGGCACTGTCATATAGGCAGCTGTTGAATGAGGTTTATAAAGACTTGGGCACTGCACGCCGTAGTGTTGAAGTAGTTTCCACATTACTTCTTGGTCAACCCTGTTGAAGGCTTTTCCGAAGTTGATGAAGGCAGATGGGGGGTTAACTATCACTCTACGCTTTGTTCTGTGATGACGATGCGCAGAGTTGCGATTTGACCAGCACATAATTTACCGTTCCTTGATCCAGCTTGTTCCCGCGAGCTAGCGACGTTCTGTATCCAGTGCATCCTTTACTCTCTCCAGGATGATGCAACCTAGTATTTTATTTGGCGTGGACAAGAGCATTATTCCACGCCAGTTCTTGCACAGGCCTAATTCACCCTTTTTTGGTAGCCTGAAAAGGTAGCCAGCTTTTCTTCCAATGAGTAGGTACCTTCCCTTCCTTCCAAACATCTTGCAATAATGGTGTGAGCACATAAGTCACTGGCTCTGGGTGCGTTTTTAGTCCTTCAGGATGATGGAATTCCGCCTTTGCTTTTATTAGTTTGGCAGTATTCAGAATTTATGCTTTCAGTGAAGGACTGGTGTCCACTGGCAGGCAGTTCCGTGCGTGCTGTTGGTGTATTTCTGAGAGTTACAGGTGGCAACATCCGATAGCTCTGTTGTCTGCCTATCTTGATAATATCTTATGTTTTCAACGCTTAGCAAATAGACCAGTGACGTCGTTTCGAACTTATATTACCTATGGTCCTTTAGTATAACTCGTCAATACGACGAGATGCTGAGACCCTTCTGGGACCTAAATATCTTGGCATTAAACTGTAAGAAGTTAAAGTATCTACGAAGTGGTAAAATAACCCTATTGTTGACCTTTTAGTAGGTACTCCGTGCTTTGTATGATTTCCTTGATTGGAATAACTGTATAGCTGTCTGAACAAACAAATATACCGATGGGTGTATCACAAGCCTACTAAAACCAGGAAACATTGCTTTTCCAGTGGTGAGTCGACCACGAAATGATGTTTAAATGACGCAGTCCTTTTAGCATTGGAGTACTTATCCCGAAGTAATACTATTTAACTAGCATAGATATCACGCGTGCACTACACAACAGCAAACGCTGCCGTTTTTCACTCGTTACTAAACCTGTCAAACTAGGGGACGCCATGCTGTTACATATTGCTCGGTTTATAGATTTTTGCCTGTGTAACCCTTGACAGCAGTGAAAACACATTTGCAATACATAAGCAGAATTATTCTTACCAACGTGCCCCGAATATTTGAACAAAATGTGATGACGATTAGCTAGCCAGTGACACTAATATCCATACTTTATTGCATAAGAGAAGTTAAGAGCAAAAGTAGTCGCTCTTACTGGAAACCCCGACAACCCTAACACTATAACCCACCACGTGTAGCGCAGTTGATAATTATGCCGCGTTGGTGAGTAAACGTACATGTAGAAAATCAAAACAATTGATTCAGCGAACAGTCTATTATCAACGAATATGTCACTAATCTGTAAAGTTGTCGATGTGATCTAAAAATAATAATAAATATATATAATTTGTCAGGATGATTCTGATTTAAATTGTATCCTACAGGAGTTTAATTAACTCCATCCTTCAATTAAATTCACGATGGAAGTTGAAAATGAATCAAAGGCTGCATTCACGGACGTGGAATTGACAAGAAGAGATGACGGAAAAGATCTATCTATAGAAAGCCAACACGGAATGGCCAACTGACAAACTTCTGCAGTTGGATACCTATCAGTCGGAAAAGAGCTGTCATCATCTCGCTAGCCCACTGTACCAGAAGAATTTGTAGCGAAGACTGCTTAGAAGAAGAGCTCCTATTTCTCAAAAGCAATCTGGTTCATGACGGATACCCACCGAGTTTCGTGGAGAAGAACATGAAACCAAAGCCAAAAAGAGAAGAATAAACTTCAATGCCAAAGAAAAGACTTTGCTTGAATCGGGAATTCAGGCGAGATCTAGCAGCAGATATCCTTATAGGAAGAATCTCCAATTCCTTAAAGAAGACTTTTCCGGCAGCAACTCTAAGAGTGATATTCTCTAGCCTTCTACTACTTCGGAACAACATGAACGACAGACTTCCGCATATGACCACTTCACTGTGCATATATCAGTTCACCCGCTCTTGCGGAGCTAGGTACATAGGTCGTTCTATACGGATTTAATCGGAACGTGTTAGAGAACATCATCCAGCATGGCTGCAAAGAGGAGGCACTGGTTTAATCAGAAGCACAATAACTTAACACCTCGTCAATACCTGTTACAGAATCTCAACTGACCCATCATTCAGAGTCATTTACAAAGTTAAAAAATCTACCAAAGGCAGTGTGTTTCGCCATATGCATAGAAAAGCCAGAACTTTTCAAAACAAACTAGTCCAGCCTTTACAACTACCATAGACCTTGTTCGGCGTGTTCCCTTATCCTTCAGTTTATTCGTTTTGTTCGCTGAGTGTATTTTCCTCTCTTTGTCTTCATTTAATTCATCCCATTTTTTCAGTTATAAAATCAGTTGAATAAAATATAATTATATTTCAGTAGTTTACACACAATGATAAGTTTTGCTATTGGTAATTTTTCGAGCAAAATTACTGCCCGTGTTCACACCCCTGACATTAATAAAATCATTTATATTGAGTTTGCTTCCATGCTCCTCCTGGTCACATTTGTATTCCGTTTAGAATAACTATTTTACAATTATATTCTAATCCTGTGTAATTTTTGTTTTTATGCCTCTTGTAATCTATATTAACACCTCCTAACTCTTATTTCAAGTTGAAAATTTTGACTTCACTTTGTTTCCATGCTCATTTTGTTCACACCTGTAATTCGTTCTATCCATGCGTAACTTTTGTTTCTAAGCCTCTTTCAATTCATATCAAGTTGAAAATAATTGTTACCTTCTGTTCGCCTTTAAAATTATTTCTCCACTCATCAAATATTAATTTTGGAAACGTTGTTACTGTTTTCGAATCCTACGTAACATTGCCTCTGCTAATCGCGACAGAGAGATAGACTATATGATAGACAGTTAATCAATATGATGTGACCTTCTTGTCGCGATTATTGGTCAATTTATTGTAACTCTCACCACGTGATGTGACCTTGAATGTTCTGTTTTGTTTGTCACTCTATTTGTGTATACATGTAATTAATTGACTGTTCATTTTGTCCGTACCCTCAATACTGTTCGGTAAGCTTTTGTCCTTTTTTGTAATTACAGTGGATTTGTACATTTTTCTTGGTGTAATTGTATGATTTATTTTATGTTTTAGAAACAGATAAAGTTAAAGTCAAGTCATTCTGTTTTAACTATAGTTAAGCCCAGACTCTGTGTCGTCAGTATTGAGGAAGGACTAAATCTGTAGGACAAAAATAATCCTACAAAGTTTTGAACAGTATGGCAGACTAAAGTTATGAAACTATGCCGTCGTTAACTCCACAGTTAGAAAAGAATAATGAAGCTGATTTCCTTGGAAACAACGAGAATAAATCACGCTATATGGTGGAATTGGAGGTAGCGAAATTGCGCATAGTCCAAAAAGAGAAAGAAATGGAATTAGGAAGATTACGACAAGGTAGTCGCGAATGTTCTTGTCACAATAAATCGCCTTACAAACCTTCTACTTCTCATAAAGTCGCTGTATCTCTTAATGATGAGTTCGCCAGAGGCATATCTAGGTTTATGGACATGTTTAAAAGATATCAATATTTTAAGAGGAATGCCGATGAACTTGAGTGTTGGATCAATGAAAAGCTGCAAACCTATGCAAACGAGGATTTTAAAGAACTCAGTAATCTTCAGCTGAAGAAACAGAAACATCAAGAGTTTGAGTTCGAAGTAACAGTTCATGCTGAAACACTGTCAGCTCTGGATTCTGCGGGAGTAGAAATGATTGGTCAGGGACACTACGCAACAGATATTATCAAAAACCGTCTTGATGAATTGCATGCCCTGTGGGAAAGGCTTATGGCTATTTTCAGAGAAAAATCACGTCTTATTAACCTAACGCTTAAATTTGTCCAGTTTTCACGCCAAGTCGACGAGATACTTTTCTGGATACGTGAAAAAGAAACTTACGTAACGTCGGAGGATTTAGGTCAAGACTTGGAAGATGTTGAGACACTTCAAAAAGGGTTTAATGAGTTTACAAAAGATCTCGAGAATCAAGAAAGTCGTGCAGAAGACATCTATCGGAAGGCAGATGAACTTTTAAAAGAGGAATTTCCTGAGGATGCCCTAGTCATAGAGAAGTCCAGAAAGGTCCGCGAAGCTCTAGAACGTCTGAAGGATCTGGCTAGAAAACGACAAGAAAAGTTCCTGGAAGCCCATGAGATACAGCGCTTCTTTAGAGACACAGATAGAGCTATATCGTGGGTGAATGAAAGGTCCATTCCTTTATCCATTGAGGACTGTGGTCGTGATCTTGCCTCAGCCCAAGCCTTACAAAGGAAGCACTAAGCATTAGAAAGGGATTTGACTGCCTCAGATGAAAAGATTGTTCAACATGGAGATGATGCTAAGGCGCTTGCACAGAAGCATCCTGATTCGTTAGACACTATACAAGGCAAGTATGACGCCCTAATCACTGCATGGGATAAGCTGAAAAGTCAGGTTGTAGTTAGGAGAGGTAAACTGGAAGAGTCATTCAAGATGCATCGCTTTTTGGCTGACTGGAGAGACTTGAGCATCTGGATGAATGACATGAAGACGTTAATATCGGCGGATGATTTGGCAAAGGATGTACCTGGTGTTGAAGCCCAAGTAGAACGACATAAGGAATACACCGCTGAGATAAATTCTCGGGCTGACAGTTTCGATGCATGCATTCAACAAGGTCAGGCATTACTAAGTGTTGGCCATCCCTGTAGTGAAGACATAGTTGCTAAACTTTCCACCCTTGAAAGAGAGAGAGAGCCTCCCTGATGCAGTTGTGTGAGGAAAGACGTGAACAGCTAGAACAGTGTATGGGCCTTCACTATTTTTACCGCGATGCTAAACAATCAGAATCTTGGATTGGTAAGCAAGAGGCCCTCTTAGAAATAAATGATGTGGGAGACTCACTCGATTCTGTCGAAGCACTCATAAGGAAACATGAAGACTTCGAAAAGTCGCTTCTAGCACAAGAAGAAAAGATGCGACAACTTGATGAATTCGCTGCGAAATTAATCGAATCAAACCACTATGCGGCTGCACAGGTTCATGAGATTCAGGAAGGTCTTCAAAATAGACGAAATGCATTAAAGAAGAAAGCTCAGAACCGCCGTCAGCGTCTTGAAGATTCCCACCGTTACCAGATGTTTGATAGAGATGCAGATGAAATGCAGTCATGGATATCGGGAAAACTTAGAAATGCACTTGATGAAAGTTACAAAGACTCCACGAATTTGCAAACAAAGATGCAGAAGCACCAGAATTTCGAGGCAGAAATACAAGCGAACCAATCCCGTGTCGAAGATATTAAAAAGACAGGTCAGGATTTGTTAAATGCAAACCACTGCAACTCACCAGAAATAAAAGTAAAGATTGAACAATTGGATGAAACTTGGTCTCATCTCGTAAATGTCATGGGAGACAAGAAGAAAAATTTAGATCAAGCAAGTAGGCAACAACAGTTCGCTCACAATATAGAAGATGTCGAGTTATGGTTGAATGATGTTGAGGCTCAGATAGCCTCAGAGGATGTCGGTCGTGATCTAAACGGTGTGATGAACGCACAAAAGCGGCACAACTTGCTTGAATCTGATGTGGCTACTCATCGTGAACGTGTAGATACATTAAAAGTCCAGGCTGACACGTTTGCTGCAGAAAGTCGTTTCGACGCTCCTATTATCCAAGAAAAACAAAGACAGTTAGCCCAACGTTACCATGACCTACAAATCCCTCTAAGTCAACGTCGTGAGAAATTAAGAGATTCCCTTCCCTCGGACACATCTTTGCAGCTTGAATATGGTGACTATAGTGAGCTGATGAAGTTACTAGTCGATTGTTGTAAAGAATTTAAAGCACATTCGCTTAACCAAATTGAATAAGAAATGTGGCATCAGTATGCTGAAAGCTTCACTACTGGCTCAGTAGCCACTCACAAAGATGCCTTCAGGTTATGGATTAAAGATAAGAACCCTGTTGTTGAAAAGTATATTGGGTTTATAGAGTCATACCGTGATCCCTTTGGAGTTCGTGCAAAGTTTGAATCATTTGTCGCTGTTGTAAATAGATCGGTGTCTAAAAAATTCCAACGACTTGTGAATAATGCTGAAAGGTTGTTAACAAATTTACCATGGCCTTCTACATTTGAAAAAGTTAATTTCTTACAGCCAGACCTTACTAGTTTGGATGTAGCGACGTCTGAAACTGCTGGAATTCCTGTTGGAACTAATATTCCTAACTATGATGACGTACGACAAGTTGATGGATTTAAAAATGTTTCTTTGAATAATGTACTTAGTGTTCGTCTCGAGGATCCTAAACCAGAATTTCTACGTAATGAAGACAAGCAAATGTACGTGGAATATGCTGAAAGTTCCTTTGAATTACAAGTTGGGCTTTATGAACTGATGGGATATAGTTCTGGTAAACTGTATCAGCGTGATTGTTATGGAAAACGAAATTTCCACACGAAAACTACTGAATGCGTCATAAATGCAGATCCTGTAAAAGGTTGGTGTGAAGCAGGAGAAACGTATGACAGCAAGTTTTCAAACCTTTCATCTGCAATAGACAAGTGTCAAGCTGAGTGCGTTGGAATTTATTTATCTGATTTACCTCTTGCTCTGGAGCAGTTCGGTCTGAATACCGACTGTGCTCAAGGCGATGTCTCAGATGTAGTCTATATTAATTGGTTGTCAATGATTCCTTCAGTTGTAACTTCCATGGAGTTTTATTCTCCAGCAGAAAATGCTGATGACATTGGATCATGGTGTCAAGCACATTATTGTGCTTGTTATGCGATTCTGCGAGTTTTGATTGAAGCTGACGATTCTATGGGACGTACACATAAAGTAGTCGGTGAGGACGATGCATCTGATTTGTGTATTTCCCCAGTTCCCAAAAGGCTGTTAACTGCGGCTCGTTCAGCAATTGGTGAATTCTTAAGAAAATTACAATATTACAAAGGTAAAGCGAATGCTGTGTATGGATATGCTTTCTTCCAACACTATGGTCAACTACTTCCAAAATATTTGACTGATTTGCTCTGGCATAAATGGCTACGTGGATATCTTCTGATGCTGCAAACAAGATCTAAGTGGTTGGATATAAAGCACAACCCACAACCTGACGATCTCGTCTTGGTTAACAGTGCTGACACACAGAGAGGTCTCTGGCGAAAGGCTATAGTTAAGCAGATGTACTATGACCAAGATCGCCACGTCAGGACACTGTGTTTGAAAACTTCAACTCAGGAAGTGGAACAAGATATAAGAAGCGTACGAAAGGTCAACGTGGTGATCGTTCGCGGGGAGTGTTAATCGTGACAGAGAGATAGACTATATGATAGACAGTTAATCAATATGATGTGACCTTCTTGTCGCGATTATTGGTCAATTTATTGTAACTCTCACCACGTGATGTGACCTTGAATGTTCTGTTTTGTTTGTCACTCTATTTGTGTATACATGTAATTAATTGACTGTTCATTTTGTCCGTACCCTCAATACTGTTCGGTAAGCTTTTGTCCTTTTTTGTAATTACAGTGGATTTGTACATTTTTCTTGGTGTAATTGTATGATTTATTTTATGTTTTAGAAACAGATAAAGTTAAAGTCAAGTCATTCTGTTTTAACTATAGTTAAGCCCAGACTCTGTGTCGTCAGTATTGAGGAAGGACTAAATCTGTAGGACAAAAATAATCCTACAAAGTTTTGAACAGTATGGCAGACTAAAGTTATGAAACTATGCCGTCGTTAACTCCACAGTTAGAAAAGAATAATGAAGCTGATTTCCTTGGAAACAACGAGAATAAATCACGCTATATGGTGGAATTGGAGGTAGCGAAATTGCGCATAGTCCAAAAAGAGAAAGAAATGGAATTAGGAAGATTACGACAAGGTAGTCGCGAATGTTCTTGTCACAATAAATCGCCTTACAAACCTTCTACTTCTCATAAAGTCGCTGTATCTCTTAATGATGAGTTCGCCAGAGGCATATCTAGGTTTATGGACATGTTTAAAAGATATCAATATTTTAAGAGGAATGCCGATGAACTTGAGTGTTGGATCAATGAAAAGCTGCAAACCTATGCAAACGAGGATTTTAAAGAACTCAGTAATCTTCAGCTGAAGAAACAGAAACATCAAGAGTTTGAGTTCGAAGTAACAGTTCATGCTGAAACACTGTCAGCTCTGGATTCTGCGGGAGTAGAAATGATTGGTCAGGGACACTACGCAACAGATATTATCAAAAACCGTCTTGATGAATTGCATGCCCTGTGGGAAAGGCTTATGGCTATTTTCAGAGAAAAATCACGTCTTATTAACCTAACGCTTAAATTTGTCCAGTTTTCACGCCAAGTCGACGAGATACTTTTCTGGATACGTGAAAAAGAAACTTACGTAACGTCGGAGGATTTAGGTCAAGACTTGGAAGATGTTGAGACACTTCAAAAAGGGTTTAATGAGTTTACAAAAGATCTCGAGAATCAAGAAAGTCGTGCAGAAGACATCTATCGGAAGGCAGATGAACTTTTAAAAGAGGAATTTCCTGAGGATGCCCTAGTCATAGAGAAGTCCAGAAAGGTCCGCGAAGCTCTAGAACGTCTGAAGGATCTGGCTAGAAAACGACAAGAAAAGTTCCTGGAAGCCCATGAGATACAGCGCTTCTTTAGAGACACAGATAGAGCTATATCGTGGGTGAATGAAAGGTCCATTCCTTTATCCATTGAGGACTGTGGTCGTGATCTTGCCTCAGCCCAAGCCTTACAAAGGAAGCACTAAGCATTAGAAAGGGATTTGACTGCCTCAGATGAAAAGATTGTTCAACATGGAGATGATGCTAAGGCGCTTGCACAGAAGCATCCTGATTCGTTAGACACTATACAAGGCAAGTATGACGCCCTAATCACTGCATGGGATAAGCTGAAAAGTCAGGTTGTAGTTAGGAGAGGTAAACTGGAAGAGTCATTCAAGATGCATCGCTTTTTGGCTGACTGGAGAGACTTGAGCATCTGGATGAATGACATGAAGACGTTAATATCGGCGGATGATTTGGCAAAGGATGTACCTGGTGTTGAAGCCCAAGTAGAACGACATAAGGAATACACCGCTGAGATAAATTCTCGGGCTGACAGTTTCGATGCATGCATTCAACAAGGTCAGGCATTACTAAGTGTTGGCCATCCCTGTAGTGAAGACATAGTTGCTAAACTTTCCACCCTTGAAAGAGAGAGAGAGCCTCCCTGATGCAGTTGTGTGAGGAAAGACGTGAACAGCTAGAACAGTGTATGGGCCTTCACTATTTTTACCGCGATGCTAAACAATCAGAATCTTGGATTGGTAAGCAAGAGGCCCTCTTAGAAATAAATGATGTGGGAGACTCACTCGATTCTGTCGAAGCACTCATAAGGAAACATGAAGACTTCGAAAAGTCGCTTCTAGCACAAGAAGAAAAGATGCGACAACTTGATGAATTCGCTGCGAAATTAATCGAATCAAACCACTATGCGGCTGCACAGGTTCATGAGATTCAGGAAGGTCTTCAAAATAGACGAAATGCATTAAAGAAGAAAGCTCAGAACCGCCGTCAGCGTCTTGAAGATTCCCACCGTTACCAGATGTTTGATAGAGATGCAGATGAAATGCAGTCATGGATATCGGGAAAACTTAGAAATGCACTTGATGAAAGTTACAAAGACTCCACGAATTTGCAAACAAAGATGCAGAAGCACCAGAATTTCGAGGCAGAAATACAAGCGAACCAATCCCGTGTCGAAGATATTAAAAAGACAGGTCAGGATTTGTTAAATGCAAACCACTGCAACTCACCAGAAATAAAAGTAAAGATTGAACAATTGGACGAAACTTGGTCTCATCTCGTAAATGTCATGGGAGACAAGAAGAAAAATTTAGATCAAGCAAGTAGGCAACAACAGTTCGCTCACAATATAGAAGATGTCGAGTTATGGTTGAATGATGTTGAGGCTCAGATAGCCTCAGAGGATGTCGGTCGTGATCTAAACGGTGTGATGAACGCACAAAAGCGGCACAACTTGCTTGAATCTGATGTGGCTACTCATCGTGAACGTGTAGATACATTAAAAGTCCAGGCTGACACGTTTGCTGCAGAAAGTCGTTTCGACGCTCCTATTATCCAAGAAAAACAAAGACAGTTAGCCCAACGTTACCATGACCTACAAATCCCTCTAAGTCAACGTCGTGAGAAATTAAGAGATTCCCTTCCCTCGGACACATCTTTGCAGCTTGAATATGGTGACTATAGTGAGCTGATGAAGTTACTAGTCGATTGTTGTAAAGAATTTAAAGCACATTCGCTTAACCAAATTGAATAAGAAATGTGGCATCGAATGGCTTCTGCAGAATAAGAGAATAAATAAAATTTAAAAAAAAAGACAACAGAAGTTGAAAATTTGCCTAAAGCTGAAGTTTAAATAACAAACTCCTCGAATGCAAGTACATGGTATGAGTCCCCTACTTCAGAAGGACACCTAAATGTATACTTCAGAAAAACAGTAGTTATTATTAAGCCCTCGCTTTTCTTCTACATAGTTCACGCACTTTGACTTTTGTGTTTAACTCCTATTTAACCTATATAAGTAGGTAAAATTATCATCTTTTTTTCACTTAAACTTTTTTTTTCTTTTCGCAAGAAAGACCAGAATTCCATCACTAGAAAATCTCAGGGGGAAATAGTATTTTTTAAATGAAAAAAAAACAAAAAAATGATGAGCCCCATGTTTTTTTTTTTACATATGTTTTGAATTATTAACACCTATTATATACTTCTGCACCTCTCTGTCGGTTTCCTTGTGTCTTCTTCTCTTTTCAAAGGTACTGCCTTAAACGAAGGCACTGAAACATTGCCGCTATCCTCGGAATATTGCTAGCCCACCTGGTGAATAACGGAACCACCTCTATCATGAAATCTGCTGACAAGTTCAAAGTTGGTCTCATATACAACTGGAAATGTCACAAATATGGTGTACTTACCGGTGAATTTGAAGTTTTATGGACTTTCAAACACTATGAATCATTTAATTACAATTACTGTTCATTCCGCATCTCTTATATTTCACGTCAGCACCTGTACGAAAATGCTACTTACCTTCCACAATTAACGTAATCGTTTAGAATTCCCGCGTGAAATTGACATACCGTATTTTTTTTCAATTACAGTTTTGATTTGATGCTATATCTCATGAATTATTCAGTTGAAAGCATATCTCGAAAATTACCTATTGCCTTATTTGTACATTTCTTTTTAAATATTTCTCTCAAATTTACCAGTATTCAATCTATTTCTAGATTAACAAATCATATATATTCTATGAGTTCTAATTAGTGTACATTTGTTCATGCCTGTAAAAATGGCTGGTTTCTGTTCCAGAAATAAAAATTATTATTATTATTATGCTGAAAGCTTCACTACTGGCTCAGTAGCCACTCACAAAGATGCCTTCAGGTTATGGATTAAAGATAAGAACCCTGTTGTTGAAAAGTATATTGGGTTTATAGAGTCATACCGTGATCCCTTTGGAGTTCGTGCAAAGTTTGAATCATTTGTCGCTGTTGTAAATAGATCGGTGTCTAAAAAATTCCAACGACTTGTGAATAATGCTGAAAGGTTGTTAACAAATTTACCATGGCCTTCTACATTTGAAAAAGTTAATTTCTTACAGCCAGACCTTACTAGTTTGGATGTAGCGACGTCTGAAACTGCTGGGATTCCTGTTGGAACTAATATTCCTAACTATGATGACGTACGACAAGTTGATGGATTTAAAAATGTTTCTTTGAATAATGTACTTAGTGTTCGTCTCGAGGATCCTAAACCAGAATTTCTACGTAATGAAGACAAGCAAATGTACGTGGAATATGCTGAAAGTTCCTTTGAATTACAAGTTGGGCTTTATGAACTGATGGGATATAGTTCTGGTAAACTGTATCAGCGTGATTGTTATGGAAAGCGAAATTTCCACACGAAAACTACTGAATGCGTCATAAATGCAGATCCTGTAAAAGGTTGGTGTGAAGCAGGAGAAACGTATGACAGCAAGTTTTCAAACCTTTCATCTGCAATAGACAAGTGTCAAGCTGAGTGCGTTGGAATTTATTTATCTGATTTACCTCTTGCTCTGGAGCAGTTCGGTCTGAATACCGACTGTGCTCAAGGCGATGTCTCAGATGTAGTCTATATTAATTGGTTGTCAATGATTCCTTCAGTTGTAACTTCCATGGAGTTTTATTCTCCAGCAGAAAATGCTGATGACATTGGATCATGGTGTCAAGCACATTATTGTGCTTGTTATGCGATTCTGCGAGTTTTGATTGAAGCTGACGATTCTATGGGACGTACACATAAAGTAGTCGGTGAGGACGATGCATCTGATTTGTGTATTTCCCCAGTTCCCAAAAGGCTGTTAACTGCGGCTCGTTCAGCAATTGGTGAATTCTTAAGAAAATTACAATATTACAAAGGTAAAGCGAATGCTGTGTATGGATATGCTTTCTTCCAACACTATGGTCAACTACTTCCAAAATATTTGACTGATTTGCTCTGGCATAAATGGCTACGTGGATATCTTCTGATGCTGCAAACAAGATCTAAGTGGTTGGATATAAAGCACAACCCACAACCTGACGATCTCGTCTTGGTTAACAGTGCTGACACACAGAGAGGTCTCTGGCGAAAGGCTATAGTTAAGCAGATGTACTATGACCAAGATCGCCACGTCAGGACACTGTGTTTGAAAACTTCAACTCAGGAAGTGGAACAAGATATAAGAAGCGTACGAAAGGTCAACGTGGTGATCGTTCGCGGGGAGTGTTAATCGTGACAGAGAGATAGACTATATGATAGACAGTTAATCAATATGATGTGACCTTCTTGTCGCGATTATTGGTCAATTTATTGTAACTCTCACCACGTGATGTGACCTTGAATGTTCTGTTTTGTTTGTCACTCTATTTGTGTATACATGTAATTAATTGACTGTTCATTTTGTCCGTACCCTCAATACTGTTCGGTAAGCTTTTGTCCTTTTTTGTAATTACAGTGGATTTGTACATTTTTCTTGGTGTAATTGTATGATTTATTTTATGTTTTAGAAACAGATAAAGTTAAAGTCAAGTCATTCTGTTTTAACTATAGTTAAGCCCAGACTCTGTGTCGTCAGTATTGAGGAAGGACTAAATCTGTAGGACAAAATAATCCTACAGTCTCTAAGCCTCCTGTAATCTATATTCGTACCTTCAAACTGTCATATCAAATTACTATGTGGAATTAAATAAATAATAACTATATCCATGTAAACTAATGTGTATAAGTGCGTTTTTCCAGCTTTTGAGATTGAAATAGTCGAAAAGACATCTTTGCTGAACTTCGTGTTCTCTTCCCTCTAATATGAATGTGACAAAAATAATTGGTTATGCACTTTCTAATATAGTTCATGAAATACGTTTGAAGGGGTGTAAAGATAATAAGATTAACAAGCAACAAAGTAATAACTATGATAATACAACATTGAGAAAATCGCATTGAATCAAAATAGCTGGTTAGCAAAGTGAGTTTTAGTCACTACAAACAAGCAATAAATACCGTGATAGACTTAGGCCTACGACTGCCATTTTGACATGTTGTCTTGTACAACTCTACATAATGAATAGCCTAAGACATTCAATGCTAGGTGCTGATGTTCACTGTCTGAGTGAACGCAAAGTTCGCCAAACACCATCTGTTAAGTGCGTTAGGCGTTTCTCCCACATTCCTCAGCCGTCCAAATGCGTCTTCCAGCTTGTCGAAAGCTTCTAGCCCTGCTTCTAGCCCAGATAGTCTGATTTTGATGTCTTAAGTCAGAAACATAAAGAATAGTTGTTAACATTCAGGACTTCAAAAAGTGATTACTGTGAAGTAAGCGAATCCTTCAGTTCTTTAGTATCCACAGTAGAACTGCAGTAATATATCTAAGTCAGCATTGTTAAAATCAGTGATAGACGCATTTGCGTAATTTAGAATATCCTTTCAAGATTACTCACTGACATGATTATAAAACTGTCAGTGACCTGTTTCTGAAACTCAGACACTTGCATAATAAGAGTTTGCCAGCAGTATAGTAGACGAATTAACTTCTGTAAAGAAAACCTTTATGGCTATATGTCCTCAGCTTTGACCCAAAGGGTCGAAACAGTTGCAGTCACAAGTAAACGGCTAGAGTGCTTTCACTACCCTATTCTCCCCTGAGCCACGTGCCGTCCCTGTTTTCTCTGCCATTAAAGGGCCGAGTATACACATTCCCTGTCACAAGCACGGAAACCACTGGCCCAGCTGTCACAATGCATGAATATAGGTGGCGTCAAACTGCATATATTCAGGGGTAGTTACTCCATTATAATTAGTAGGTCAGCTATGGTTGTAAACGATATTCCAGTAATCAATTATTTGCTCTACTTGAACAACTTCGAGCTCGTTTCCGATAGGTATCACCTAGATACAACTCTGAGAATTATTTTCCATTGATGTTTGGATATTAAGAGTAAACACTAGCAAGAATTCTCGCCAGTGATTAGGGTCAGAGGAAGTGTTTAGTACAGAATTTAGCCGTCGATGAAAGCGTTCTATTTTGGTAGATTAACGAAGTTCATCCTTCCAAGTCTCAGCCATTTCACTTTCAAAAGTTAGTTTGTTTATTTGTGCCAAATGGATCAAGTTATGGACAAGCGGGTTTTCAAAGAAAAGCGCGCTTCTCTGCAGAGCGAAGATAATGGCTATCGCGATGCACTGTCACGCATAGCGCGGGTTATCGTATTCATACCTAAAAAGGAATTACAACCGTTTCTTCCGGTGAAATTGGAACGTATGGAATTAGTTTTAAGCTTCTTCATCAGAAGTATTCAATATTTTCAAGTATTTGTTTGTAGGGATTGTATTGATTGGTTACAGGATTTCATCGTGGGCTGACATTATTTAGTGAACCGTTGGAAAACCTGTAGGGAGTACTGAACACTTGTTTCGCCCTAGTTTGGGACTCTTCATCAGTACGCGCCCGCCGGGATTCGAACCCAGGACCTTCTGGTTATTAGCCCAGCGAGCTGGCTCATAGACCATTAAGCCACTGAGACCCGATCCAATGGCCCGTGACTCCTAACTTCTGCCAATTCACAACATAGTGCGTCCACTAGCCAATGTCTTTGGCGAGTGTCTGTCCTCACACCCGACCTGCTGCACCCTACTGGCCACGACTTCCCACTAGAACCCCAGGTAACTACCTACCTGAATAGGGCCAGTCACCAGTGAGGATCCCATCGATATTCAAATATTGGCTTACGGTCGCGCTATGTCGTGAGTCGGCAGGAGTTAGAATTCATGAGCCATTGGATCAGGTCCCAGCGGCCTAATTGTCTGCGAGCTTTCCTTGTAACCAGAAGGTCCTGGGTTCAAACCTCGCTATTTGTGTGTGTACTGATGAAGAGTCCTGATCTATGACAAAACAGCTGGTTCTCTAACCAATGTCATCTCATGAAGAAATCCTGTAACCAATTCAGCATTTTCTTGTGTTTAGGTAGTTTCGTTGCCAAAAGCTGTCATGATACTGTGGATGAATTATTGATAAGAAAGTCGTACACTAAGAAAACCAATGTTTATAAATGGCTTTTATTTCTCCTGGGATGTTAAATGGTTTTGTATTTCTGAAGAGATTTTAATTTTCAGGTTACCAGTTGACTTTGGGTAACGGTTACAAGTATGCCAATTATTTTGTGAGACAAAGTATTGTTATGAGGATTGCATCCGCAGAAGTAAGTTAGATATCTGTTTGGGGGAGTGTGTTTTAAGGCCGTTCTTATGTGTACATATACGGACTGGGTCCAACACCATTTTTCATTTTTTCCTGGTGCTGTCAACACGCACATCTTTGAATTTGTAAAATAGCCATATTCTTCAGATCAGTTCCACACCCTATTCCTTGGATGATCCTTCTCCTTCATTTTAATCAAATACACTGCTAACAAGAACACGTTTGCTTAATGACTAAGACCTTTTGATTTGTATTTTTCACCAGCATTTGCATGTAAGGTAGAGTAATAATAATAATCTAATTTATTCCAAAAACATTACTTAAAATACAGGATGGAAGTCTCAGCGTTTGTCACAATATTGCATCTGATTTACTCAAAATATAAATAAAATTAAAAATTAAAACAAAATTAACCGGAGGGATTTGTCCACGTTTAGGATGTAAGATCAAAAATATTCTAAGCACGAACCGAGAATATTAAATATAATAACAATAATAATAATAGTGAGTTTGTTTCAAACAGTATTGTCAATTCGGTTTGGGAATTTTAACATGTTATAGATTATTGAATCTAATGTTCTTCGATATAGCATGGTGACGGGAAATACAAAATCAACAGCTATAACACAGCTTAAATGATGTTCACACTTATGAAAAAATCGACAGAAACAAAAAATGAGTTATCAGATAACTAGGCAGATTACATGAGAGCTGGTAAAGTGTAGACTGTCTGCAGCATTACCAGTACCTTACAAGTGTATGAGGAGTGTACGCTTTGTTATTCGTATCCGTAATGAATGAATTCATGTATGACACATCGAAGTATCTTTATTATGAATGAGAAATGGGGATATATTCCACGGTGATTATGTCTTTTCTGATGAAGTATATGGTTGAAATTGATCAGCTGAAGATGTGACATGAGTGGCATTCGCATTGTCATATAAGATGTTCGAAGACCTAAACTGTTTGGCGTTATCAACCTGTCCTTCCAGCAGTGGGCATTGGGGAAAGGAGAATACAATATATTGTAAGAAATTAAGTGTTCCCAACGCTTCGAGCCACACCAATATGTGTCTATAATTTCACCTGCTCGTGTGGAGCTAGTTATATTGGCCGTACAAGGCGTACACTTTCCAAACGCATCTCTGAACATTATCCGGCATGCCTAGCAAAGAGACAATGCAAGACAATTACCAGCTCAATTCTCGAGCATTTGGTGAACCCAGGCCACGTAGCTCCACCACAGTTGTCTTTTAAGATTATCTACAAGGTGAAGCCAAATGGTACAATGGGCGTCAGGTTTCGGCTTTTGTGTATGGCGGAAGCGCTGGCAATTCGTCAATACAACCCAGAACTCTGTATACATAAAAAGTTTGTCCAGTCTCTTATTCTACCTTGGTCTTAACCTCTTCATTGGTCGTTCCCTGTAAAAAAATTTTGATATTTTTCTTTTCTTAATTTTTAACTTTTTTCATTTTTTAGTTTTACTTTTAGTTTATCGAAAATTATGAAAGTAAAATTTCATAATTAATCTACTATTATCACTCTTATTTGCTCCTTTTGTACATTTCACACCCTCTTCACACTTGTTAAATTGACACTCAAATACCTTTATTCTCATTCAATAGCAATTTTAACCTTATCAAATCTTTATCTTTGTGCCGTTGAGTACCACGTAATTTACGACTTTTAATTTTCACTTCTAAAGCCAATTCTGAGTAATTATATCAATTATGTCAACCCCTATTACTCAATAATAGACCACTATGTATTTTTTGTAAGTATAAATACGACTGTACAGCCTCTGAAGATGATTTCGTCGATAAAGAAAATTTTCTTCGCTGAATTTGTCTTTTATTTTATTCATTACTCAATGGGTATTTTCGGTGATTATCGATCTTAGTAGTCAGAACCTAGAAATGAAACTTTTGCAACAGCCTAAGTGGAACTTTTATATCACTTGCTAATTCTAAATGACGAAGTTTGAACATGTCTTCAAGTATTCCTCGTAAGGAATTCAGCAAGCCCCACGATTTTTCGATAATTTAAGGACCTATATGTCGGGGATGTCAGTCCCACATTACGACATCTTTAAGTAGTGAATGAAAATTATCCATATATCATTGGCTGATTTTCTCACTGGCTTTCATTTGGCTTTTTCAAACTTGCTAACACGAAAATTCCACCGCTTACTGAATAGGCGTTACCTTGCAACTCCGGGGCAACTTACGTAAATTCTTCAGAAATAGTAAAAATATACAATAGTCTAAAATATGTGTCTGGTCTAAAATACGTTTTGCTCTCAAATTCATTAAACCGAAACAAGCCTCCTTGGTCAGAACCTAACTAACAATCAAAAGAGACCATTACCATAAAGATCCATGGGATATGACTATAATTGTTGCCTAAGGTGAGGTTATTATAAAAGGCACCAGGAAGAAAGATGAGTGAAGTGGTGGTCAACCGAAATAAATGTGAAGAGGATTAGAAACGGAAATAAAGGAAGTGTCTCTGACTTTAATACTGTGTGATTTAATTAATTAAAAGTATTTCTGACTTGCTAAAGTCTACGTACACGTGACTATTAAGGACCTACTTTGCCACACATGACTGCTTTTCATTCTCACAAAACAGCCATTATATAGTCTAGTACATTTCACTTTCAACAACCTAAATTTATCATTCCGTAAGAGTAAGCAATAGACACCAAAGTCAAATGACATTGATTCGACCAGTCAGATAACCTAGAATAACACATGTTTGCTAGTCATAATCCTCGTTTAAAATGTCTGTAATTCTACTAAAATTGCTTCTTGAATCTGGGATGCCAAAATGTATGCCACGGAACAACAAAAAGAAGTACCAAAATATACTGCAAGTACCGTCCAAATTAAAGTACCCACAAATTTTCAAGGCTTTGTATCTGGCTAGTTTAATATAACCATTGTAAAATCATTGAACTCATTTCAACTTGGAACTTTGAATATCTGTTTTAAGTCTTTGCAGTATTTAGATGGATCTTCGGACATGTAACTGAAGTTATGGAGAGGAACTCTAAAGAACATTAGTAATAGCTACCAGTGTCGTAAAAACGTTCACGCACTATCCAATATCCAATATCGTTTTTACGAGCTAGTATAAACTAATTTGATTTCTTTGTGCTCGCCTCTTAATTGTTAGGTATAGTTTCCTGATCTTCTGCGTAGCTCGTCCCGCCACTCGACTGGCGTAGCTTCGGTTGACTCCAAAAGGAGTAGTGCTGGGATTAATTATATATGGTTTGTAGTATGAGGTGTGTTAAGACTGTTACCACTGTGAATGGAGTTGATCCTTTCACCAGTTAGTCCACCGGTATTGTCGTCAAAAGAAACGAGATAATAATAATATACATAATTAGTGAAGTTATTCAGACTAACAGAGAGAAAAAGAAATAAGAAAACGTAATAACAGTCAGCTAGTCAAATTAGGAGAACAATATGAACAATATAAATATATATCGGTAATAATGATAATAATAGGTGTAGTTAAAGTTGTCAAGAGATTAAGACGGGAGAGAATGTAAAGAAGTAAAATGACTAACTTAGTTGTCCACCCCTGAATAGTGTATGGGATTTTAAGGGGATAGGCCATTTGGATGCGGTCCTTGTGTCGCTGTGTGATTGTCCAGCCTCCGCTTAAAGGCGTCCACAGACGGTGCTATAGCTACACCTGCCGGTGAGGAATTCCAGGGACGGCAAAACAGCAGTGAAAAGAGGTGGGAGTGCACCCGGGTCCTTGCCCTCTGGTGAGCTATCCTTCTGGGATTTCCACGAGGGAGCCTATACCTACTCAATGGCAGAACACCTTTGTTTCGGTGATTCTGGCCATTTGTTATCTTGTATGCAGTAATTAAATCCCCCTAAGCCGACGGTAACTAAGTGTGCATAGGCCCAATTCGTTCAGCCTTTCATCATATAATTTGGTGAGTAATTTGATGTGATTATGAGCAATAATGTGTGCTCGAAACATCAGCAGTTAATATTACTGTGTAACACTGTGTGATTTATGAAAATGAAATCTTATCCATAATGGAGTCACACTCTACCACAGTGCCCAAGTTTTATACTTATATCAATTTGTTTCGGAGACCAACCACTCCTTTTGTTGCTCGTCGTTGGACTCTTTTAAGAGGTTGGCGTCTGTTCTAAGCAGTGGTGGTGCAATAATATTATGCACTTCAAGGTGTGGTCTGACGTATATTTTGTACAACCTTAGAGTGAGCTCAGGAGTGAGTGCACCTAACAGTCTATGAGTTAAGTGTATGCCCTCGCTACGTCCCCCGTGTAATTTACTCGTGTCCATTTTTTCCGTTAGAACTAAACCTAAGTCACACTCCGACGTTGTGCAGAACAAGCTCTCATTGCACAGGGTGTAACTTGCATTCTGCAGTCTACAGGTGCGTAATTTCACTACTTTGCACTTTTTCAGGTTGAAAGTCATGCCAATGGCCACCGTCCAGTCTTCCAGAAGCTTTAGATTTGGCTTCGGTCCGAGTCCTCCGGACACTTCATCGCCCTCCATACCTTCACGTCGTCAGCGTATAGAAGAGTTGGGTAGCTTAGACGCCATGGTAGCTCATTGATAAAAATCGAAAACGTCAGTGGCCCTAGGATAGAATCCTGAGACACTCCTGTTGACCAGCAGTGCCCAGATGATTGGGCTCGATTGACCTTAGTGCAGAATTTCCTTTCGGTTAGGTAGTCCTTTAACCAGGACAGAAGTGGCTTACCCATACCTGTCTGGCTTATTTTGTGTAGGAGAAGGTCATGGTGAAAGGTGTCAAATGCCCCGTCAAAGTCTAAGAAGACCACATGGACTGGAACATTCATATCCTAGCATGATGTCCGATCGTCTCAAGCTGATAGTAGGCTTGTTATACAGGATCTGCCTTTCCTGAAACTGTGTTGGGCTTCATGGAGTATATTAGACCCATCGCGGTATTGCCTGATGTGATCATCTATGATACTTTCCAAAACTCTTAGAGGTTGGCGTCTCCTCTAAGCAGTGGGGGTGCTTGTGTTAATATCTGTGCCAATATCTTCTTATAATATGTGTAGACAGGTTACTTTGCAATGTCAAATGTTTACTATATAAAAGACTGTCATGATAGCTCAGTACAATAAGTCCTGCCAACCAACCTTACTTTCAGTTCATACTACCTACATTGAACTCTAACTATAATGTTCTGATGAATCTTGCTCCACTATTCACAAAACCTATTCTTTTTACTCTTTAAGGGTTTAACATCTTATAAACTAATCTGTTCATTAGGACGCATGCACACATATATAATATGTTCATAAATCTGTATGTGGAGATCTATTGGAAGCACTCACTAAGAAAGCTAGGCAAATGGAATGTGAGGTACGAACGTGTCTGGAATCAAGCAATATATTTGCTGTAGCCATAACAATCAGAGCCTAACATCATAAAAGGAGGGAGGGTGGCGCATGCTGATCAGTAGATATGGTGGTGGACACTAAGGTGAATCGCCCCATTCTGAAGGAACAGCAATATGCAATTTGATGGCTCGAGATTTCTATGAGGGCTTGGATCTTTATCTTGAAAAAGATAATAATGATCGCCTGGACAGATCATGCTTCTACCTCAAACTGAAGCATTTACTCGAATTCAGCCTCCCCCATTTCTAGCTTGTCTGTGACTAATCTTCCTGGCTTAGCGGACACTGGGGGCCATGTAAATACATAAATAAATTTATCCTCATAGTACAGTACATGAGGGATGCCAGTTTACAGGCATCATCAAATTGTTACAGAAATAGAACCATATAATTCAATCACAATTTACAGGCAGAAGCAAGATATGCTTTACATGTTCGCTAAAGATTATACATAGACTTGATAAATGTTATAATAATAATAACAATTTATATTTTCATATAAACATAAATTTACATGAAAATGCATGCCATTTTCACAGGCACGATCAAGTATGATATAATGTCAAATAGTAGATTGTCTACAAGTTAGTAATGTTTGAACAGTTAAATATTTGATATATGTATAAATACACTCTTTGTCTGACCCATGTCGTATCATTATTGAATTAAACAGCAGTCCTCCAGGTTGCGCAGGAAAATCGACTTCATTTCGTTATCAACCCGTAGTTGTAGGCATACGATAACCAACCAATATTGAGGCAAGTACCACGTTTACAAGGGATAGTAAGCTGTTTTAGAAAAGTAAAGGTGCTGAGGTGAATCATTAAAGTGTAATGAAATAGGTAAATGGAATGTATCATTAATATATGCATTCATAAAGGAAATACAATGGGAGACTATAATCCCTAGGCTGACAAAGTTCCTTTGCAATGTATAATGCTACCCTATAGGTTTTACTATCATGTTGTCCACTTTTGGTTTAATACAATTATCCACAAGCCGGTTGTTTTAATTTCATACCTTTTTGTCTTTGGTGCACAAACGTACCCTATAGACAATAGGAATAAAATAAGCCGAATGAAATTCATAAAGAGCTATATAATGTTAGGTTGGATGGAATATAATGAGCAAGTGAAGACGTTATTAGAAAATGTATGAGATGAGACGTTGTTAAGTGATATTCGAAGATACGACAAAGGAAAGCATGTAAATTTATAAGATGCCCCATAAATCTGTGCAGAGCCCACGTGGTCGCATCTCAGCAATAGGCTGACCGAATGGTATATGTTTAAAGGTATAAGCATGATCTGTCCAGGCGATCATTATTATCTTTTTCAAGATAAAGATCCAAGCCCTCATAGAAATCTCGAGCCATCAAATTGCATATTGCTGTTCCTTCAGAATGGGGCGATTCACCTTAGTGTCCACCACCATATCTACTGATCAGCATGCGCCACCCTCCCTCCTTTTATGATGTTATCGCAAGTAATACACGATCTTCTACTTAAGAAGCCGTATTGGGATGGGGATAGTAGGTCATTTGACAGCAAGTACTGAATGATTTGAGTCTTTACTATCTTTTCCATTACACGTGAAACTACAGACGTGATGTTCATGGGGCGGTAGTAGTTGATATCAGCTATAGGCTCGCATTTATGGATAGGTACAATATAAGACTTCTTCCAGCAGGTGGGGTATGTCCCATCGCTTGGTGAAATTGAGTATAACTTGAGCAGGAGTAAATTCATGTCACTACCACCGTTTTTCAGCAGAACGGAAGATATACCATCTGGACCAATAGTGTTACTAAGCTTAAGATTTACGACAGCTTTATCGATCGCGTGTGTGGTGAAAAGTATGTCACTTAAACATTCGTCTGTTTTACGTGGAAAATCCACGACCTCATCGTTCTCTATGGTGTATAATCTGGCGAAGTGATTGCTAAACAGTTCACCGGCGCACACCCGATATCCATGGTCAGCCTGAATTTGGGCTACCGATATCCATGCTGAAAATTCCACACTTGTACTGAAAATACGGTGTGGAATCAAGCTGTAAATCAAAATAAAATAAATAATATCACCTCAGGATTTTCGTAAGAAATCCCGTCTAAGCATAATATTTTAGGATAAGCTGTTTTGGAGTTCGTCAACCTACTTTTGGAAAGTTTGGCTATTTCTCCTGAGTTATGCGGTGCCTGAATGGCTCGCATTTCTTTGTTTCTGAGGCCTATATTTCTCAACTCTTCAATTCTATTGAGAAGGGACTTAATAGCAATTAGTGATGACAAGTCATGATATCTGTAGTATTTTCTTGAGTGCTTTCGTAGACTTCTCCTAAACGATGTCGGAATATAATCGCTTTGGGGGAATCTGAAGCTAAGAATCTTCTCAGGTGCAATGACGTCATGAATTGAGTTGATATTCTGATAGAAGTTGTTAAGAATTGCCTCTAAGGTCTCGTTCGAAAAGTACGAGTCCCAATTAGAATATTTAATTAGGCGCTGATACAATTCCCAGTCAGCATGTGTGTACAATCTCATAGGTGTTTGGCCAGCTTCATTTCTGCGTTTTGTTTCAGGAAAGATGTCAAAAGAACACACTACTATTTTATGATCACTACCTGGAAATTCATGTCCCACATGTACTGTAGATGGTTTTATGTTGTTAGTGAAAATAAGGTCTAGGATAATTGCGGATCTAGTTGGAGAATTTATGTGTTGTGTCCACCCTCCTGTGACGATGGAATTCACGAGATTATCATACCTTTGGGGTCCCCAGAGTGAAGACCATGATACTTCTGGCATGTTGAAATCACCTCCGATAATTTTATGACTGTGGGGAAGATTGGCTGTAACATTAAATATATTGCTGAGCATATTATCATATTCCCTGTTGGATGAAGGGGGTCGGTACACACAACCCACAAGTGTGGCTTTACTTCTGACAACTTTTATTTCAACCCAGATGGAGTCATTGAGTTGTGACAGAATTGGGTTACTGAACTGGGTTGCACATAAGGATTTTTCACAGTAAATTATTGTTCCACCCCCACTACCTCTCTGCCTGTCCCCTCGGAAAAGGTTGTATTTATCAATCCTTAGGCTATCATTGGAGATATCACTTGTGCACCAGGCTTCAGTGATCATAATCAATGACGGTCTGCATATAGAAGCTAATGTACTTAGTGTTAAGTGTTTGCTTAGAACTGATCTAGTATTTACTAGGATAATAGATAAACACTGGTTATGTGGTTTCAGTGAGTGGACAACATCTTCATAAAATAATCCATGAGTATCCTCTATATGCATGTTATTAGACTCATTTGGTGTCGACACAGTGTCAGCTATCTCCCAGGAAATATGCCTTGCCCTAGCTGTAGACTGTTCGCTATGCTGGCAAGGAATTGATCTGATATCATGCGTGCTATATGCATGATGCCAGGTGTTTCTGTTAACTGGCGCTGGTGAAAATCTTGCCCGAAAGTATAACCTATATGAGTATTCGGTAATTTGTTGCCAGTACAAGAATGAAGTGTTTGTATATGTTCCGGGTAGTCACCAGACCATAGCAAGTTTTGTGCAGAAATTGGCACATGCTCCCTACTAGATACATAGGATGTATGAGTGGGTTCTGTTGGCTTGCTATGTGTAGTCTGTGGCCGATGTTTGGGGGATTTTTTAAGGCTTTCAGTCGATAGAACATTGGAAGGGGGTTGGCTAACAATGGGTTTACGTAGTGGATGAGCAGAATAATACCTACTACCTTGCTGTGCTGTTTGTCTAGAATTTTTGGTAGGATATAACCGACTTTCCACTTGACACCAATTAGGCCTACCTCTAGGAGCTAGGTCTACCATATTTGACTTTCTCTTAGGATGATGGCTCGGAGATGCTTTCGTCTCTATCATATCAAAGGGCTTTCTTACTCCGGGTTCAGTATCTAATTTACTTACTTCTTTTTCCCTTTTCTTATGATCAACTGGTTGATGATGGCTAACAGGGCAGCCAGCACATGCTATGTAGCGATTCTGTTGCTTGGACACCTCATGCGCTTTAGTTTTCTTAATGGAAATGGGACGTTTGTCATAACGCCAAAAAACTTGCTAACTTGGGTAGCTACGTTCGACTGGTGCTTCACAGTGGATGGATTGTCAGACTGAGGAGTAACTGGCTTAAAAGGGGATGGGTGGAACACCAGTGGGATGGGTTTTAATGGTTTCGGGCTCTTGACGTTTGTGTCAGTGTGAAAACGATGTATTTCAACATTATGTTCCGTTGACTCATCTATGTCCACCATTTCAGTGTCAGCGTCAGTGTCGTTATATAGTACTTGGCTAATATTAGTCTGTGCTTGAGAAAATGTCTGGTGCATACGGTCATCAGGTTTTTCAGTAGACGGAATAACGCATGGAACATCATCTACAGTTGTCCTATTAGAGTTATCAGTATTCAGTGTTCCTAAGCGGCATCGTCTTTGGCACGGTGTTAAATCGGGTGCAACCTTAATGTTAGTGTAGGGTGTTGAAGAGCCTATTATCTTACCAGCTTTCAGAAAATTTCTGGCTTCTTCGACAGAGCTGAACTTGAAAAGCACCGGACATGAGTGGTTTGCAGATTTCTTACGAAGACGCAAAACCTGACACTCTGTCAACGACATATTACACGCCTTCAGACACGAAGCTTTAAGTTTGGCAATAGGCTCTCTGTCTGAAATGTTATAGGCCAAGATGTCTTGTGATGGGTCACACAATTGCGCGAGGGGCATAATGCTTTCAAACTTGCTCTGTAGGTCTGCCATTGACTTCTGAAGTATCCGTAAATCATTTTCGCTACAGGCCGCATTCTCTGTCAGTTCACCCATGATATCAGATACCATAACTCTGGGTGTGTCTGGTGTCAAAAGTGTAGAATCATCAACGGAGCTGAGGCCCTCAGATGGTTGACGAGCGTTAGATCTCAGTCTCTTAACGGTACTTACACGTTTAATTGACTTAACCATTACAGAAATAAGGATTTTCACAATTTCCAGAAAAAAGTCTTGAGGATATAAAAAAGGTAGCTGTATTATCGAAGTATCAAAACAACTATGATAAACAGATATATTGCAAAATAAAAAGTCAGACTTTCCTTTACAGTGCTTGCTGTGAATAAAATCCTGAGTTCCACGTGGTTAGAGAAGGTATCAGAAGATTCCGGGTTGTAGATTTCACGGGTGAATACTATATGTAGTTTCAGGTGATACAATACAATTCTTGTTAAGTATTGATATGTGGATAATGTGAGGAAAGCGGCTAATTTCCAAAATAATACGGAAAGATGATTCACGCAGAAACTGAACACCTGTAGCGCAGCAGTTCAAAAGTATATGTTGATTCCAGTATTATAAAAAGCCTTTTTACTTATATACAATCATTTCTGTGCACAGTTGGAAAAATCTGTTAGATCGTCAGTGAGTGCAACACATCAGGAAATACAGAAGTATTGTCTTCGCATTAACGCCCGGTACGTTCGAACCAGGTGACGCTTTTTGCACCTGCTTTCGTTTATATTCATTTATTGCTTACTGTTGATTGATCTTTAATAACGATGGGCCGAAATTCTAAAAGGAGTGTTCGTGTGAACACCAGTAATTTAGAAAATAGCACCAGCTCGTCTAATAACACTTTACCACCCCTTATTATTAGTAGTTCACCCAACGTAAAAGACTCGAACATAACTCTGACCCCTGTAATATAGGTGGAAGATGTTCTGTCTGAAAAAGTAGAGCTCTCTTACTTAACATGCATTATTAAAGAGATGCAGCTACAGATTGATGAATTAAAAACGAAATTAAGTTCATTTGAATGTATACCCGAAACTATCTCACTTATGAAAAAGGAACTGCAGGATCCTACAATCCTAAAGCTTTTTAATATGACCTCTAGAATGACGCCTACTGACTCAGAAAATGCGAAGGAGTTAGAAAACGCCATTGACTTTCTATCCAGCGAAGTTGTTAAAAGGCTGGCTTCGAAACAAAACGCTATAGTGTATAATGTACCAGATAGCGAGCCCATTAAGTCGGTCCAGCACTCATTGCTGAAGGCTGCAAACCTCTTGAGTGCACCTTGTCAGTGCATTCGCCTAAGTAAAAAAGACCTAAAGCATCCCTGTCCTATACTCTTTAGGTTCGACAGCTACATAATAGCTGAACGATTTAAGAAGGCCGAAGATCTTCTGGCTACTGCCACTAAATTCAAGACTATTAAAGTAGTCTCGGATAAAACAACTAACCAAAGGCAAGCAACCAAGAACTCCTTCGATAGAAAGTTGACCACACCGAGAACTACACCTGGTATCAGTGCTAAAGTGTCGACGGACACTGAAGCACAGCAAGTCACCTGTATAGTGTTGGAAAAAAAATCGGCAAGTAAAAGCGACTCGAAACTCAGTAAGAGCAGCGTCACTGGGTGCAATCTTAAAGTACATGAGAGCACATCTGGAAAATCTGCTGACATACATGAGGTTGATATTGACTCACAAACTATGTCTGACCAGAAACCACTGGCAGACCACACTCAATCTGCATGCAAGCCCGAGAGTCCCGCAGTAGAAACTGCAAGAAAGACGACAAAGCCTAGAGTCCCACTCCAGACTTCGACATACCTCCCTCTCAATAAGTCTAATAAGCAACATGTCAGTCTAAAAAAAGACAATGCATGGGTAAAATACCACATTCCCAAAAAAGTCACCCATCATGTGAATGAAAACACCGCTTCCCGAACTAGGAGTAATATGCCTAGCAACGCACATAACTTGGGAATGCAACGTAGAACGGATCATCAGGATATAAGGAGCACCAAACGGGGCTCATATAGGCACCATATTAATGCATATTCTTGTCCAAAATCTCACACTATCTATGTTGAACCTCAGCAACATAATGAGTATAGATCGACACTTGACCCTCTCAATAACTTCACTCACACATGTGATGTGAGCCAATATGCATACGACCATGAAAGGCCCATGAGGTATAACTACCAAGGTAATCTTAACACGGTACCTAGGTCAAGCAAACTATATATCACCAGTAAATGAACGCAGATGCCCACCCATAGATGCTAAAAGTCAAAACATGCAACAGGATTATTTTCGGATGCAGCAAACAATAGCCCCACTCGCTGCACAATTCATCCAGGAAATAGTACACACACTGACTCTGTCTCATCTCAGAGCCCCTCCAAACATAACGTAGGAATAGTAACAAGTAACCATGTTAACCTCTCCCCCAATAACTCTGGTTTACTAACGATTATGCTCCTGAATGCTAGATCTCTCCTTAACAAAATAAAATCGCTTCGCTGCCTGGCATACATAGAACGGCCAACACTAATAATGGTGACTGAAACCTGGCTTACTACTGATATACCTGACTCAAAGCTAGTAATAGACAACTACGACATCTATAGGAACGATAGAGTTGACAAAAGAGGAGGCGGCTGCTTAATATATGCCTCTAAATCCACTAACTCCAATACTTTCAATAACCCAACTACTGACAAACTCCCTGAATCTAAGTGGATAAGCATCCACACAAACGAAAATAAAATTCTCATGGGATGTATATACAGACCCCCTAATAGCCCTCAAATGACTGATATAACTATTGGAGAAATACTAGAGCATGCAGCTACGCTGGACTTTGACTACAAAGTAGTCTGTGGCGATTTCAACTTACCTGGAGTAAACTGGGATACATGTACAGGACCTAGAATCCATGACGAGTTACTACAAGCTATAGACGTAGGCGGATGGAAGCAGTGCGTACGCCTCCCTACAAGAAATGAAAACACTCTTGACTTAATCCTTTGTCATGAAATAGAGCCCATCTCGATAGAGGTAGGAAATAAACTTGATAACAGTGACCACAACATATTGTACTGCACGCTACCCCTCCGTCTAACAACTAAACACACACCTCAAAATTCCCCGGTGCACTATCAATATAGGGACTATAAGAATGACGATTGGGAATTCCTATCAGATCTGCTGAGAAGTTCTGACTGGGAAGAATACTTCATCAACAATAACTTAGAAGTATCACTTGATATTTTCTACAAAACAATTGGCTCAGCAAGAGACATAATCGCGCCCCTAAAATCTGCTCTAAAGACATCAACTCCATTTATAGACCGCAAAACGCGACTAAAACTAAAGAAATTGAAAAGGAAATACCATGTATTTAAGGAATTTAATGCGTTAAACCAAATACATGAAACTCTTAAACGGCTTGAAGAGAAACACAAAATGAGGTCACAACTTGAAGAAAATAAAGCGCTTGTGGGCAACTCCAAAACTCAGGAACTTTGACGAATATTGCAGAAACGTCTAAAAAGCAGTAAAGACAATACTGTAAGCAGCTTGGAACATAAGGGTATAATATACAATGATCCCCAGGTTATAAGTGAACTCCTCAATGAGTCGTTTTGCAATGACGCCAGAGTGCACCCGACACAAAATTTCCAAATGACCTGCAAAAGTAACCACAAATTAGGCGAAATAGACTTTAATATACAAAATATAGACTCAGCGATTAAGACTTTGAAGTCTAATGGTAGTACTGGAACAGATGACATACCATCTGTCATGTACAAAAATGGTAGCACGGAAATGGTAGTCTTGTTACTTAGAATATTTACTCTCTCGTTGGAAACTGGAACTTATCCTGAAGTGTGGAAAACCACATACATATTACCTAAGCACAAAGCAGGGGACAAAACCAGTGTATGCAACTATAGACCTATCAGTATAACACCGGTAATATCCCGAATAATGGAGAAAGTGGTTAAAGACCGAATGTCAGACAGCTTACTAGAACATGAACTTATCAATCCATCACAACACGGATTTCTCAAAAAGGGATCATGTATGACCTGTCACATAGAGTTTTTCAACGAAGTTACACGAAGTAGGGACAACAGAGGACTAGTAATTGTACTATATTTCGATATAACAAAAGCCTTCGACAGAGTTCCCCATAATATGCTAGTCAGCCAGATATGCTCACTAGGCATATGTGACCCTCTCCTGAGCTGGATAAAATCATTTCTGTGTGGCCGAAGTCGGACAACGAAAGTTGGCTCGATAATCTCAAGGCCTAAACCAGTAAGTAGTGGTGTAATCCAGGGAAGTGTATTAGGCCCACTCTTATTCATAATATATATAAACAGTATCTGTGAATGCTTTAGTGTAGGTAAACCAATACTATATGCAGATGACTTAAAAGTGACGTATAAATGCAGGAACACAGATCTTGGAATAACAGTAAACGCCATACAGCAAGAATTAGAAAAAATGGATAGATGGTGTGACACCTGGCAACTCCAATTTAATGTCGAAAAATGTGGCTGGCTCTGCATAGGTTGCAACAATTTAGAACTTGACCTGACAATTCAAGGCCATGCACTTCTACAACTGGAATCTGTACTGGACCTAGGGCTGAAATATTCACATAACTTATCATTTTCTGAACATATCTCCAAACAAGTGTCAAAGTCACGCAGACTTATCGGCTTTCTACTCAGGAACTTCTACAGAAATGAGTCTAGAATTCTGTTGTACAAGGTTTGTGTGCGTCCTTTATTTGATTACTGTTCATTCATATATAGTAGCATACGCATAGAGGACAAATTGAAAGTCGAGGGAGTGCAGAGGTACTTCACGTTAAAATTACTCGGAACTGAAAATGGTACGAACTACTCCACTAGATGTGATACCCTAGGACTAGAAACACTATGGCTAAGACGCCTGAGACTAAACTTGACACTTTACTATAAGCTTCTAAACCACTTAGTTTTTACCTCTACTAATGGCACTCGACTTTCAGATGACGATGGCTACAAACTAAGACACACTAAGGGTACAGTAGCTATCGAACAATGTAAAACAGCCACCAGGCAAAAGTTTTACTTGATTAGGTATGCACAGATATGGAACAAACTGCCAATGGAAATGCGTCAAGCAAGTACATTGGCCTCCTTCAAAAAGGGGCTTAATGACAAACTACAAGAGTTTGCAAACGATAGTAGTTCTAGTTCCTATCTGAGAGCCTCCGAAATTATAGTTCCATTTAATGTATAAGCTTAAATACTACACCTGTTGTTTTTTGCCTATATTTAAAATTCTAGATAAAACATTAACGGTTAAGATACGTACCCTCAAACTGACAAGAAATCTCGTTTGTAAAACTACTACCCAACACAATAAGTGGAATAAAATGGACATAAACCGACAACATGGAAAAGGTATAACTCACCACAACATCACAAGGACAGATGAACGCTCGTTGGGCACCATATATCCCTCACCAACTTCAACCCACCTTTCCTTAGATAATGTGATGAACTTATATCCACAATGTTGCTGAGCAGTTAATATTCTCAACTCCTGTCGGAACAGCTGAAATTCATAAACCTTCCTAACGCTAAGAAAATATCCACAAGCAGTAGAAATCCATTAATTAATGCGTCCGAAGCTTATGTACTTACTACCAACAATGACATTGAAGATCAAATGAGATAAACACATCACTGATTTCAAAATAACACATCAATGAACTATAATTCGAGGACTCTGCACACAACGAAGTTATGTATGAATATTTACTTCAAGCTTTATTTTTTTCCCAGGCACTTATAATCCATCCACCAAAGACCTGGTTTTTTTGTTAATGCGAAGACAATACTCCTGTATTTCCTGTTGTGTTGCACTCACTGACAATCTAGCAGATTTTTCCAACTTTGCACAGAAATGATTGTATATAAGTGAAAAGGCTGTTTTATACTACTGGGATTAACATTTATCAAGTGTATGTATAATCTCCAGCGAACATGTAAAGCATATCTTGCTACTGCCTGTAAATTGTAATTGAATTATATGGTTCTATTTCTGTAACAATTTGATGATGCCTGTAAACTGGCGTCCCTCATGTACTGTACTATGAGAATAAATTTATTTATTTATTATTTATTTATAACAAAAAACCAGGTCTTTGGTGGATGGATTATAAGTGCCTGGGAAAAAAATAAAGCTTGAAGTAAATATTCATACATAAATTTGTTGTGTGCAGAATCCTTGAATTATAGTTCATTGATGTGTTATTTTGAAATCAGTGATATGTTTATCTCATTTGATCTGCAATGTCATTGTTGGGAGTAAATATGCATAAGCTTCAGACGCATTAATTAATGGACTTCTACTGCTTGTGGATATTTTCTTAGCGTTAGGAAGGTTTATGAATTTCAGCTGTTCCAACAGGAGTTGAGAATATTAACCGCTCAGCAGCATTATATATATATTCATTCCTGTTTATGCAGGAACATACCAATTGTACAGGCATGGATAATTTATTATATAAATTACAGTTTGTTTGTTCAATCTAACATTAGAGTCGGTCAGAACAGTCTGCAAAATAGTCTGTCTGTGTAACACATAAAGAGATATAGAAATATTGTCTTCGCATTAACAAAAAACCCAGACTTCAGATGAATGTAATACAAATATCTGGGAAAAATAAAGCTTGAAGTCAATTCTCCTATATAACTTTGTTGTGAACAGCAGCCTTGAGATAAAGTTTATTGATGTATTATTTTGAGTCAATAATGTATTTATTCCATTTTTGTCAGCAGTCTTATCGTAGTTTTATAATAGGAAAGAAATTTGATCTTTGATACGAAAATTAGATAAGGTAGTGATAGATTGTTTTACTGCATCAAATGGGGTCAATTCTAGAACTATCCATTGGCGCCATTTGCGTCAGCATGGCAGGCTGTACATGTAAGTTGAGTAATACATTGAAAACTGTTTGAAAACCAGTTGTTTCTTTATATCAGATCAAGAATACTCCTTGTACAGAATGTTGGCCAGCGTTTTCAAGTGGTTGCATCGGATCGTTCATGGAATTTGAGTTTGAATTTACTTAAATGGTCATTTCAGTTTAGATGATGGGTTGTTCGACCTCGACCAGGAGATATATAGAAGTGCAGGCTCAGGATATAATAACAGAAAGAGAAAGTATGTAAACATGAACAGGACGTTAATATTTTATGTATATATAAATGTATATGATTGTATAGTAAACACTACCTATAATCTAGTTGTTCTTTCATGTTATTTTGCGAAGTCTTAGAGTTTATTTAGTGTCGTAATAGTTAGTAATGAGTCTAGGCGTTATAGTGTTCTAATAGCTCATGCGTTTTGGAAATAAGTGGTGCGGTGTGATTGGCATAGTCATTGGGATGAATCAGTTTATATAGCAAGCGTTTGAAGGTTATGATAGAGTGACAGGTCCTTATTTCTAGGGGTAAACTGTTCCAGATCTTAGAGTACATGACTATGAAGAAGTTTGCACGGAGTGCTGTCTTACAGTTTTTCCTAGATACTGTGCACGTTTGGTGACGAAGGTTGTAAGAGCCTTCCGGTGAGAACTGTATGTCGTTGCTGTCTGAGAATGATATTTTATGCAATATTTTAAAGAAGAATGTTAGGTTAATGCTCAGTCGTCTCATCCAGAGTTGGTCGATACCTAGAGTTATACACCTTGATGTGTAGTCCTTTTCGCAGTCAAATCCTAGTAGTTTAGACGTGAAGTATCGTTGGACACTTTCTATTTTAAGTTTGTCACTTACGCGAGTGCTGCTGAGAATAAATGGACAATATTCAAGTAGTGGTCTGACACAAGTTTTATACAATAATAGTTTCGCCTCGTAATTGTGGAAATTCCTGAGTATGCATCCTAAGAGCATCCTCGATTTACGCGTCTGTGTCGCCACTTGCTCAGAAATTGTCAAGTCACTAGAGTACCTGAGTCCTAGGCCAACAACACTTTGGAGTTTAGGCAAGTCGATAGATTCAAGTACCAGTTTAATATTTATTGAGGGTGCACCGAAGCATATCCAACCACATATTTTGAGGTTGAATTTTAGGTTCCATGTGGAGGACCATGCAGTTAATCGATCTAGTTCTTCCTGAACAGCTTTCTGAAAGTGCCCTAAGTCATCAGAGTGGAATGTGTAAGCTACTTTAAGATCATCTGCAAAGATGAATGGTTTGCCAAGTGAGAAACAGCTGCATATGTCGTTGACATATAGAGTGAATAGGAGGGGGCCTAAGACGCTACCTTGAACTACTCCAGAAGTGACTGGACTAGGTTTAGAGTTTACAGAACCCAGTTTAACTACTTGGGACCTATTGTTAAGGAATGATTCAATCCATCCTAATAATGGGTTACTTATTCCTAAGGAGTTTAGCTTATTTATTAGAAGCAAATGGTCAACGCGGTCGAAGGCTTTGGATATGTCGAAGTAGATGACAAGTACTAGTTGTTGTTTGTCACGGCTGCTAGTTATGTAGTTAAAGAAGTCTAGGTGACATGTCATGCATGATCTGGATTTTAGGAATCCATGTTGGTTTGGACTTAGAATATTGCAGTTGAGCATATGTTTGAGGATATCATCTTTAACTATTCGTTCAATGATTCTAGATACTATGGGTGTAATATTGATTGGCCTATAGTTGTTGACTTCAGTTTTTGATCCGGATTTGTGTTTAGGTACTATAAATGTCGTTTTCCATTTATCTGGATAGGTTTGGCTTTCTAGGGACATTGTAAAAATCTTAAGTAATAAAACAGAAATGTCAGAACCACCGTGTTTGTAAAGATACGATGGTATACCGTCAAAACCGGCACTACTAGAGCTTTTAAGAGTATTAACGGCTTGGTTAATATTAGAATAAGTGAAGTGAACTGTAGTGATTTGTTTCAGCGTTGAAGATGAAGGGAGTTCTATTGTAGATTGTAAACCGAGAAGTGGACTTGTAGGCTTAAGGTAGTTAGCTGCAAACGTCTCATTAAACAGTTCACACATGTCTGCATGTTTGCTGTATAGTTTGCCCTTGTTTATAAGGAGAGAAATTTTATGGCTTTGGCGATTCATTCGTTTCTTTAGTATTTCTGTGAGAGCACCTACTCTGGTGGTGCTGGCTAGTGCCGTGCATTCTTCATTTCTCATACGCAAGTTATGAGCTTGCGAGATGGAGCTAAGAGTACTAAGTATTGACCCTAGTGTACTAAAGTCGTGTCGCCTGAAGTAACTTGTTGACAGTCTTTTCAGTTTCCTACGATCCTTTGGCTTTATGAATGTCTTTCTATGTGGGGAAAACTTTAGTGTTTGAAATGGGATGACAGCATCTAAGCATGTGTTGGAGTTATAGTAAAAGATGTCTAGAGCTTTCGAGAGGCTATCAGTATAGAAGTACTCACTCCATTCTGAGGATCTTAGCATTGATTTTACTAGAGTCCAGTCTTCCTTACTGTAGTTCCTGTAAGTTATTTGTTGTGAAGTAGGGGTATGGGTTGCATTGCTACTTGACGGAAGTGGCAGTGCACACAGTACTGTTTTGTGGTCACTCCCTGAAAACTCAGAACCTACTAGGGTAGAAAGGGGACTTATATTGTGGCAGAAGATTAAGTCTAGTACGTTATTACCTCTTGTAGGGGTTGTGACAGTCTGCTTCCAGCCAAGTATATCCAGTGTGCCTAAGAACTTATCAAGTTTAGTTGGACCTGTGGGTATTTCCCAGTTGATTTCTGGTAAGTTAAAGTCTCCACATAGGATCTTATGATCGTAGTGGAGGGTGGATAATTGTTCTAGAGTATTAATAAGTTGGGTCTCGTAATTACTAAAGGTGCCAGGTGCTCTGTAGGTGCATCCAATTAATGCTATTGCGTTATTTAAGTGTAAGTTAACCCATAAAGTCTCAGGCATGTTAAGTGTACTACTTTCTAGCTGTGATACAGTAAGTGCATTCAGAAAGTACATAAGACAACCCCCTCCCTTACCACCTTCCCTGTCACACCGAAAGTGTGTATAGTTATCTAAGCTTATCTCTTCATCCAGTATGTTCGAGTTACACCAGGATTCAGTGATGACAATTATAGGGGGTTTGTATATTGCTGTGAGTGCTTTGAGCATTGGCAGTTTATTTAGAACAGATCTAGCATTTATGAGGATTAGGTAAAGATGAGATTTGAAATAGCATTTGAAGTACTTAAGTTCGTTAATCAGCCCCGCATGTGGTTCAGCACCCAGTAGTACTGTTTGACATGACGACCCTATGTTAAGAGGAGTTTCAGCATCATGTTCACCTATGTCTATCGAGTTGGTGTGTGCTGTTTTCGGTGAAGAATTGAGCGTTGGAGTACTGGATGTGCTATAGGCTAAGGCATTTTTATTTTTAGTCAAGCTAGAAACGGGGGTAGGGATCTTAATTTGACCTAAACCTGTGCAGGTACCAAGTGTGCTTAATGGATGCGGGCGAACTAGACTGTTCCTATATTCATGCAAAGGGGGAGCCAGCACTAGCGGTTTAGGAGTGTTAGCATCCCTACCAGCTGTTTTTTCAACGCTGACAGGGACGCAGGGGATAAAAAATGATTGGGACCTTGTGAAGACCATGGTCTATTATTCCACCTATTGTTAGGTACTAGTGGTGTCCTTGTAAGGGTTTCGAATGTACTGCTTTTTGGGTTAGTTTCTAGCATATTTGTACCGTATATCCGATCAAAATTTATTAGCGTGCCATAGTGTGAATGCCCTGAGTTGTTGGTGGTCGAGTTCTGACTATTGTCACTTGTACTCTTGAGGGTGGCATTGTTGTGGCGTTGGTTATCAGTGTGGGCCATGGTGCTATTTCGCACGTTTTGGGTGCCAATACTATTGACCGTGGGGAATGTGGGCTTACTTATACTGCCATTGTTGTTGTTGGCATGATTTGGGGTCATATTCTTCTCTTTTTTACCAATGGACTTATGGCTAGGAGAGGAAAGGGTCAACTTTCGGGGGATTTTGACTTTTTTTCTTGGATTATTTAGTGACATGTCTAAATCTACGGTGGTAGGTGGTATAGTTTTATTGGCTATTTGATTACAATTTAGCGGCCTTTCGGTTGGTGTCGCTCTCTGAGAAGATAACTCTGTGTGGTTAGAGAGGGGTGGTGCGGTGGATTCTACGGTATCTCTCATAGGGTTGGGTATATTTGCTGCTTGCAATGTCCTATTATTTATTCGACAATTAGGCTCAGTGAGATGATTGTATACGCGCCTTTCTATGACGGTCTTGTCCACTGCAACTTTTATTAGTTTGTAATTTCTGACTTGCGATAGGGTGTGTTGGGAGTGGATGAATTTTCTGGCCTCTGCCGGTGTTTCGAACTGAAAACGAATAGGACAACACTTGTCATGTTGACTCTTCTTCAGCCTGTAACACTTAGTCTTGGAGTTGGGCATTTTCGCCACTAAGTAGGATGCGCTGTACCTTTTTTAGCGCCTCATTATCCGGAACGTTGTAGACAATAGCATTTAATTTAGCATCTAGTCGTTTTGTTATAGTTATTAGTATAGTAACAAAGTAAATTAATTTACTTACATTTTATTTCAGTTCTAAGTTTATTTAGTTAAACTATTTAGATGTGAATAGTAAAAGGTATGGTGTCAGATAACAGCACTCTGATCTGATATATCTGATCTGATGTTATAGATATTGGAGTTTTGGGATCGTAATGTCTAATATCTTTTTTACTGCCTTTTTGTTTTTTCTGTTCACTCTCCCATACTTAATTTTAGATATAAACTTCCTTAGTATATTTCTGAATAAAGTATTGAATGATAGAGTGTTTGCTGGATGGACTTTATCTGTAGGTAGGGTATGTGGAGGGAGTGTTTGTGAATGAATGGTAGGGAATTTTTTTTAGGGTAGCTTGCTATTACTGTCTGTATCTTTAGTTTCATCATCATGATCACGACGAATATGACATCTTACATGGGTGTTTTGTTCCTTATTATAATTAGTAGGAGGTATGATGTTGCATGTAGCAACTAACAACTACTAAATAATATTCATCAGTTTAATGGAGTTCGGTGGTTGCTTCTTTTTTTATTTATTAATCATTAATATTTGAGATAATAGTTATTTGTAATGATTGTAGTAGTAGAAGAGTTCTTGTACGATTACAACAAGATGATAATTTTTATACTAATCATAAAAAAATAATGCAAAGCTGATGTTTGACCCACAGCTTGTTTGTAATTTCATCACAAAATATCTGTCCATGTGATGTTGTGGTGGTGGGTATTTCTTTTTCATTGTTGTTGTTTTTCCTCTTTTTTCTTCTACTTATTTTGTTGGGTAGTTTTTTAACAAAGAAATTTTTTTTTTTGTTGGGGGGTACTTTTTTTACCTTTAATTTTTTTTTTAAGATTTTAAAATATGGGAAAAAACAAACAGGTGTAGTATTTAAGCTTATACATTAAATGGAACTATAATTTCGGAGGCTCTCAGATAGGAACTAGAACTACTATCGTTTGCAAACTCTTGTAGTTTGTCATTAAGCCCCTTTTTGAAGGAGGCCAATGTACTTGCTTGACGCATTTCCATTGGCAGTTTGTTCCATATCTGTGCATACCTAATCAAGTAAAACTTTTGCCTGGTGGCTGTTTTACATTGTTCGATAGCTACTGTACCCTTAGTGTGTCTTAGTTTGTAGCCATCGTCATCTGAAAGTCGAGTGCCATTAGTAGAGGTAAAAACTAAGTGGTTTAGAAGCTTATAGTAAAGTGTCAAGTTTAGTCTCAGGCGTCTTAGCCATAGTGTTTCTAGTCCTAGGGTATCACATCTAGTGGAGTAGTTCGTACCATTTTCAGTTCCGAGTAATTTTAACGTGAAGTACCTCTGCACTCCCTCGACTTTCAATTTGTCCTCTATGCGTATGTTACTATATATGAATGAACAGTAATCAAATAAAGGACGCACACAAACCTTGTACAACAGAATTCTAGACTCATTTCTGTAGAAGTTCCTGAGTAGAAAGCCGATAAGTCTGCGTGGCTTTGACACTTGTTTGGAGATATGTTCAGAAAATGATAAGTTATGTGAATATTTCAGCCCTAGGTCCAGTACAGATTCCAGTTGTAGAAGTGCATGGCCTTGAATTGTCAGGTCAAGTTCTAAATTGTTGCAACCTATGCAGAGCCAGCCACATTTTTCGACGTTAAATTGGAGTTGCCAGGTGTCACACCATCTATCCATTTTTTCTAATTCTTGCTGTATGGCGTTTACTGTTATTCCAAGATCTGTGTTCCTGCATTTATACGTCAATTTTAAGTCATCTGCATATAGTATTGGTTTACCTACACTGAAGCATTCACAGATACTGTTTATATATATTATGAATAAGAGTGGGCCTAATACACTTCCCTGGATTACACCACTACTTACTGGTTTAGGCCTTGAGATTATCGAGCCAACTTTCGTTGTCCGACTTCGGCCACACAGAAATGATTTTATCCAGCTCAGGAGAGGGTCACATATGCCTAGTGAGCATATCTGGCTGACTAGCATATTATGGGGAACTCTGTCGAAGGCTTTTGTTATATCGAAATATAGTACAATTACTAGTCCTCTGTTGTCCCTACTTCGTGTAACTTCGTTGAAAAAGTCTATGTGACAGGTCATACATGATCCCTTTTTGAGAAATCCGTGTTGTGATGGATTGATAAGTTCATGTTCTAGTAAGCTGTCTGACATTCGGTCTTTAACCACTTTCTCCATTATTCGGGATATTACCGGTGTTATACTGATAGGTCTATAGTTGCATACACTGGTTTTGTCCCCTGCTTTGTGCTTAGGTAATATGTATGTGGTTTTCCACACTTCAGGATAAGTTCCAGTTTCCAACGAGAGAGTAAATATTCTTCTTACAGTGTGAGTAACTCTCGGTCCAGCCTTAGAAGTTTAGTGGTTGGTGATCACCAGGGTTGGGAACTCAGCTAATATTTTTCGGAACGTATCAGTTGATGCCTTCTGGGATTGGACTGGTTTCAAAAAATGGTGTTCACCCGATTTGCATTCGTATACCAGAAGGTTTCTTTCATTGTCAAACTTCTCTTTTGAGTACTCACTATTAGGTGATCTATTTTTGGGAAGTCTACGCCAGTGACTTCTGGGTCTTAATCGGCAACAGCGAACACCCATGTTAGGTGTGGCTTAAACTTGAGGTCAGGTGTCAGTGTTTTCCGCCCAAACGCCACCATCCGGGCCTTATTCGTGGCTTGTATCGTGATGGACGACTTTTGTCGCCCCGACTTGTCCTTGGCATAACACTGAGTACATGTCCTCTATTAACCAAGAAGTCTATGCCAGAGCATCTATCTTTAGCGCGGAATAGGTGACCGTCTGGCCACTCCTTCTCGGCAGTCACTACATCAGGAGGTGTTAATCTTTTCCCTGTTGCCTGTCAAGTAGTTTAGATCAGGTCCATGGTTGTGTGCATTATGTTGGCTGTGCGTCAAACCTCCAGCGATACCAACAGAATCAGTCTGTTAACCCAGTTTGCCCGGGTCTCCTCCTGACCTAGGGAGTGTTATATTGGGCGGTCTATCTTGTCTACCCTGTGTCAGTTTGATGTTTGCCATTTGTTCCATTGATGGTTTAACGTTGACCACTAGTTTTGAGATTACTAGGTCTTCGCTGATTCCCCACATAGCTCACCTGCCCTTCCGTAAGTCGATTTCCTTCCAGCATCCTGTCAACTGAGTGCTAACTGTTTAGGAGGAGAGTCAGTCTCTTGCGCAGCTAGTGCCTGTTACACATACTTCGGAAGGACAAGCATTCAACCTTGCTCCGGTGCGGCCGCCCCCACTATGGCGTCCCCTACAACCTACTGCAGGTGGTGCAAGAACTGTGATTGGGATCTATCTCATATGTTCTTTTCATGAAGCAACCGTTGTATGTGCTTTTTCCCTGACATGGAGAGGCGTTTTATCACCTGGCGCTTAGGCACTGTATGTGGCTGCTAGTTGAGGGATGAAGCATAAGGTCCACAACCTCCTTGCTTATCTCATGAGGTAACTAAGAACACACGTCCCTATAACTGGTGGTTTAGGATTTAAAACTATACTGGTCAAAGTAGTGCTATGGTTGATGAGGGGGTAGCGCATGCTGATCAGTAGATATGGTGGTGGTCACTAAGGTGAATCGCCCCATTCTGAAGGAACAGCAATATGCAATTTGAGGGCTCGATATTTTTATGAGGGCTTGAATCTTTATCTTGAAAAAGATAATAATGATCGCCTGGATAGATCATGCTTCTACCTTTAAACATTGTTGAGATGCGACTGCGTAAGCTCTGCAGAGATTTATGGGGCATCTTATAAATTTACATGCTTTCCTTTGTCGAATATTCGAATATCACTTAACAACGTCTCATCTCATTCATTTTCTAGTAACGTCTTCACTTGCTCATTATATTCCATCAGACCTAACATTTTATAGCTCTTTATGAATTTGATTCGACTTATTCTATTTCTATTCTCTAAGGGGTACGGTTGGGCACCAAATACACAAAAAGTTATGAAATTAAAACAACCGGCTTGTGGATAATTGTATTAAACCAAAAGTGGACAACATGATAGTAAAGCCTATAGGGTAGCATTATACATTGCAAAGGAACTTTGTCAGCCTAGGGATTATAGTCTCCCATTGTATTTCCTTTATGAATGCATATATCAATGATACATTCCATTTACCTATTTCATTACACTTTAATGATTCACCTCAGCACCTTTACTTTTCTAAAACAGCTTACTATCCCTTGTAAACGTTGTAATAATAATATTTTATTTCTGGAACAGAAACCAGCCATTTTTACAGGCATGAACATATGTACACTAATTAGAACTTATAGAATATATATGATCTGTTAATCTAGAAACAGATTGAATGCTGGTAAATTTGAGAGAAATATTTAAAAAGAAACGTACAAATAAGACAATAGGTAATTTTCGAGATATGCTTTCAACTGAATAATTCATGAGATATAGCATCAAATCAAAACTGTAATTGAAAAAAATACGGTATGTCAATTTCACGCGGGAATTATAAACGATTACGTTAATTGTGGAAAGTAAGTAGCATTTTTGTACAGGTGCTGACGTGAAATATAAGCGATGCGGAATGAACAGTAATTGTAAGTAAATGATTCATAGAGTGTTTGAAAGTCCATAAAACTTCAACTTTGAACTTGTCAGCAGATTTCATGATAGAGGTGGTTCCGTTATTCACCAGGTGGGCTAGCAATATTCCGAATTAGTTGAGGATAGCGGCACTGTTTCAGTGCCTTCGTTTAAGGCAGTACCTTTGAAAAGAGAAGAAGACACAAGAAAACCGCCAGAGAGGTGCAGAAGTATATAGTAGGTGTTAATAATTCAAAACATATATAACAAACATGGGGTTCATCATTTTTTGTTGTTTTTTTTCGTTAAAAAAATACTATTTCCCCTGAGATTTTCTAGTGATGGAATTCTAGTCTTTCTTGCGAAAAGAAAACAAAGTTTAAGTGAAAAAAGATGATAATTTTACCTACTTATATAGGTTGAATAGGAGTTAAATACAAAAGTCAAAGTGCGTGAGCTATGTAGAAGAAAATAATAAGAAAATAATAACTACTGTTTTTCTGAAGTATACATTTAGGTGTCCTTCTGAAGTAGGGGACTCATACCATGTACTTGCATTCGAGGAGTTTGTTATTTAAACTTCAGCTTTAGGCAAATTTTCAACTTCTGTTTTTTTAATTTTATTTATTCTCTTATTTTGCAGAAGCCATTCGAACTCAGGAGCCTTAGCAATAGAGTGCTGTCCCACAGATAAGGGTGGTTCTCATATGTCCCCACCATCATAAACGTTGTGCTTACCTCAATATTGGTTGGTTATCGTATGCCTACAACTACGGGTTGAAAACGAAACGAAGTCGATTTTCCTGCGCAACCTGGAGGACTGCTGTTTAATTCAATAATGATACGACATGGGTCAGACAAAGAGTGTATTTATACATATATCAAATATTTAACTGTTCAAACATTACTAACTTGTAGACAATCTACTATTTGACATTATATCATACTTGATCGTGCCTGTGAAAATGGCATGCATTTTCATGTAAATTTATGTTTATATGAAAATATATATTATTATATCATAGTTCCGGGTCATGTCGACCAAATTCAAGCAAGCTGACTTTAGTAGTTACTAAAAAATCCATCTCCTCAGAAGAAGAGTATTTATAGTAACTTTCCATTTTGACAAATTGGATAAATTTTGGACGAAACAATACGTACTAGAGGGAACAATAATCAACACGAAAAGCAACCGAAAATAAGAGCGTTATGTAGAGTAATTTAATTGTATAACTTGGGAGCTGTGGCAGAATGTAACCCCATACTAGATAATTTTATTTAAATATCACACAGAGATGCAGTATTAACAACTGTATGACGTTTCGAGCATAAATTACTGCTTATAATCACGTCAATCTTGGTCATACGGTCTCCCAATTTGTCTTATATACATTCTCTCTGTCTCTGTCTCTCCGACTTACCTTTGTTGTCTGTCGCCCCTTTCCACATTTCCGGAACAGGCATTGCGTTATTCCGAATGGACATATGCATTTTTGAATGGATAAATAAAGCTTCAGTGATCAACCTCTCCGCTCACACAACTGTACTGGAGAGGTGAAAAATGGCAACAAACGACAAAAGGAAGTCGGAGAGACAGAAACAGAGAAAATGTATATAAGACAAATTGGGGGACCGTGTGACTAAGATTGACATTACTATGAGCAGTAATTTATGCTCGAAACGTCATGCAGTTGTCGAAACTGCTTCACCTTGTGATATTTGGAATAAACTTATCTAATTTGAGATATTTAGAATGTTGTCATCCATAATGAAATAACAATATGTTCTCACTTAATGTACATAAGGGACGGCAGTTTACAGGCACCATCAGCATGATGAGTAACATGTACATGAAGTAAGCATATTTACAATTTTTCACTTATACAGGATATATATACAAGGAAAAGTAATAAAGTAATATCGGTAAGCTCACTCTACAAATGTAGAAACAATTTACATAGTATAATCCTAGGCACAATTAGTGTTTGAATTCGTCGAAAACGCGCGTAACAACTGAGGGCTGAGTTACATGGAGTCGACATGGTGGGCTATTCACAAAAGCATAAAAATGGTTTATAAAAAGTTATTTGGTCTGCCGACAACAATGCTTTCAACAGTGTCATCTGCAAGGGGCTCACCACAGATGTTAGTATCCATTTAACCATGCGAAGAATGTAGTAGATGTACTTTAGATGCCACTGTTGTCTTATATCATAATATTGTCTCTAGTTTAGATAGAGGCGCCAAGTATGTTCAGACAAACAAGACCTGTTGGTCTACAACGTGACTTCTGTGAAGCCAATCATCCAGAAAGTACCAGGTAAAGTCGAAAACCTCTTCTTTTCCTTGTCTTGTACTTTATCAGTCTTATTCTTGTTCTTGTGGGTAGATGCTGTTGCTCTCTTATTCGTAGATGGCATAAGTCATACTGACTGTTAATGTGGCTGTTGAAAGTAGCCTTAGAAAAAGCAACAAAACACCATATTCTGTAGTCACAAGGGCTTCAGTCAGAGAAGGAGAAAACCCAGGGACACCAACCCCTTCCCGAACACCAATCCTAAAGACTCCTGTAGGTCTCGTCTGTTCTGGTACTACGCCGGCATTGCTACAGTCTAGCACTGAAACGGCACATGCAATACAAGGTGGACAGGATACTACACCTGCATCCACTGAACGCCAGCGCGTGAAACACAACAAAACAAAGAGGGAACGCTCAAGACGTCATAAGACCTCGAAAGCGTCATCAAGGAAGGGAGACGAATGTTAGGCGTGCAGTGTCATCATTTCTAAAACTGACTCAGCTTTTGAATGCAATTTTCACAAACGATGGGTACACTGCCGTTGTGACAAAGGGGTGCCGAAATCATACTACGAGTTTATGAGAAATAACCTATGCCCATGGTTTTAGTATATATGTCCACTTTGTCGCCCTGGCATAGTCCCACATAGCGTGTCTGCGGATAGCAGAAACAACAAGCCACTCTTGCGTCTCAACACAGTCTCATGCAGATCCTCACCCGCTAACACCACACTACCAAAACTTGGTACAGGTAGTAAGAAGGACACTCCAGTCCAACTGACTGGAAATGCCAATCTTCACAAGGTGAAGAGTCCCAAGGTTGCACCCACAACATCAGGGAAAGATAGAATTGCAAAAGCACCACTTGCATCCACTAGCAAACTTGGCAACACAACAAAGGCTGGCTAAAACCTGATGAAGCCTAAAGTTACTGACGCTGCAAAGGAATACAAGCAGCCAAAGGCCAAATGTGAGGTTAGTCGGTCTAATTCTCTTGTCTTTTTTGATGTACCTGTGAGCAAGGATAGCTTGCTTGAACAACGGGCCCTGTTTGATCAGGAACAGTGCTCCAACCTGTGCAATATATAAGGTCTGGACATTAGTTCAGCGAAATTGTGCAGGTTGTACAGGGGTGTCCATACGCCTCAGGGTAAGCCACCCCTATTAAATGTTATACTGGACTCTGCCGAAGAGGCCGAAAGAATAACATTAATGGCTCAGGTATTAGCCATCGAGGGAAGTTCAAGCATAAGCATGAGACGAGAGACACCATGAGCTAAAAGACAAATGGCGAAGGAGTCACCGGAACTGATGCCTTCCACCTCTATGGTCGTATATAAGTATCATCATTCTTTTTGTTTTTCTTTCATTCTACATATTTTATGTAATTTGGCGTTTGGATCTAACTTCTCCAATTTCTTTTCCCATTACCCTATATAGGTGTAAAAATCATTATTTGTTTAACCCTTATGTTTATTCGTTTAAAATTTGCTATTCTATAACGCCTAGACTCATTACTAAATATTATGACACTAAATAAACTCTATGACTTCGCAATAACACATGCAAAAACAACTAGATTATAGGTAATATTTACTATACAATGATATACATTTATAAACATTTATATATACATAAAATATAAATGTTCTCTTCATGTTTACATACTTTCTGTTTCTGGTATAATATTCCTGAGCCTGCACTTCTATATATCTCCTGGTCGAGGTCGAACAACCCAACATTTAATCTGAAATGACCATTTCAGTAAATTCAAACTGAAATTCCATGAACGATCCGATGCTACCATTTGAAAACGCCGGCCAACATTCTGTACAAGGAGTATTCTTGATCTGAAATAAAGAAGCTACTCGTTTTCAAACAGTTTTCAATGTATTACTCAACTTACATGTACAGTCTGCCATGCTGACACAAATGGCGGTACGTCCAACGTTTGCGTTACATTTTTGCGTGATTCGTTACATAAAATTTATCCTGTTGTAATCCTTGCACAAGTCCTCTACTACTTCCATACCTATAACTATTAACTCTCATATCAAATAGTTATGGTTAACCAAAGTAAAAAGCAGCGAACTCAATCCCCTGTAAAACTGATGACTAATTTTAAGTCGTTGATTGCTACATCAAGCAACATACTTCCTACAAATGGTTATAGTGAGCCACAAAACTCACTTGTATGTCGTAAGCGTCGAGCTGAAACTGAGGATAAAACTATACTGACAGCTAGTATTAGCACTACTCCCAAAAATTCAGTACCCTCTGCTCATACAGAAACCCTCCCTACACCTTATGTGCTTATCGAAAAGCTCCAGCCTTCAAGCTCTGTTTCAGTACTATCTTCAGAAATAGAACTTCTAAAGTTGTCTATAGGAGAACTTAAGGCCGAGTTAATGGACTTAAAAAACAATAAGTCAGTAGATCCTGGAATTTCCGATACCAATACCAAAATCTCCAATTTATCAGGTCAGATCAGTGATATCAGACTGCAGGTCTGTGAACTGACACCTTTAACTATTCTCATGAAAACTGTAGACCTTAACAAACTTGACAGTGAATCGATATCTAAGGTGGATAACCTAATTAACTTTGTTACTACAGAAGTAACAAAACGACTAGATGCTAAATTAAATGCTATTGTCTACAACGTTCCGGATAATGAGGCGCTAAAAAAGGTACAGCGCATCCTACTTAGTGAGGCGAAAATGCCCAACTCCAAGACTAAGTGTTACAGGCTGAAGAAGAGTCAACATGACAAGTGTTGTCCTATTCGTTTTCAGTTCGAAACACCGGCAGAGGCCAGAAAATTCATCCACTCCCAACACACCCTATCGCAAGTCAGAAATTACAAACTAATAAAAGTTGCAGTGGACAAGACCGTCATAGAAAGGCGCGTATACAATCATCTCACTGAGCCTAATTGTCGAATAAATAATAGGACATTGCAAGCAGCAAATATACCCAACCCTTTGAGACATACCGTAGAATCCACCGCACCACCCCTCTCTAACCACACAGAATTATCCTCTCAGAGAGAGACACCAACCGAAAGGCTACTAAATTGTAATCAAATAGCCAATAAAACTATACTGCCTATCACAGTAGATATAGATATGTCACCAAATAATATCGGAAAAAAAGTCAAAATCCCCCGAAAGTTGGCCCTGTCCTCTCCTGTCCATAAGTCCATTAGTAAAAAAAGGAGAATATGACCCCAAATCATGCCAACAACAAAAATGGCAGTATAAGTAAGCCCACATCTCCCACGGTCAATAGTATTGGCACCCAAAACGTGCGAAATAGCACCATGGCCCACACTGATAACCAACGCCACAACAATGCCTCCCTCAATAGTACAAGTGGCAATAGTCAGAACTCGACCACCAACAACTCAGGGTATCCAGAGTACGGCACACAAGTATATTTTGAACGGATATATGGTACAAGTCTGCTGGGAACTAACCTACAAAGCAGTACACACGAAACCCATACAAGGACACAACTAGTACCTAACAATAAGTCGAATAATAAACCATGTTCTCCACAAGGTCCTAATCATTTTTTATCCCCTGCGTCCCTGTCAGCGTTGAAAAAACAGCTGGTAGGGATGTTAACACTCCTAAACCGTTAATGCTGGCTCCCCCTTTGCATGAATATAGGAACAGTCTAGTTCACCCGCATCCATTAAGCACACTTGATACATGCACAAGTTTAGGTCAAATAAAGATCCCTACCCATGTCTCTGGTTTAACTAAAAATAAAAATGCCTTAGCCTTTAGCACATCCAGTACTCCAACGCTCAATTCTTCACCGAAAACAGCACACACCAACTCGATAGACATAGATGAGCATGATACTGAAACTCCTCTTAACATAGGGTCGTCATGTCAAACAGTACTACTGGGTGCTGAACCATACTCGGCGTTGATTAACGAACTTAAGTACTTCAAATGCTATTTCAAATCTCATCTTTACCTAATCCTCATAAATGCTAGATCTGTTCTAAATAAACTGCCAATGCTCAAAGCACTCACAGCAATATACAAACCCCCTATAATTGTCATCACTGAATCCTGGTGTAACTCGAACATACTGGATGAAGAGATAAGCTTAGATAACTATACACACTTTCGGTGTGACAGGGAAGGTGGTAAGGGAGGGGGTTGTCTTATGTACTTTCTGAATGCACTTACTGTATCACAGCTAGAAAGTAGTACACTTAACATGCCTGAGACTTTATGGGTTAACTTACACTTAAATAACGCAATAGCATTAATTGGATGCACCTACAGAGCACCTGGCACCTTTAGTAATTACGAGACCCAACTTATTAATACTCTAGAACAATTATCCACCCTCCACTACGATCATAAGATCCTATGTGGAGACTTTAACTTACCAGAAATCAACTGGGAAATACCCACAGGTCCAACTAAACTTGATAAGTTCTTAGGCACACTGGATATACTTGGCTGGAAGCAGACTGTCACAACCCCTACAAGAGGTAATAACGTACTAGACTTAATCTTCTGCCACAATATAAGTCCCCTTTCTACCCTAGTAGGTTCTGAGTTTTCAGGGAGTGACCACAAAACAGTGCTGTGTGCACTGCCACTTCCGTCAAGTAGCAATGCAACCCATACCCCTACTTCACAACAAATAACTTACAGGAACTACAGTAAGGCAGACTGGACTCTAGTAAAATCAATGCTAAGATCCTCAGAATGGAGTGAGTACTTCTATACTGATAGCCTCTCGAAAGCTCTAGACATCTTTTACTATAACTCCAACACATGCTTAGATGCTGTCATCCCATTTCAAACACTAAAGTTTTCCCCACATAGAAAGACATTCATAAAGCCAAAGGATCGTAGGAAACTGAAAAGACTGTCAACAAGTTACTTCAGGCGACACGACTTTAGTACACTAGGGTCAATACTTAGTACTCTTAGCTCCATCTCGCAAGCTCATAACTTGCGTATGAGAAATGAAGAATGCACCGCACTAGCCAGCACCACCAGAGTAGGTGCTCTCACAGAAATACTAAAGAAACGAATGAATCGCCAAAGCCATAAAATTTCTCTCCTTATAAACAAGGGCAAACTATACAGCAAACATGCAGACATGTGTGAACTGTTTAATGAGACGTTTGCAGCTAACTACCTTAAGCCTACAAGTCCACTTCTCGGTTTACAATCTACAATAGAACTCCCTTCATCTTCAACGCTGAAACAAATCACTACAGTTCATTTCACTTATTCTAATATTAACCAAGCCGTTAATACTCTTAAAAGCTCTAGTAGTGCCGGTTTTGACGGTATACCATCGTATCTTTACAAACACGGTGGTTCTGACATTTCTGTTTTATTACTTAAGATTTTTACAATGTCCCTAGAAAGCCAAACCTATCCAGATAAATGGAAAACGACATTTATAGTACCTAAACACAAATCCGGATCAAAAACTGAAGTCAACAACTATAGGCCAATCAATATTACACCCATAGTATCTAGAATCATTGAACGAATAGTTAAAGATGATATCCTCAAACATATGCTCAACTGCAATATTCTAAGTCCAAACCAACATGGATTCCTAAAATCCAGATCATGCATGACATGTCACCTAGACTTCTTTAACTACATAACTAGCAGCCGTGACAAACAACAACTAGTACTTGTCATCTACTTCGACATATCCAAAGCCTTCGACCGCGTTGACCATTTGCTTCTAATAAATAAGCTAAACTCCTTAGGAATAAGTAACCCATTATTAGGATGGATTGAATCATTCCTTAACAATAGGTCCCAAGTAGTTAAACTGGGTTCTGTAAACTCTAAACCTAGTCCAGTCACTTCTGGAGTAGTTCAAGGTAGCGTCTTAGGCCCCCTCCTATTCACTCTATATGTCAACGACATATGCAGCTGTTTCTCACTTGGCAAACCATTCATCTTTGCAGATGATCTTAAAGTAGCTTACACATTCCACTCTGATGACTTAGGGCACTTTCAGAAAGCTGTTCAGGAAGAACTAGATCGATTAACTGCATGGTCCTCCACATGGAACCTAAAATTCAACCTCAAAATATGTGGTTGGATATGCTTCGGTGCACCCTCAATAAATATTAAACTGGTACTTGAATCTATCGACTTGCCTAAACTCCAAAGTGTTGTTGGCCTAGGACTCAGGTACTCTAGTGACTTGACAATTTCTGAGCAAGTGGCGACACAGACGCGTAAATCGAGGATGCTCTTAGGATGCATACTCAGGAATTTCCACAATTACGAGGCGAAACTATTATTGTATAAAACTTGTGTCAGACCACTACTTGAATATTGTCCATTTATTCTCAGCAGCACTCGCGTAAGTGACAAACTTAAAATAGAAAGTGTCCAACGATACTTCACGTCTAAACTACTAGGATTTGACTGCGAAAAGGACTACACATCAAGGTGTATAACTCTAGGTATCGACCAACTCTGGATGAGACGACTGAGCATTAACCTAACATTCTTCTTTAAAATATTGCATAAAATATCATTCTCAGACAGCAACGACATACAGTTCTCACCGGAAGGCTCTTACAACCTTCGTCACCAAACGTGCACAGTATCTAGGAAAAACTGTAAGACAGCACTCCGTGCAAACTTCTTCATAGTCATGTACTCTAAGATCTGGAACAGTTTACCCCTAGAAATAAGGACCTGTCACTCTATCATAACCTTCAAACGCTTGCTATATAAACTGATTCATCCCAATGACTATGCCAATCACACCGCACCACTTATTTCCAAAACGCATGAGCTATTAGAACACTATAACGCCTAGACTCATTACTAAATATTACGACACTAAATAAACTCTAAGACTTCGCAAAATAACATGAAAAACAACTAGATTATGGGTAATGTTTACTATACAATGATATACATTTATAAACATTTATATGTACATAAAATAATAATTTTCTTTCCATATTTACATACTTTATCTCCCTGCTGAGCGTAATCTTCTATATACCTCCTGGTCGAGGTCGAACAACCCAACTGAAATGACCATTTAAGTAAATTCAAACTCAAATTCCATGAACGATCCGATGCAACCACTTGAAAACGCTGGCTAACATTCTGTACAAGGAGTATTCTTGATCTGATATAAAGAAACAACTGGTTTTCAAACAGTTTTCAATGTATTACTCAACTTACATGTACAGCCTGCCATGCTGACGCAAATGGCGCAAATGGATAGTTCTAGAATTGACCCCATTTGATGCAGTAAAACAATCTAATATTACCTTATCTAATTTTCGTATCAAAGATCAAATTTCTTTCCTATTATAAAACTACGATAAGACTGCTGACAAAAATGGAATAAATACATTATTGACTCAAAATAATACATCAATAAACTTTATCTCAAGGCTGCTGTTCACAACAAAGTTATATAGGAGAATTGACTTCAAGCTTTATTTTTCCCAGATATTTGTATTACATTCATCTGAAGTCTGGGTTTTTTGTTAATGCGAAGACAATATTTCTATATCTCTTTATGTGATACACAGACAGACTATTTTGCAGACTGTTCTGACTGACTCTAATTTAGATTGAACAAACAAACTGTAATTTATATAATAAATTATCCATGCCTGTACAATTGGTATGTTCCTGCATAAACAGGAAATATATATATAAATAACATTAATGGCTCAGGTATTAGCCATCGAGGGAAGTTCAAGCATAAGCATGAGACGAGAGACACCATGAGCTAAAAGACAAATGGCGAAGGAGTCACCGGAACTGATGCCTTCCACCTCTATGGTCGTATATAAGTATCATCATTCTTTTTGTTTTTCTTTCATTCTACATATTTTATGTAATTTGGCGTTTGGATCTAACTTCTCCAATTTCTTTTCCCATTACCCTATATAGGTGTAAAAATCATTATTTGTTTAACCCTTATGTTTATTCGTTTAAAATTTGCTATTCTATAACGCCTAGACTCATTACTAAATATTATGACACTAAATAAACTCTATGACTTCGCAATAACACATGCAAAAACAACTAGATTATAGGTAATATTTACTATACAATGATATACATTTATAAACATTTATATATACATAAAATATAAATGTTCTCTTCATGTTTACATACTTTCTGTTTCCGGTATAATATTCCTGAGCCTGCACTTCTATATATCTCCTGGTCGAGGTCGAACAACCCAACATTTAATCTGAAATGACCATTTCAGTAAATTCAAACTGAAATTCCATGAACGATCCGATGCTACCATTTGAAAACGCCGGCCAACATTCTGTACAAGGAGTATTCTTGATCTGAAATAAAGAAGCTACTCGTTTTCAAACAGTTTTCAATGTATTACTCAACTTACATGTACAGTCTGCCATGCTGACACAAATGGCGCCAATGGATAGTTCTAGAATCGACCTCGGCCCCATTCCATGCAGTAAAACAATCTAACATGACCTTGTATAATTTTCGTATCAAAGATCAAATCTCTTTCCTATTATAAAACTTCGATTAGACTGCTGAAAAATGGAATAAATACATCACTGACCTCAAAATAATGCATCAATTAACTTTAACTCAAGGATGCTGTTCACAACAAAGTTATATAGGAGAATTGACTTCAAGCTTTATTCTTTCCAGATATTTGTATTGGATTCATCTGAAGTCTGGCTTTTTGTTAATGCAAAGACAATATTTCTATATCTTTCTATGTGTTACACACACAGACTATTTTGCAGACTGTTCCAACTGACTCTAATGTCAGAAACAACAAACAAACTGTAAACTCAACATACATCTAAACATGTGTAATTTATACAAGAACTTATCCATGCCTGTGCAATTGGTATGTTCCTGTATAAACAGGAATAAATATATATATATTTGTTGTTGTTGTTCACTACCACAAACTTGAACTAAGTGTTAGTGTGTAACACTATAAAACTCAATGATTCTAAATTATTAGTAACAAAAAAGGGAAATAAACCCTGTGTTTGTCACATATTGTCTGCTTAAATTATTATTAGTTGCTGGCTGCCTCTGCACCTCTCTTTCTGTTTTCTTCTTTCTCTTCTCGAAGGTATTGCATTGATGCACGACAAATGAACAGTGATGCTGCTTTCTACGTTTGTATTACTTGAGCGTTATTCAGAACCTTGTTAGCACATACGATGAACAACGGAACAAATTCCATTCTGAATTCTGTTCATCATCGCAAAGTTGGTCCCTTGTTTCTGCTAATAGCAAAATAATGCTGTACTTACTCTCTACTGTGGAATTGTATAAATTTTGGAACCCTTAATAATTGATCAAATGACAATGATCGTTAGCTCTGTATCCTGTGTGTCTTACCCTAGCATCTCTGTACCACCTCTCTTCTTACCTTCCATTAACACAACATTTCGTAATTCCCGCATGAATTTGACTGACTATAAGTATACTATAGATTATAATTTAGACTTGAACCAATATATTGTAATCTAATCTAACAAAGTTTATAGAGGTTATTTTTTCCATTTTTCCAATTTTTAATGTCAAAAAACAGTGTTCCATTTCAAATTGCACTTGTCAAATATGATCATGCCTGTACAAACGGTATGTTAATCATGTAAATGCTTAATTTATGTGAAATATATAATATTATTACAGTGTTCCGGAGCTGGAAACGGACACTGCTTGTGAAAAACACATGCATGACGTACAGCAGTGGAGATGGCTGTCATCTCAGATGGCCCTTGGCGCTTCTGCAGCAACCTCCATTTTTCAGCTACCTCGCCCTGCTCATCTCACACTGATTATTTCTCAGGGCTGCTAAGTGTCACATTCAACTCCCCGGAGCAGTTGGCCATAGCGCTTCAACAGTGGTATGAGACCAAGGGGAAAATGGGAGGACACATCCGATGCTGCGAAAGCAGGCCCGGAACCATAGGGAGGCAGCGAACTTAGGCTTTAATACGTCCCCGAGCTTCAGTGACAGTAGAGCGATGCACTACTGAGAATAACAGTCTGTGTCACCCAAGTGTCCTACCTAAATCCATGGAAAAAACTACAACCGGCCAGTTCCATCGGAATCGGCCAACTAGTCTCAACATTAAGTCCCCTACCAGCAGACAGCTTCACGTCAACTACCCCACAACACACTGAGGTTGTGAGACTCACTGTCAGCTGCCTATATAGGAATATGAGGGGGCTGAGAGAAAAAGTAGGCGAACACCGAAATCTCCAGGCACACCTACAACTGAAAATGATCATCCTCACTGAAATCTGGCTAACCCCCACTATCGCCGACAACGAAATCAGTATAGGTGATATAGTTCTGGTCAGGAGAGACAGGGATTATAAGGAAGGAGGGGGAGTTACTATATACTTTGACAGGCAACTTAAATGTGTGTGCGCAAGGGACCTGCCACTTATTGAACTCCTAGACTCCATATGGTGTCACTTCACCGTAGGCCACACCAAGCATCTACTGGGTGGCATCTACCGATCTCCCACCTGTGGTGCGGAGCACAATCAGCTACTGCTCAGCACTATCACAGGGATACGGAGTCGGGCTATGACCAAATCACCATAGCGGGAGATTTCAATGCCTCATCACTGAACCTTGGCACGGGGTATGCTAAGGGAAAATTCGGCCGAAATCTACTGCAAACTATTCGAAATACGGGACTGACTGAGAATGTTGGAGACGACACTAGGTGGGACCCTAGTGGAAAGTCATCAAAACTAGACTACATTCCGACTAGTGACCAGCTGCTCGTCGAAAAGGTCCAGATCATGACTCCTCTAGGAAGTAGTGACCATGCAGTCATAGTTTTCGATCTCGTCCTCCGTAAGCGTTTGCAATGGGACGTTACGCGACCGTGTCTGTGTTACAGAAAAGCTATGCTGAAATGCGGAGGCTCTTGTCCGACGCAGACTGGCCCTTAACATAGGATGAGCTACCTGTGGATGAACACTGGGAAGTGGTAAGAGAGATTATTCATACAGCAATCTCGAATACCTTCCCTTTAGCCACAACACAGCCCAAAAGAAAGTCATCATGGCTAAAGAGAGGCACGCAACGTATTCTGCAAGCAAAGCGGGAGGTTTGGTTCACGTGGCGCGTATCTAAGAGCCAGATCGACCATGATGCATAACTGGAACTCAGGAACTGGTGCAACGCGAGAGTCAGGAGTGACAGGGGGTCATTCTAGGTTAACCTTGCTAAAAAACTCCTAGCAAACCCCAGAAACTCGTATCAATGCATGTCGGAAAGAAAACCAACCAACCAGGTGGCATGCGCCTTAGTAGGCCCAAATGGTCAATATTTCACTAGTCTGGAAATGGCTGAAACATTCAGTTTAGCCTTCGCCAAACAGCCAAACAGCAATGTGGGTATTACCGTTACGGACCAAAATTGTGGCACTACTATTTCACAGGAGGAAGACCTAGTGGCTACTCCCCAAATAAACCCGGCAATAGTACTACGGAGGCTACAGTAACTCACACCTAGGAAGTCCCCGGGTTGTGACAACATCAGGCCATGTGTTCTGAAACAGTGCGCCGAAACTCTCTTTAGGCCCTTATGCGACTTGTTCCAACACTCAGTAGATTCGGGGAAACTGCCAAGGGAGTGGAAAAGAGCTATCCTTTCTCAGATCTTCAAGGGTGGGGATAGGCGAAATGCCACTAGTTATACACCAGTAGCTGTACTCCAAGTGGCATCAAAAGTACTGGAAAGCATTATAGATGATCACATCAGGCAATACCTCGATGGGTCTAATATACTCCATGAAGCCCAACACAGTTTCAGGAAAGGCAGATCCTGTATAACAAGCCTACTATCAGATTGAGACGATCGGACATCATGCTAGGATATGAATGTTCCAGTCCATGTGGTCTTCTTAGACTTTGACGGGGCATTTGACACCTTTCACCATGACCTTCTCCTACACAAAATAAGCCAGACAGGTATGGGTAAGCCACTTCTGTCCTGGTTAAAGGACTACCTAACCGAAAGGAAATTCTGCACTAAGGTCAATCGAGCCCAATCATCTGGGCACTGCTGGTCAACAGGAGTGTCTCAGGATTCTATCCTAGGGCCACTGACGTTTTCGATTTTTATCAATGAGCTACCATGGCGTCTAAGCTACCCAACTCTTCTATACGCTGACGACGTGAAGGTATGGAGGGCGATGAAGTGTCCGGAGGACTCGGACCGAAGCCAAATCTAAAGCTTCTGGAAGACTGGACGGTGGCCATTGGCATGACTTTCAACCTGAAAAAGTGCAAAGTAGTGAAATTACGCACCTGTAGACTGCAGAATGCAAGTTACACCCTGTGCAATGAGAGCTTGTTCTGCACAACGTCGGAGTGTGACTTAGGTTTAGTTCTAACGGAAAAAATGGACACGAGTAAATTACACGGGGGACGTAGCGAGGGCATACACTTAACTCATAGACTGTTAGGTGCACTCACTCCTGAGCTCACTCTAAGGTTGTACAAAATATACGTCAGACCACACCTTGAAGTGCATAATATTATTGCACCACCACTGCTTAGAACAGACGCCAACCTCTTAAAAGAGTCCAACGACGAGCAACAAAAGGAGTGGTTGGTCTCCGAAACAAATTGATATAAGTATAAAACTTGGGCACTGTGGTAGAGTGCAACTCCATTATGGATAAGATTTCATTTTCATAAATCACACAGTGTTACACAGTAATATTAACTGCTGATGTTTCGAGCACACATTATTGCTCATAATCACATCAAATTACTCACCAAATTATATGATGAAAGGCTGAACGAATTGGGCCTATGCACACTTAGTTACCGTCGGCTTAGGGGGATTTAATTACTGCATACAAGATAACAAATGGCCAGAATCACCGAAACAAAGGTGTTCTGCCATTGAGTAGGTATAGGCTCCCTCGTGGAAATCCCAGAAGGATAGCTCACCAGAGGGCAAGGACCCGGGTGCACTCCCACCTCTTTTCACTGCGGTTTTGCCGTCCCTGGAATTCCTCACCGGCAGGTGTAGCTATAGCACCGTCTGTGGACGCCTTTAAGCGGAGGCTGGACAATCACACAGCGACACAAGGACCGCATCCAAATGGCCTATCCCCTTAAAATCCCATACACTATTCAGGGGTGGACAACTAAGTTAGTCATTTTACTTCTTTACATTCTCTCCCGTCTTAATCTCTTGACAACTTTAACTACACCTATTATTATCATTATTACCGATATATATTTATATTGTTCATATTGTTCTCCTAATTTGACTAGCTGACTGTTATTACGTTTTCTTATTTCTTTTTCTCTCTGTTAGTCTGAATAACTTCACTAATTATGTATATTATTATTATCTCGTTTCTTTTGACGACAATACCGGTGGACTAACTGGTGAAAGGATCAACTCCATTCACAGTGGTAACAGTCTTAACACACCTCATACTACAAACCATATATAATTAATCCCAGCACTACTCCTTTTGGAGTCAACCGAAGCTACGCCAGTCGAGTGGCGGGACGAGCTACGCAGAAGATCAGGAAACTATACCTAACAATTAAGAGGCGAGCACAAAGAAATCAAATTAGTTTATACTAGCTCGTAAAAACGATATTGGATATTGGATAGTGCGTGAACGTTTTTACGACACTGGTAGCTATTACTAATGTTCTTTAGAGTTCCTCTCCATAACTTCAGTTACATGTCCGAAGATCCATCTAAATACTGCAAAGACTTAAAACAGATATTCAAAGTTCCAAGTTGAAATGAGTTCAATGATTTTACAATAGTACGCGCGCTCCTTGAATACGACGTGCACTTTTCCGTCTAACAGGAAATATCCACTTTTGTGAATAATTCGTTTGGGAAACCTGATCTTCCTATCCGGCGAATTTTATTCAACCATTTCTTCTTCACCGAGCCTGTGTTTAGTACTTCCCACTGTCTCGAACTACTGCCCAAGCTTCAGGTGCTACTTCTGTAGCAACATCCCCCTCACTCTTTCAAATATACAGGACTTGGTGGTCTGTTACGTGATTGTTGTGAAGCCGAATAACCCGAAAGTTACAGGTAAAGTCAAAAGCTTTTACTTATATACTTTATCTTTCCGTTCTGTGCTTTCTACTGTCTTTTGCTGTCAGTCTATTGGACAAAACTCCACTCTCTCTTATCATTTAATCATCGGTATTATTTTAGGAGTAAAATGACTATAGATTCTCATCCCAAGATAAGTAATGGGAGACCATGCACCGTAGTCACCAGAGCTTCAGCCAAACTAAGCAAACAGGTGAATAGTATGACACCTATATCCACAGTAGGCCTTGAAACAAACAGGAAGGCCAATAAGAAACGTTCACGACGTCGCAAGACGACTACAACGTTCCCCAAGAAGGCAGACGATTGCAAGGTCTGCAATTCTATTGTCGAACAAGCAGATTCTGCTTTCGAATGTAACTTTTGTAAGCAATGGGTACATTGTAGATGTGACACCGGGGTACCAAAGGTATATTACGATTTTATGCGTAAGAACCCATGCCCATGGTTCTGGTACATTTGCCCAAGTTGCCGTCCTAATGCAGCCTCGTGTAGTTCCTCGAAAGCTACAGATGTCATAGAGATATCAGGAAAAAACGTGAAACGTTTCACTCCCACCAACTCAGAAAACAGCACAATTGCATGTAAATCGGGGATACCAAAATCCACACCGGTTATACTTGCAATTCCTGCCATAACCGCCCCAGACACAGAGGTTGAAGCACCAAGGGTACCTGTCGCCGGGAAAAGACCCTTACCGTCCACCAGTAAAAGTGGCCACAGCACTGCGACACATAATAATACCCAGTTGCACCAGATGAAACAAAACAGTCTTAAGGGGGATGACAAATGTGCGAGGACCGAACCTAAATCCACGGTCAGTCGATCAAACTGCGTTATCCTCTTTAATGTACCAGACTGTAGCAGTAGTCTGCTGGAAAACAGGGCCCTGTTTGATCAGGAACAGTGGTCCAACTTATGTAGCACACTGGGTCTGGACATCCAACCAGTAAAACTGTGCAGATTGTATAAGGGCACTGCTGCTCCTCAAGGCAAACCATCCCCACTGAGGGTAACACTAGGCTCTGCCGAAGATGCCGAAAAAGTTTTATTGACTTCCCAAGTCCTTTCTATAGGGAGGACCTGCAATATACGTGTTAGGCCAGATAGGCCATGGAAGGAAAGACAGATGGCGAGGGAGTCGCCAGAGCTTATTCCTTCTGCCTCCATGGTTGTTCACGGCATTCCTGAACTGGAAACTGGGAACGCTTGTGAGAAGCACTGTCACGATGTCCAGCAATGGAGATGGTTGGCATCCCAGATGGGTCTGGGAAGTTCAGGGGCTGTCTCTATTTTTAGACTGCCTCGACCCACTCACCTAATGTCAATTAACACCCCACATCTGTTAGCTGTTAAGTTTAGCTCCCGAGACCACTTGACTACTGCTCTCCAGAGATGGTACGAGACCAAAGACAAGGTCAGCAGACACATTCGCTGCTGCGAGAGCCGGCCTCGTACCCAAAGGAGAGAGCAAAACGTTGTCATAGAACATCCCCAACCCCTAGTCACAATACAGCGGTGCAGCACGGACGATGATAGCCAGTGCCATCCAAGTGCTCCGATTGAATCAGAAGAAAAAAACTCCAACAGGCCGGTTCCCGGGGAATCGGCCAACTAGTTCGTAGGATAACTCCTCAACCGACAGCCCACATCACGTCAACCACCCCCCAATACGGGGACATGGTGAGACTGACTACCAGTTGCCTGTACAGTAATGTGAGAGGTCTAAGAGGCAAAATAGCTGAACTTAGATACCTACAATCACAGCTGAACTCCAAAATCATAATACTGACGGAAACCTGGCTAACCCCTACGGTGGCAGACAGCGAAGTCAGTATAAATGATATGGTCCTTGTCAGGCGAGATAGGGATCTGAAAGAAGGAGGTGGAGTCGCCATATACGTCGACAAACAGCTCAGATGTGTCCATGCAATCGACCCTCCGCTCATTGAGCTCCCTGACTCCATATGGTGCCATTTCACCGTTGGGTTCTGTAAGTATCTAGTGGGCAGCATTTACAGATCACCTTCATGTGGAGCAGACCACAACCAGGTACTGCTGAATGCAATTTCAGCGACACATGACCTGGGTTATGATCAAATTGTCATAGCTGGAGACTTCAATGCCCCATCTCTTAACTTGATGACGGGATGTGCCCAGGACAGATTTGATCGAAATCTGCTGCATACCATCACGGAGGCCGGATTCACCGAAAATGTCAGAATGGATACTAGATGGGGCCCAGATGGGAAGTCTTCTAGACTGGATTACGTGCTCACTAGTGACCAGCTACTAGTGGAAAACGTTCAGATCACGACTCCCATAGGTAGTAGTGACCATGCGGTCATAACATTCGACATAGTCCTCCGCGAGCGTTTACAGTGGGACAATACACAGCCCTATCTGTGTTATAACAAAGCCAATTACACCGAAATGCGAAGACTTTTGTCTGAAGCAAATTGGCCAAAAAATTGGACAGAGCTTACAGTAGAAGAACACTGGAGAGTGGTAAAGGAGATCATTCACCAGGCGATCTCAGACACTGTTCCTTTGGTCACACCTAAAGCTAGAAAGCAACGTTCATGGCTAAAAAGGGGGACACAACGCCTTCTACAGGCGAAGCGAAAAGCCTGGTTTGCGTGGCGAGTATCGCAGAGTCAACCCGAACATGAAGAGTACCTCGAACTCAGGAATCGGTGTAACATACGAGTCCGGAGTGATAGAAGGACATTTCAGAGAAACCTCGCCAATAAGCTTCTCGTGAACCCCAAAAGCCTATACAGGTTTATGTCTGAAAGAAAACCGACCAACCAGGGAGCTTGCAATATAGTGGGTTCTGATGGGAAATCTCTTACTAGTCTTGAAATGGCAGAGACATTCAGTCTAGCCTTTCACAGGCAACTGAACAGTAACGAGGATTTTACCCTCACAAAACATCAAGATTACAATGCAAGACCAACGTGCGAAAACCTGCTGGGTACATTTCAAATTACCCCGGCTATGGTACTCATAAAATTGGGAAAGTTGGCTTCGGGAAAGTCTGCAGGTTGCGACGACATAAGACCATCCGTCCTGAAGCAGTGTTCAGAAAGTCTCTGCCAACCCCTAAGTGATCTGTTTCAACACTCCTTTGATGTAGGGAAACTTCCATGTGAATGGAAACGAGCCATCCTATCCCCTATCTTCAAGGGTGGTGACCGGCAGAACGCGACCAGTTACAGACCAGTTGCGCTACTCCCAGTGATATCGAAGGTATTCGAAAGTCTCATTGACGACCACATGAGAAAATACTTCGACGGGACTAACCTACTCCATGAAGCACAGCATGGTTTCAGGAAGGGAAGATCCTGTGTGACGAATCTTCTACTAGCTTGGAACGATTGGACACTATCCTGGGATGTAAAGGTACCAGTCCATGTGATCTTTCTCGACTTTGCGAAAGCATTCGACACAGTTCACCATGGTCTGCTCCTTCACAAAATAAGCAAAGCGGGTGTTTCTGGAGCACTTCTCGCATGGCTGGAAGATTATTTAGGCGAGAGAGAATTCTGCACCAAAGTCAACCGCATCCGATCATCCTGGCACACCTCGGCATCAGGGGTTCCTCAGGGTTCTATCTTAGGGCCGTTGATGTTTTTGATTTTTATCAATGACCTGCCCTGTCAACTGAATTGCCCTGCGCTTCTTTACGCTGACGACGTAAAGATTTGGAGAGCAATAAACTCATCGGAAGACTCCGACAGATTGCAGGCTGACCTGCAAACGCTGGGGGACTGGGCTCTGGCTAACGGAATGCCTTTCAACTTAAAGAAGTGCAAAGTAGTGCAACTTCATTCCGGCAGGTCACAGAGTGCAAATTACACCCTTGGTGGCCAGAACTTGAGTTGTGTGCCATCAGAACGCGATCTAGGCCTTATTTTAACAGAAAAGCTAGACACCAGTGTAAATTACACGAGGGACGTCGCCAAAGCTTACGGCACTTTACACTTTATGCATAGGCAACTGGGAGCTCTTACTCCTGAACTATTCCTAACGTTGTATACGACATACGTGAGGCCACTCCTTGAGGTGCATAATATCATTGCTCCTCCGCTACTCAAAAGGGATGCTAACATGCTAGAAAGTGTCCAGAGACGAGCGACAAAATGGGTGATCGGCCTCCGCAACAAGTCATATGAGGAGAGACTGAAGAAATTAAGTCTTTTCACACTTAGTTACCGTAGTCACAGGGGAGACCTCATCACCGTCTATAAGATCTTAAATGACCAGGCCCATCCTAATAAGAGCATCCTGCCATTAAGTGATTATAGGCTTCCACGAGGTAACCCGCTAAGGATAGCACACCAGAGACCAAGGACTCGAGTGCGTTCACATTTCTTCTCGCTTCGAGTTTGCCGTCTCTGGAACGCTTTACCGGCGGCCGTAACTACAGCTCCATCTGTGGAGATTTTTAAGCGGAAGCTGGACAATCATGCAGAAATGCATGGTTTGTGTCTCAATGGCTTACCCTCTTAAAATTTGAAACCACATTGTCAATGGATAAGCATACAAGCTAAATCTTCACGACCCGTCCTGTCTTCTCCCACTGTACCGACTACTCTATCTTTCTTTCTTTATTATTTCACTTATCTCAACCTATATTATCTACACTACAACCTATTATTATCATTATCATTATTATTATTATTACTCTACTTTTATGACTATACCGAATGACCGACGGGTGTTAGGTCAAACTCCATTCACGGCAGCAGCTGAGTCCTAACATACTGCACACTACAAACCACAATCTTGACCAATCCTCGCATCACTCCTCCTGGAGTCTACCAGAGCTAAAGCAGTCGAGTGGCGGGATTTACTACGCATAAGTTCACCGAAGATCTGGAACCTCTACCTTAAAATCAAGAAGCGAGCTCAAAGAAATCACTGGTTTATACTAGCTCGTAATCAGGATATTGGATATTGGATGGTTATATTAAACTAGCCAGATACAAAGCCTTGAAAATTTGTGGGTACTTTAATTTGGACGGTACTTGCAGTATATTTTGGTACTTCTTTTTGTTGTTCCGTGGCATACATTTTGGCATCCCAGATTCAAGAAGCAATTTTAGTAGAATTACAGACATTTTAAACGAGGATTATGACTAGCAAACATGTGTTATTCTAGGTTATCTGACTGGTCGAATCAATGTCATTTGACTTTGGTGTCTATTGTTTACTCTTACGGAATGATAAATTTAGGTTGTTGAAAGTGAAATGTACTAGACTATATAATGGCTGTTTTGTGAGAATGAAAAGCAGTCATGTGTGGCAAAGTAGGTCCTTAATAGTCACGTGTACGTAGACTTTAGCAAGTCAGAAATACTTTTAATTAATTAAATCACACAGTATTAAAGTCAGAGACACTTCCTTTATTTCCGTTTCTAATCCTCTTCACATTTATTTCGGTTGACCACCACTTCACTCATCTTTCTTCCTGGTGCCTTTTATAATAACCTCACCTTAGGCAACAATTATAGTCATATCCCATGGATCTTTATGGTAATGGTCTCTTTTGATTGTTAGTTAGGTTCTGACCAAGGAGGCTTGTTTCGGTTTAATGAATTTGAGAGCAAAACGTATTTTAGACCAGACACATATTTTAGACTATTGTATATTTTTACTATTTCTGAAGAATTTACGTAAGTTGCCCCGGAGTTGCAAGGTAACGCCTATTCAGTAAGCGGTGGAATTTTCGTGTTAGCAAGTTTGAAAAAGCCAAATGAAAGCCAGTGAGAAAATCAGCCAATGATATATGGATAATTTTCATTCACTACTTAAAGATGTCGTAATGTGGGACTGACATCCCCGACATATAGGTCCTTAAATTATCGAAAAATCGTGGGGCTTGCTGAATTCCTTACGAGGAATACTTGAAGACATGTTCAAACTTCGTCATTTAGAATTAGCAAGTGATATAAAAGTTCCACTTAGGCTGTTGCAAAAGTTTCATTTCTAGGTTCTGACTACTAAGATCGATAATCACCGAAAATACCCATTGAGTAATGAATAAAATAAAAGACAAATTCAGCGAAGAAAATTTTCTTTATCGACGAAATCATCTTCAGAGGCTGTACAGTCGTATTTATACTTACAAAAAATACATAGTGGTCTATTATTGAGTAATAGGGGTTGACATAATTGATATAATTACTCAGAATTGGCTTTAGAAGTGAAAATTAAAAGTCGTAAATTACGTGGTACTCAACGGCACAAAGATAAAGATTTGATAAGGTTAAAATTGCTATTGAATGAGAATAAAGGTATTTGAGTGTCAATTTAACAAGTGTGAAGAGGGTGTGAAATGTACAAAAGGAGCATATAAGAGTGATAATAGTAGATTAATTATGAAATTTTACTTTCATAATTTTCGATAAACTAAAAGTAAAACTAAAAAATGAAAAAAGTTAAAAATTAAGAAAAGAAAAATATCAAAATTTTTTTACAGGGAACGACCAATGAAGAGGTTAAGACCAAGGTAGAATAAGAGACTGGACAAACTTTTTATGTATACAGAGTTCTGGGTTGTATTGACGAATTGCCAGCGCTTCCGCCATACACAAAAGCCGAAACCTGACGCCCATTGTACCATTTGGCTTCACCTTGTAGATGATCTTAAAAGACAACTGTGGTGGAGCTACGTGGCCTGGGTTCACCAAATGCTCGAGAATTGAGCTGGTAATTGTCTTGCATTGTCTCTTTGCTAGGCATGCCGGATAATGTTCAGAGATGCGTTTGGAAAGTGTACGCCTTGTACGGCCAATATAACTAGCTCCACACGAGCAGGTGAAATTATAAACACACATTGAGGTGTCTCAGAGTGGCAGCTTATCGTTCACACATCCATTGATTTTTTGTCGGCTGTAGAAATTGGCACGTAACTCTGCCAAAAAAAGGCTTTCCTCAGTGATCTGCGTTAGCGATTCTTCAGGATCTCAGCCGTGGTATCACCTTTAAATGGAGCACTCATAAATAGCAGTTTCTTCAGCACCGTCTGGGTTCTTCCAGGCTTTTCCCTTTACTTCATGTTTTTCTCAATAAATCTTGGAGGATATCCATTCTCTATGAGGACTTGTCTGAGTTGCCCCAGTTCCCCATCGATTGTATCAATGGAACATATCCTCCTTATCCTTGAGGATAAGGAGTGGATCAGATTTCTCTTTCTTCTCAAAGGAAACCAACTATGGAAATTTTTGTACTGACCATCCCATGTTGGTGTTCTCTAGATCTTTGAAGAGGACCATCAGATCTCCTTTTTAGAAAAACATCCAAATAATGGAATTCCGAGTTCATTTCTGATTCTGACTTGAACTGGATGGCATAATGGCAGCTGTTGAACTCTTTAGTTATCAATTCGATGTCGGTATTTTCGTCACATATGATGAAAGTACCATGCATGTATCTTTGGTACAAATGGAAAATGTCGATAGTAGGCCGTAAAATATTATTCTCCAAACTTGCCAAAAAGCAGTCTGCAAGTAAAGGACCCAACGGTGACCCCATTGCCACTCCATCTCTTTGTCTATAAATCGTGTTGTTGAACTTGAATTGGACATTTAAAGTGCACCTCAGTAGTAATTCCTTTAAGTAGTGGATCGGAACACACACATCTACATTATTATCCTCAATGAATTTGCATATAAAGCAAATAGTTTCAGTGATGGGAACGTTGGTGAAAAGGGAAGTAACATCCATGGATATCATTTTCTTCCCGGATACATTATCATCACTTATTGAATCGACGAATTCAAACGAATCAGAAACACTACGCCTGCAGAGATTATTTCTGGTAGGTAGGAGGATATCTGCGAGCCATTTAGCAGTAGCATGATATGGGGAATTTTTCATATCCAGGACTGGACGTAGTAATTATATCAATTATGTCAACCCCTATTACTCAATAATAGACCACTATATATTTTTTGTAAGTATAAATACGACTGTACAGCCTCTGGAGATGATTTCGTCGATAAAGAAAATTTTCTTCGCTGAATTTGTCTTTTATTTTCTTCATAAGATCGATAACTTAAGGAATCTTATTTGTTTTTAAAAAGTGTATTTGAATGTTCCTCCCAGTTTTCTTTTAAGACTGGCTAAAACTTCAGTGGAAATCTTTTTGATAACTTCAACGTATGATCTGACGTAATCTGAAGTGATATTATTGTAACATATCATCTTGGAATAATTTCAAGTGTAGTATTTTACTTCCGGTGTAAACTCAGTGACTTGTTTGGTCTCTGAGTTTCGCCTACTTCTATCGACAGATACCATTTGAAGGTTACTTTCCGAAGGCTTTTCACAACGTATGGTCCAGAGCCAAAAAATTGTGCAATATCATGTACGAAATAATCAATTCTATTGGATATAGTCTCCTGTTCATATTTGGTCTTTATATTGCTGGAGGAAAGTTCCCAAGGTAAGTTTTCTCATTTTAACGTGTCATTTTTAGAGATCATCCAGAGACAATCAAGAGAAGAGTTATATCCGTCTTTGTGACTGGCACTATTTCCATGATTCATGTGTTGACTTTCATCCATCTCCCTGAGCGTCCTGTGGTAAGCAGATGTTGAAATATAACTTCTGTTAGTTTCAGCTATCCTCTTATGAGTTCGGAAAAGTCTTTCTTAGATTAGATGGACTTCTGGAAGCTATCGTCATTTCTGTTACTCTTACTCTGGTTTGTTTTGTCTATTTCTAATATTCTCACTCATCAGGTTTTGTATTTCGGAGTTATCTTAGATGACATATGCTGTGGATATATATCAGCCCTTTTCGGTAATCACTTTTTTTTACGTATCCTGTCTTATGTAAATTAGACTTCCGTTATACTTATAAACTGAGGAAATAAACATAAGAGTTTAAACTGTTTTATATATGTCCATGTGTTTAAAGATGTAGTTGTGCAGTTTAAGGTGACATTCAAGTGTAATGTAACTACATGTTATGTTTTTCACTTAATTAGCAAATATATAAGAATGAAATTACTTCAGTTTATGATGACTGGTCCCATTAATTCTAATCTATATGTGTTGTGAATAAGCCTTAGTATCGATGAGACTCTAACGAACTTAGTCGCAAAGGACACATTTGAAGTTAAACCAAACGGTATTTGTCGTTCTTGCTTTCTTCATATAAATTAATGTAGTTTCATATTCTACTACATTTCCGATGTTTTGAAGATACTGAAATTGAGACTACCTGATGTGACTCAGAACTGGTCATAGTAGTTTAGATACAATAAGGTGATGTGTGCATCCTAAACTTTGACTATTTTGATGGTCAGATTCGATACCCAGCTGACGCACTCCTAAACATTGCGTAGTTTGCTACTTAACAGTAAACCCGGAAAAAAGGGGAAATCGGCAATAGGGCTAGCAACTCCTTCTCACTAAATAGAAGCAACACGGTTACTAAAACTTCAAGGCTCATAGCCTTATGCTGCATACAGATCGCAAAGGAATGAAGAAGGAGTGTAAGTTGTTCAGTAACCTAGTCTTTTAGACCCCACTCGCGAGAAGTTGTGATACATCTAGGGATCCTATATCAAGACAACATTTCTTCATTTAACAGCGCTTATTTGGGAAGTTGCGTCAGTTCCAATGGGTTGGTCACTGACGAAATCTCAGCACAGAAACAGAAGGCTCATTTGGCACATGCCAACTTACGCCATCTCTGGCTTAGTAGACGTGATATCCGGTTGGCTGTCGATCACAGGACGTGTGTACTGATCAGCGGCAGTTCGCTCTGTCCTCCTGTGTGACTAAGTGAGAAATGGACATTGAGAGTTGAAGACATGATCACAGGTGTCTCCGTTCTATCTCGTGTGTTAGGTGGATTAAGATTGAGGTTAGGCTTCGGTCAAGTGCTAGGTAAGGAGGGAGAATATATAGATGACGTTGTGAAACTACATCGATTAAGATGGTTAGGACATTTGTTACACACGCCTGCCTAGCCATCGCCTTTTCCATTACGACGGGCGATGTTAGCTGACATCGAATGGATCAGGTTGGGAGGGAGCTAGTAGTGGTGAAGCCAAAACATGGCTTCATCAATGAATGAAATCCATGGCGGTTATTTTTAGCCGGTCATGTAGGGGGTGTCTCCTTCTTGGCTGGTTGGGGTTCTTGGGATGGTAAGAACCAATGAAGGCTGGAGACATTTGTTGATATGATTTGAAATCTCTCTCAGTGATGCAGATGCATACACTTTTTGTAATTTGTCATATCCAGTAAGACTCTATTGTTCTTCCATAATATTATTCTTTTTTCCCTCGCACTCGTGTTTATTACCTCTCTTTTGAGTCTCTGTTTATTCTCTTCTCTTCCTTTTTGTGCTACAAGGAGGTAGTGCGGCAACTCGAACTGCTGCACTTCTGCTGCCGTCAGTCATTCAGTATTTATTCTTTTCCCTCTCCTAATCACTTCCAAAACTACCTGTTTTGTTAAATATCTATTATCGGAAACAGATTTCGCATTCACCAGACAACGAACATATTGTATGATAGCTGATTGCACTACCCAGTTATTGGAGCTGAAGCAGATGGAGTTGGACTCGGAGCCCTTGGCCAATCGCCTGAACATCGGATGAGTTTGTAAGCCTGTGGTGAGAGCTGTCTGCAAGCCAAAATTGTAAGCAACAATTTATGTCAATGCTTACGTCCCAAATCTTGGTCAGGAGAAAAAATAAGAATAAAGCCTAACCTTCAGAAACTCAACAACCAATCACAGCAGACTTAGCGTGGGCGGATACTACTAGCAGATATACCAACGGACTGTCTAAGAAACGGCAACAAAGAGATGATAGAATAGCCTTCAGCAGGAAAAAAACCAATCAGAAGGCGTTATTTCTCTGCTAACAATAACGAATAATAATGCACATAAAAATCTATAAATATCTGTTGATTTTCTCAATAAACGATCTATTGCCTGGCCCTTGTTTTCTGTCGTTACAAGCCCATGAGCCACATCTCCACTTTTAGTCCTAATAAACAGCCTGGAGGTTTGTACACACAATCCGAAATATAGAAGCTTGTGTTTGAAGGCTTTATCGATAAGGGAAACATAAATCCCACTGATCTTAGAGCAAAGCTGCCTTCTTTTCATGAGAATCTTTCTTGTATGGAAAAATATTTTTGATGTGAATTTTCCTTTAATAAATGAAATATATACCCGTTCTTTCAATTTCCGTTTACTCTATCTAGATGCTGAATATTGGAAAAGTCGAGTACTGAATTGGATGGGTTTACGAAATTTCATCATAGCTCCAATGTTTGAAGAATTTGTCTTCCGTGCTTGTATTACATTTCATTTACGGCCTCTATTCTCTTCCTGTATTATGCTTTGCTTTGTTAGTACACTATTTTTCTCTCTAGGTAAGTATACATCTTACATACAGTTGGTTCCATTTATAAATTTTTGCAAGGCAAGAACAATAAACATTCAATATCGGAAACAAACATCCCAATTTAGACATTTAGAAGTCAAAACAATTGAGCGGGAACTCCATCCTCACTCACTCACGACTGGACGGACGACTGGTCATGACTTCTCAATAGAACTCCAGGAAACTCTGTCCTGTGGCAAGTCACCAGCGAGCATCAGATTAATTTTAAAGGGTTGATTTGTAAGGACGAAACAGCTGTCCAGTACTCCAGTGTTGGTTTTCAATGGTTCTCTGACCTGTTATCAATCCGTGTTCAAACCTGAAACAAATAGAATCTTTACAAACTAATTCTTGAAAATTGATCTGATGCTCGCTAGTGACTGGCGACAAGACAGAGTTTCATGGAGTTCTAGTGGGAAGTAGTGACCAGTGAGACTCATCCAGTCGGAAGTGAGGATGGAGTTCCCACCGATGACATTGGTTGGTGGTCGCATTAAAATCACGAATTGGTAGGAGTTAGAATTCATGGGCTGGCTAGTGAGTCGGGTCCCAGTGGCTGAATGGTCTACGAGCTTACCTTGTAGCCGGAAGTTCCTGGGTTCACACCCCGTTGGCACCCACCAATGGGGCGTACTGACGATGATTCCCAAACTAGGATAAGACAGCTATCCAGTAAGCCTTGGTTTTCAATGATTCTCTATCTGATATCAATCCGTGGTCAAACTCGAGAAACAAATCAACTCTTGAGCGAAGAAATATTTGCTTTTCACTTAGATCTTCATATATGACTCTACACTAATCCATATATAGCATTGTTAATACAATACAGAAAATTTTTACCAATATGGTGGCGACATGTTTGTTAACTATAATTTGTCAGTATCAATATGTTAAGGGGATGATAATTAACAAAGAAAATTGATACGAATAAGTATAGAGTAGAAATGGTTACAACAAATAGATTACATAATGCATAATTTTGGACGAAATGAAGAGTAATTAAAGAAAAAGCAAGTTTTAGATATGATAGAGAAGATTTGTAGCTCAGGTGAATGACTTTGATATGGTTGTGTTCTCTGAGCTGGATAGTTAACTTACGAAGCTTTCATCACCCTACTAGGTGACATCTTCAGCGCATACTTCAATTTGAAGTGAGCTTTTAGATTTCTCCACGAGTTCATTAATCATCTCTCCTGGCGACCTTGGACGTGATTGGTTGTTTTTGTGTGTTTTCACACCTTCTAGGTTACTTGTATTGTCACAATATTGTGACAACACAACCACATCAAAGAAAAAGCAAGTGTTTAAGGCGTTACGTAATATAAAATAAAAGAAGGCGTTCAGCGAAGAGAATCTTTTCGGCGAATTCATTCACTGAGCTGTACAATCGCATTTACATACAATTTTGTTTGTGTGTGTGTACATTAGATTTATAAAGTTCAGATAATTACGTAATATAAGTATTATTTGGCTTGGAAACAAACGTTAATTAGATAGAAAATAAAATAAAATTGATTAAGTGAATTGGATGACGTAATACAATTGAGTAGAATTCAGAGTAGGTCAGGTTAGCAAGAATGTTAATGAGTGGTGGTTAATAGGTAGTCGAAGAAACATAAAATAATTTAAACCAATATGATTTTTAATAAGTCTTAGAGAGAGGATGAATTAGTCAGATTTATGCATTCATGTAACCGATAGCCAAGGTAAGGAAAATGGTTGTACGAATTTCTTCTGAACACATAGGTTTGACTTGTTCTTCAGATGGATTCCCATGACTTCATCTATGTATAGAAAAAGTTAAGATTACTTGGAATGCAACAAATAACTTTAAATGCTGTATTAGCATCAAATTTATGCTCATTGTCTACAAGGTATGTTAAAACAGAGCTACGAATAGATCTTGTTCGTCCCTTACCACTGATGTTCAGAAACACGATGATGAACCTGCTTAATTTAATTAATTCCTCAAGAACAGCCAAACTGGCAAATACAGATAGAGGATGCGAAATGAGGTAGTGTATGCGTATTTCTCGAATGTAAAATAGGAGTGGCAGTGTGAAGAGACAAAGTACCTCTGGCGCTCTTTTTTTAACTGCATTCTTCATATCGCAACTAGATTGGTTAAAGAAATTCTTGTATTGTATTAAAAATGCCATAAAAGTTCTCAAGAATTGATTTGTAAGGATTAGATTTGTTTTTGAGGCTTGACCGCGGATTGATATCAGATAGAGAATCATTAAAAACCAAGGCTTACTGGGTAGCTGTCTTATCCTAGTTTGGGAATCATCGTCAGTACGCCCCATTGGTGGGTGCCAACGGGATGTGAACCCAGGAACTTCCGGCTACAAGGCAAGCTCGTAGACCATTCAGTCACTGAGACCCGACTCACCAGCCAGCCCATGAATTCTGACTTCTACGAATTCGTGATTTTATTGCGACCACCAACCAATGTCATCGGTGGAAACTCCATCCTCACTCCTGGACTGGATGAGTCTCACTGGTCACTACTTCTCACTAGAACTCCAGGAAACCCCGTCTTGTTGTCAGTCACTAGCGAGCATCAGATTAATTATGAATGTGAACAGAAGTACTTTGTGATCGAGACATCATCCAGTTATCAATACTGTATCATTACAATGTGTCTTCCACTAAATAAATTCATCTAGTATTGAATCGTATTCTACCACACTGCCACGAATTCTACCCTTGTAGTTAACAGACAGCGTGTAATTTGCCCACACGCCTACGCACCTGTAAACAAGTTATACATCATCCAACGGATAGGTTTCAGTTTACTCTATGATCAGGGCCAATCAGAGCTGATCATTGCCCTCTCCCACTGCTAATTAGATGTGTCTACCAGAAGAAAAATTGTGTATAAATACAATGCGAATGGGCTCACTGAAGAAAGACTATTTAGCCTTCCTATTTGAACGACTGATTTGATCGCTAACCAAATCTCAGTACGGATACAGAGGGCTAGTTTCGCATATGCCAGTTTACGCCGTCTCTGGCGTAGACGTGATGTCTAGCTAGCTTTCGACCAAAAGGCGGGTGTACTGCTCATTAGTCCGCTCCGTCCTCCTTTATGGCTGTGAGACCTGGCCATTGAGAGCAGAAGACATGAAAAGATTAGCTGTCTTCGATCATAGGTGTCTGTGTTCTATCTCCCGTGTGAAGTGGCGAAATAAGGTGAGCAATATTGAGATTTGGCGTCGAGTGCTAGGTAAGGAGGGGAAATCAGTCGACGAGACTGTGAAATTGCATCGACTGAGATGGTTAGGACATGTGCTACGTATGCCTAGTCATCGCCTTCCTCGACGGGCAATGTTAGCTGATATAGGGCCAGGCTGGAAAAGAGCTAGCGGCGGTCAAACCAAAACATGGCACCAGTCAATGAAATCCACAACAGTTAGTCTGAGCCACGTAGGAAGGTGTAGACTTCCTGGTTGGGGTCCTCGGGACGGTAAAAACCAATGGTTGGAAACAATTGGTGACACGGCTCAAAATCGTTCTCAGTGGCACAGATGCATCCACTTCTTGTGACTTATGATTCCCAATGAAGCTGTTTTGTTCTTCGTTATTACTATTCCTTTGTCTCACACCTCAACTTTCTGTCTATATTATGCATTTCTCCTACTTTCTTCTCTTGCTTTGTGTGCTACAAGAAGGGAGTGTGGCGACTTGAACTGCCGCATATCGGTCCAAAGTTCTATGTCAAAAAGAGACAGACAGATTTGAACGACTCACTAATTGATTATCCTTCATGCGTATTCATAAAACGAGGTAGTCAGTCATCACTGAAGCTAAACTGTTCAACTGGGTTACGGAATGGATTCAAACTTTTGAATTATTAATAATATGGAGGTATATTCCACAAAACATTGCCTAAACTTTACTCTCATCACATAATAACAAGTCTAACTTTTCCTGTATCTGTCAATTTCTACTGACTAATTTTTTACAGGATCGATCACGAGTCGACATCAGTTAGAGAACCACTGGATAGATGTTTCGTAGGTACTTCCTCGGGTTCGAGACCAGGACATTTGGGTTACTAAGCATGCTGGTAGACCATTCACCTGAATATATATATATATATGAAGAGTCGGCAGGAGCTATTGGGTCCTGTCTCAATGGCTTTGAGTAGTGTACGAGCTCGCTTCGTAACCGGGAGGTTCGGGTTTCGAACCCTTGTGGTGGCTGCATGCTGATGAAGAATTCCAAACAAGGACGAAACAACTGTCCAGTACTCTCTGCAGGTTTTCCAATGGTTCTCTAATTGATGTTAGTTCGTGATCGATCAATCCTGTAACCAATCAAATCTCTGCAAACCAGCACTTGATGATTGATTTTTGTTTATTCTGTCGTTTTTTTAAATTTCTCCTTTTGTTTAGCTCATCTTCATCACATCTCTGAATCAATTCGAAATGGTCAAGATTTTCAATCTGCATTTAAAAGTTCACGTAAGTTCTTATCGACTTTTATTTGTTGAATATGTTGGTGTTTCTGCATATATTTCAGTTATTCAGTTTATCAACAACAAGAAAAAAGTGACCTAGTTACCCTTTTCTCTTTACTATAGGCCAACATTTAATAAGAATTTATACTGATTAGGCTATTTGAAGTAATCTTAATTTATATTTGGTAGACAGGTGGTGGTCTTATTTTAAAGACCAACTGCTGAACTGATACATAAACTTAAGTCGTTTTAAACTGGGCCGGAGCACAGGCTGATATGTATGTATAGCAGTTCATTGAGTCCTACGGCTGACACAAGTCTAACTTTTCCACCACAAGTGTCTGTATTGCATTTATTGTTTTAGTTGATGTTATTATTGTTATTGTTCCCTTGGGTTCCTAGTGGGACATAGGGCTTCAACTGCACGTGTCCACTTGTTTCTGTCTTCTGCTGTACTTTTCACCTGCATCCATGTTAGTCCATACTGCTTCAACTCCTCTTCACACGATCTGCTCCATGTCACCCTTGGACGTTCCACTCGCCGCTTCCCCTTCGGGTTCCACTCGAGCTATGGCCTGACGCGCGATGTCACTTAGCGGCCTCCTCAGCGAGTGTCCAATCCATCTCCACTTTCTCCTGCATATTTGTTGAGCGATTGGTTCTTGTTTTGTTTTTTCCCATAGTTTCTTGTTGGTGATTCTTTCCGAACATCTGATCTTCAGTATTGAGCGAAGACAGTTAGTTGTTGATAAAGGTGTGCAACAGGCTGTTGGAAATATTCTTTGTGACCCGCCAACCCCATATTTATGCGCTGAATTTTCTGTAGCAATTTGGTTAAGTTTTGGGGGTGGAGTTGCTAGCACCACGCCCCAACCCTCCCTCTTTATCCGGGCTTGGGACCGGCTAGAAAACTAGCGAGCTAGTTATATAGGCGAGGTTTTAGTTGATATAATATAGTCATTAATAATAAGGTTACTCATAGGAGTGTTTTCGGTATGGAGTGAAAACTTAATTGTTGAAGTTGTGAGGCTACTGCAGTTGACATAACTAAGATAGATATATGTATGTTACTCGTGCCATGTCATCGCCTTACTCAATGACCAGTTTTACTTGATATAGAATTCGGCGAGAAGAGAGTTAGGATTGGCTAAACCAATCCCTAAAGTCTTTGACTGTTTATTTGAGCTATTTATTTGGTTCGGAATCGTCCACACTGACACATATCAAATATTTGCTTGTTTTTGTCCTTCGAATTCATCAAAATCCTCATTTATTTTTTCCCTTTCTATTTCCCTTACACTGTATTTCCATTGAACGACTTTCCCTTTTCTCTATGTATGCCTAATGAAGTATGTCAACTCGAACTACTACACATATTTAGCTTAGTTTTACGTGGAAAATTCAGTTCATTTGTTTTCACCATGTAACAGAGAACTCTCCTATCTTGTGTTTTAAAGGCGAATACATAGGTCACCGAAACATTTTCGAGTTTGTGATGGGTTAGTTTAACTTTAATGTAGACTTCTGGACAAAGCAATAAGAAGACGTAATTTGTCTGAATCGTGTAATGTGCATATTTGCGTAACACATTTCGAACAATCTGATCACACACGGACTTGTCATAGGAATATACGTATGAAATTAATGAAGAGTTAAGAGGTGAGAAAATAGACTATTTAGGTCAAGTTAAAAGGACATATTGAAGGTCAAAATAACAATGAAGATCACTAAACCAAATAACAGAGGTAATAGTACATCTACCCTGGCTGGCATCAAAACAAAGTTTAACGAGTAAGGAAGGTTTATTGTGATGACGAATTGTTTCTTTGAACGCACAAAGATGGTTTAAACTTTCTAATTACTAGCTAGGGTTTCCACAAACTTTAGGATACGCCCCAAACACGTTTTATAGATAGGTTTAAAAGGTGTGTTAACGTCAATTTTATGTCCTGTCTCTATAATATGTTTCGCAATAGAGGAGCTAGGTCTCCTGTTCTCACTATTAATGGGTTCTGAAGATTCTATTTGTTTCCGGGGCCAGTTAGGAATATGCTCCGAAGGAGAGATCGATGGGTCCTTCCCATGTATGTGTGGCCACACGTACATTCAAAATGGTAAATACAGTGGGATGTGACATCATTTTTCACATGTTCAAAGGGCTTTGGTTGATGGATATATTGGCTTCACATTCTCAATTATTATGATATTAGCTGCATAAAAAGTCATTTTAACCACAACATCGTTCAATCTTTGTCTAGTTATCAAGCTGTTATGATGCCCCATATAGGGTAGCTTGATGTACACTTATTTCTTCGCACTGAGTTGGAGAATGGGTTATGGTGTTCTTGGTGTTCTGACTACTTTACATCTCCTGATGAACTTGTCTGGATAATTGTTATCAACCAGAGTTTTTGCCAACTTTCTTTCTTCTTCATCAAGTGTGTCTTCAGTGCATGTTCGGTGGATTCTACTGAAGAGGCATCTCACTCACTAAGTCTCTTTTGTACCAAACAGGGCAGAAACTGTGGTTACTGGGATACTGTCCTGTTCAGGTGGATTTTCTATAAAAGATCGTTTTATTGACTTATCAAGCCATCGCCTAAACAATATATCTAGGATAGAAATGTAATCACACAGAATGTCAACTATTTTGAGCAAAGGCACATTAGTGAATAAAGAGCTTACATCAAAAGAGTACATATTCTTATTTTGGGTAAAGCAGTGTCAGATAGACGACTATTCAAAAACCAAGAAGCACTGATTACCTTTCCTCACTTGTTCGAATTTTTGTTTCCATGCATCTTGGGGTAAAATGTATATTTAAGAACGACTGTTTCCTTGATTTTGACAAAAAATGAATAAAATGAGGATGCAGTAACTTGGTAGAACTTCTGTTTTTACTCTTTTGTAATTACTACACGATCGGATGTTTTAAACTGTTACAAGCCAAACGAGAAGATGAAACAAATAAAGAAGTAAGACAAAGAAGAAGATAAAACATCGTTTCATCTGTACCTCTGCAGTCGATTCTGCAACTAATACCATCAAGTGTTTGTATTCTTAAATGTTATAATGGTCAATTAAACCTCTAACAGGTTATCTTACACTGCCTCAGACGACTCATTTCAGTTGTTAGTGTTTGCATCAGTTGGTTCCGTGTCTTGATTTGGCCAGTCATGGGGTTTGCTTTTTAGCCAATTTGACTTCTATTAACATAGCATGTTGACTTGACACACACACACACACACACCGACCACCTGAGGACATGGAGGTCTATAACCTCCCCGATTAACTTCCTTATCTGCAACTGTCTATTGTTGGTTTGCAGGGATTTAATTGGTCACAGGATTGATCACGAGCTGACATCAATTAGAGAACTGCTGGAAAATCTGCAGAGAGTACTGGACAGCTGTTTCGAATTGGTAGAAGTTGGGATTTGTGGACCATTGGGTCGGGTCCTAGTGTCTTAATCGTGTGCGAGTTCTCCTCGTAACCGGAATGGCCTGGTTTCAAACCCCGGTGGGTGTGCACTGTGAAGAGTCCCTAGCTAGGACGAAACGGCTGTTCAGTACTCCTTGGTTTTCTATTGGTTCTCTTTATCTATAACTTTAAATCTAACTTTTATTGTGCTCATATATTAGTTTGAGTGAACCTGAAAAATTCTACAAAGTGGCTTAAAGTGGTTAAATATTTGAAGTTCTCGTTAATGATGTCCCTTTAAAGACCAGTATTCTCAAATGTACAATGGAAGAAAGGGCTCTGTCAAACAGTTAACTTGATTTTCAGTTAGTGACCAAAACGAAAATCTCCTGCACCATAATTAGTAGAACTTAGTGATTATCATCTAGTGTCCAGAATTGTATCGGAAAGATTCGCCTAAGAGTTAATCTCTGTGTAAAGTCTGGTGTGAAAATATTAGTCAATAGGGACCTAAGAACCTAAAGTGATCCGTAATTGCAGACTCTTGGGTAAGATGACTCAAAATTGTTCACAATAGCACACATGTTATTCACACTGTTTACCATCTAACAGATCATTAAAAGCTCCACTGGTCTCTGTTAATCTATTCTCTCAGTCATAAATATGCTTGTCTACTATAGTGTGTCATAATTATTTGTATCCCTCCAATTTGTATGCTTTTTCCAAATGTGGTGACTTTGACCTTATGCACAGATGTGTGCATCAGATAAAATATGATTTATATTTTCTTTATTATGTATGTTCCTGATTGGAACACATGGGCTCTTCAAATCATTAACTTTGAAGTCTCAGTAACAATAGTATTTTTTCATTTTACTGGGTAGGGTTGCAAGTTTCATGCTAAACCTGATACGAGGCGGCCAGTTATAGTAGTAATCGATGTCTTGAAACCAGTAGTTGCAGAATTCATCTTGTGATCGGATGATTGTAAAATTTCATTGTCTTTCTGATGTGCTTTTTCCTAATAAAGTTGTATCCTAACAGTCACATGCCAGCATTTGTGTTTTGATACTTACGTGGCTCGGCGAAGCGGGAAGGTATTAAAGACAAATTGTCGTAACTAGCATATCAATTGAGTTGCCCATTGCGTTCCGTGTTATTATTCATTTTATTCCTTATTATTATTACGAGTTCATAACCCAACCTTACTTCTCCATCCGGGTTACTACTGGCTAATCGACGTTTATGAGTGAGTAAGTAAGCGAGCGGGGAATCGAACGCAGGCCATGTGCACGTGATTGGTGAACATTCTAGCCTTGAATCATGAACTAACGTTTATTAGTGAAAAATAAAACAGTTTGTCGTTCATACACTTAATAATACAAGTATCATTACACTTTTAATATTCAAACATTTTATTTGCTCTGTACTATCTCAATGCGTTGGGGTAGTTAAATGCACGTCAATTACACGAGAGAAGTCTGGGTTCGATTCCCGGGTGATATATTCCTAAACCTCGCCCAACCGATAGTAAGTCTGGAAAAGAGGGAAGGTTGAGCTCAGGACTAGAAACCTCTCACCCCATGAAAACTCTGTCACCACTGAAATCTCAAAGTTCAAAGCGTGAAAGCTTATCTTACACTCTGTGAACACAGGGAATGATTAAATCTTTTCTCTCCAAAATAACACCACCTATATTTTGCACTTTTTCCCCCAGAATACTTAAACCCTTCCAACTCATACAGAGATCGGTGCATATTTTTTTGGTCATACTTGAATTCCAGTATCATAAAGCCAAATCAATGGTAACTTTGTATTTGATGGTATTTGTGACTTTCTCATAGCTGGAGCTATACTAAAGATAATTTTCTTAAAAACATCTAGAGATCACTGCTATATATATTAACAAGTTTCAGTGTAATAGCCGGTTGTGTGTTTTTAGTCCTGGATAGAATAAATTCCTGTTTATGGGTGGGGGTATTCTTTATGTGGTGAGACAGAATTTATATATATAATATTTATGCGTTGAAGTTTCTGTAGCAATTTGGTTAAGTTTTGGGGGGGGGAGTTGCTAGCACCATGCCCCAAACCTCCCTCTTTATCCGGGCTTGGGACCGGCTAGAAAACTAGCGAGCTAGTAATCCGCGCATCAGGCCCTCGAGTGGAACTCGAAACGGAAGCGGCGAGTGTGACGTCCAAGGACGACATGGAGGAGATCGCGTGAAGAAGAGTTGAAACAGTATGGACTAACATGGATTCTGGTGAAAAGTACAGCAAAGACAGAAACAAGTGGAGACGTACAGTTGAAGCCCTATGTTCCACTTGGAACCCGAGGGAATTATATATATATATATATATATATATATTCAGAACAAAATAGTTAGAGCGAACAATTTCGTTTCTTCCTCTTCTTCTTCTGTTCCTTTGTTTCATTGACAAACGTTCATACATATATATACATGAATCTAAAAAAGACAAACGTAAAAATAATTTTCATGTATAATGTAAAATTATCTTTTGCTTTCACTCTGTCTGTCTGTCTCTCATGGATAATGGTTCACGATTGTCTATCGACTCAGTAAATTTCGGTTTGTCGATTCTCTTTTTGCGGTGTTTTTTTAGTTGTTCTACCAAAAATGTTAAGAGAATTCCTTTTCAAATTACCATATTTTATCATCTAGTTGTCTTGATTAATTAGAATACAATGGAGACGTGGCTAGTGAAGCGGACTTATACTGCTACCACCCTTTGTTTGTCATTTTTCAGCCAACCAATTATGATTGCTCAATAGGAAGATAAGCTGTCTAGCTGTGCCACTTCAATGTGCATTTATAAATTTAGCTGTTCCTATGTTGGAAGCTATATATAGGGCGAAGAAGCAGACAGCTCAACAAACGTGCTTCTGAGCATTCTCCTTCATGGTTCGGAAAAGGCCGAATAAAATCAATAAGAAGTTCTATTTCGACTCATTTTATATTGATAGCGGTCACCAAATGGACAGAAGAAGTGTCTTCAAGCTTATCTATTCCATTCCATCTAATCTTTCAAACGGAATTCAAACCCGCTTGTTAAACACATAGCCGAAACTAAGGGTATTAGTTCGAGAAAACAATAATAGTCTTTGCATACAAAAGAAGTTTGTTCTACCCTTCTCATTGCCTTGGCCTAAGAAAATTCTAATTATCAAAAACCTTCCACCCTTTCTTATTTTCCATTTCCTTCGTACTTTTATAATGTTTATTATTCAAACTCTGATTATCTGTCCACTTCACTCTTTTCAGATTTGACCTAATTTATTCATTGAATTATCTAAATAAACATGCTACCTTCGTTATATTTATCTCCACTTGAATAAATTCTTTGTACTTTTGTTAATATTAACCTTATTACCATTATTTTTGCTATCATTTGACACATTACTATTGTTACTGTTATTATTATTATTGTTTGATCCACAAACAAATTGTTTTGATTGATTGGTTTGAGGATTTCGCCATGTGCTGACATAAGTTAAAAAACCACTGGAAAACCTGGGAGTATCCTGAACAACTGTCTCGTCCTAGTTTGGGACTCTCCAACAGTAGGCACCCACCGTTTATCGAACCCAGTACCTTGTGGTTACAAGGTGAGCTCGTAGACGACTAAGCCACTGGGACCCGATCCAATGAGGCAGCAACTCATCGAAGAAGACATTGCAAAATGGTCGCGCTATGTAATGAATTGGCAAAAGTTAGAATTCATGGGTCACTGGATCCGGTCCCAGTGGCTTAGTCGTCTACGAGCTCACCTTGTAACCAGAAGGTACTGGGTTCGAAACCCGGTGGGTCCCTACTGTTGAAGAGTCCCAAACTAAAACGAGACAGCTGTCCAGGATACTCTCAGGTTTTCTAGTGGTTTACTAACTGATGTCAGCACATGGCGAAATCCTCCAACCAATCAAACAAAGTCCCTACAAAACCAATACTTGGACGAATATAATAATTAAATATTTCTATAGAGAAAGAAAGACCAAATTTGCAGTATAAAATGGTAGATATGATTCTATTCCACAGGTTCTCATCAGCTGCTGCAAACTACCTGAAATTACATTGGTTATAAATAATGATAATGTTTGAAAGGTAATAGAGAAAACACTATAAGATTTGATAGTGTGGAATATTCCCATATTATGAATTAAAACTCAGTCTGAACGAAGAATATTCTTCTCAATAATTTCTCTCACGATAAGATGAACGCATCCAGAATATTAGTATTACAATTTTTGGTTTAAGTTACCATCAATTTATATGCTTTTAAACTATGAAAAAAAGGGTGGGGGATTAGTCATACACATTAGTGAGCTTAGCTCACTGAGTGAGCAAGTTTCAAATGGATGAACTTTAGCCTTCTTGAGTTGCTATGTTGACGTACAAGCTAACACCTTTTATTAGATTTTTCTGTCTTCTCTTATCCCCCCTTCCTTTTTTCATAGTTTGAGAGCAAGAAATTGATAGTAACTTAAACCAGAAAGTTGTAATGCTCATATACCGGATGCGTTCATCGTGTAATTTTTTCTATTACCTTTCAAACACTGAAGTATGAAATGTCATTATTTGTAACCATTGTAATTTCAGGTAGTTTGCAGCAGCTGTGAAATAGAATGATATCTATCATTTTATACTGTAAATCTAGTCTTTATTTCTCTATCGAAATATTTAATTATTATATTTGTTCACTGTATTTGTATGTTTGGTATGTGGCAACTTATGTAAATTGTTGGATAACATTTCTGTTGTCTACCTCTCTCTTCTGCTATCTATCTTGCATCGATCTAAATCTACTCGATGAAACTGTTTCGCACTATATTGCAGTATATAGAAAATGAGCACTTTTCTTCTACGTATTTTCCTAATGTACACATTTAAAATCAATATAAACCAAGTTATTTATTTTACACTATTTATGTGTATTGAGTTGTGTCTAGTTTGTGAGAAATTGATTAGTCTCTTTCTTTAAGTAATATGATGGATGGTGACCAGCAGTGGAATCCAGGATGAGCATTTCATCCTCTTTGGGACTCGTCATCTGGATGTACCTGCATTCTCCAATAAGTGATGGACGACAATCCCACTGATACTCGAACCCAGTACCAATCGTTTCGAACACCGAAGCGTTATGCACTAGACCACTTGGCCTACAAGAGCCACCCCTTGAGCAACGGGTATCAATTATTATTAAATTCAGTTTAGGCTTTCCTGTTGAATTAAGTAGTAAGTGGTACCCGTTGCATAAGAGGTGGCTCTCATGGCCTAAGCGGTCTAGTGGGTTAACACTTTGGCGTTTGAAACTATGGGTATTGGGTTCGAATATCAGTAGGAACACTCACTCACCGGAGCACGCAGTAACGTCCAGATGACGAGCCCCAAATAAGGCGAATCCTGGATTCCACTACTTCAGGTTTAATCCTCAGATATCCTCAAAATAAGCCGATATGTCAACTGAGGCCAAGCATTTAGGTCCAGTCAATTGGGGGCGGGGAGGGGGCGAAGTCCAAATTGAAATAAATGATGATTTCTTTCTTTGTTGCAAATTGAGAGAATTATTCCAAAAATATCAAGAGAGATATGGAACAACTGTTTCGTCCTCATTTTTCATAGGCATCATCAGTTTCTCTGTAGCTAAGATCTCATTCTAAATCGGTCTTCAATGAAGACTGTTTTGATGTTGATGAATTCTCTACATATTTATAAAATGTATCGGTTGTTAGATAGTTGGAAACCATCGGTAGAAAACCTTTGACATAGATTTCGTGCTTGTTAACACTCATCATCAGAGCGTATCTTCATTCTTGGACAGAACTCATGCTCCTTCTGAGATTCGAATCCGTGTCATCCATTGTGCTGCAGTCAGACATTTTACCACTGAGCTGTTTGGGCTTGCGATTGACCTCCTCTAGGAATGTAATGGATACTTTGATGATTGGACAACAATTCAGAGTACACAGTGATGGTGAGTCACCTAGCATGGTGTGGCCACATTACAAACTTGACTGATAGAATTCAGTCTACACCAACACCAATGACTAGTTACCACCTACTGTTCAGTCGAAGTGTATAAGTACTCACTATTCGACTGGTGACAAAATCTATATCAAAATCCCTGCAAATGCAAAATGTAAATACTCATCTCCCGTTCATTAGTGTTTACAGGATTAATGTCACCAAGTTTTATTGAGAAGTGGTGACCAGGAGTGGGATCCACCATGTCTCAATGTGGAGTAGATGCTCAGCAGTAGTCGTATTTGTTATCATCGGTAGCATTCTATTGCAAATTAACTGAAGTTAAGATTTACAAGTCGCTGGATTTCAAACATTATTTCTAAATAGTGTTGGTGAGCTTGCCTCGTCGTAACCTAAAGGATTCGATCTATGTTAGGGTTGTTGGTGAAAGCTATTGAAGATACCTAAACTAGTTCGAAACAACTGTTGAATAGTTTCTTGATCAAAAATCAAAAGTGGTCTAGGTGGATTTCTCAAAGTTCAAATCAAAAGACAAGGTGAATAGTGTCCATCAATTTTGGTGTGAAGACAGCTGTCTTTGAAACTGAGAATTAGTTGCACTCTGTTGTGATGAGTTGGTAGAAGGTGGTTTCATGTCTGTGACGTTTTTTAAATTAGTTTACTTTTGCACTAGTTCCTCTCATATTGATAGTAATAATGGAATTATAAATATGTTTATAAGTCTTAGTAGTATATGCAAGGTTGTAGAAGATTTGAATTTAATCTACAATCAAACAATCATGAATAACCTTTTGAATAACTCACCACATACTGTATACTTCTAGCCTCCAGTTAGCACCAAAATATCTCTTTAGGGGAGGAGATATGGCTGGTTGGTTTTAACTCTCGAAATTCAGTCAATGGGTCCCACTTTCGAATACATCTCTGCCGTGTACTTCAACCTCGGCAACTCTGGGTAGTAATATCCATCTTCTCACACAGTAGGTGTTGCCCGTCATGCTGTCCCAGGGAACTGAGTTATTTCCCAGTGGCTGAATAATTTATGAGCTTGTATTGTAACTGGTGGGTCCGGGGTTCGAATCCCGGTGGCAACCTGCTGTGAAGAGTGCCAAACTAGGACGAAACACATGTCCAGTACTCCCTGCCGGTTTTCCAATGGTTCGTTCATGGTCAAACTTGTTAAAAAATTGCACCTTCTTTTCGAATTCAGTTTAGAAATCACATTTTGGATATCCTTTTTCATGGATATACAGAAATTAATTGTTGTCTTTCATTATTATATTATTTGTTATTATTATTATTATTTTCAGTTTTTCAAGTATTCTACACAACATTATTCGGTATGTACTCTGGTTTCCTAATGCTGAGAACTGGTAAGTGTTGTCTTTTTGTATCAAAGTGATCAATATTTCATAAGTATTTTAAATCAATAACAATGGTGGAAGTATTTGTTGGCACTAACTATTCTGCTATCATTATTGCTCGTTTGAGTTCCTATTGGAACATGGGGCACATCTCCACTTCACCATGTCGTGTGTTGTCTTAGCTGGCTCCGCGGTTACCCATAAGCTTTCATCTCCTTCTCCTTCTCCCCCTCACATGATCTCCTCCATATCATCCTGGTAGCCAGGCCTAACCCACCGTCTTCCACTCAGGTTTCACTCCTGGGCCTGGTAATGATTGTTGTGACCACATTATCAAATAACTATGAAAGTCAGTTTTATACTACACTATCTTCGTTCGCACGTGTTCTTTTTATTACCATTGCGCTTTTTTTCTGTCTTCTTTTCATGCTTTCTATATTGTGTTTCACGCGAAGATCTTTTCATGCCTCCTCTTCACTACTTATAATCCGTTATTCTGCTGCTCAGAATTCTCGAAGAAGAGGACATCACACACACAATAAACTACTCACAAAATCTCGTCAGTAGCACACTCTACACGTCCCCCTGTCAAACAGTCTCGAGCGGAGCCGTTCCAATCATCTTGGTGCCACCTTCTCATATCGCGTTTTGGTGTCAACACCTTTACCCACTCTATCCATCTCTGACGTTGTCTGGTTTGAACATGCTTTTGTTTGTTGCCGCTGTTGATGATGTCGACAGAACCATGTCTCTTGGTGATAGTGTATGCTTCTCCGAACTTTGGAAATAGTTTTCGTGAAGTTGTTCCATCCCTGAGAGTGTAATGTAGTTTCTTTCTCTACGCTTGACCCGATCTCTGAATTAAAAGGTTATCCATGTATTCTTTTCTCTCTCTCTCCTCGATTTTCGTAGCTTCAATCTTCTGTTTTGTTTCCCATCTCCTTTCTGCCCCACTGTTGGTGATGCAGTCAGGTTTCGTTGTGTATTCTTAGTCGTGACTTCCTACCATACATCAAATGAAATAATGACTTCTTTGTTTTTTCCTGACTGGAAGCACGATGTGTTCGTAGAATCAATAGAAACTCTGTTTCCCGGTTAATCCCCCGTTAAAACCAACCACTCCTTCAGTGTGTGATTATTTCTCTTTGTCAAAACACTCGGTTACGGATGGTATGCTGTTGCGCTAATCCTCCTCGCTAGCTATCTCTTGTCCGTTTACTCACAGTCTTCCACACACATACACACAGCTCCTCTTTCTATTAATCCCACAGCTTGTATTTATCTGCCACTACCCTTTCCATCCACAAGCGAAACATTTGTCAGTTTGTTTAACTGTTGCTCGTTAGGGCACGTTAGACGAATTTTTACTACTTATGAAATTTAGTCAGTAGTACACCAAAGAAAAATAATTATTTCTCTTTGTATGTATGTGTGTGTGTGTGTGTGTGTTTAAACTCACTAATTTGCATGTCGTTAGTGAGATTTTAATTCAATCTTTGCTATTTCGAAATAGTTTTATGGTGTAGACTCGATTTCAAACTGTGATTTAGGTGTTTTGGTATGCTTGACAAACTGAATTTACAGACACACGCACACACAAATGAAGAAATAAATTTTGTAGGTGTACAGTTAAGTCAAATTTGCTATTATTCAATTTTTTACAACACAGTTTGGTTCGAGGAGGTGAAATATCACCCCAGTATTCTTTGAAAATTGAAATTATTCAGGTCATTGTGCATGTGTTCTGTTAGATAATATAAATGGTAATTAAGAAAGCAAATATAAATGCATCACGCTATATACTACTAGCTAACTGTCGTGAGTAGTTGGATTCCACTCATACACCAACCAGTAGTGCAGGTTTGAGTAATTTAGATGGTGAAATTTCACCTCTATCTGTGTTCATTGTGAATTTGATTTTGTGATATTACCAGTTCTCCCAAGAGGGGCTAGCCAGACTTCAGTTGGTTGGAACTGAGTCAATCAATCCGGGTATATGGCTGATGAGCTCAGCCGCAAGTAAGCGAAACAGCTTTCCTGTTTTTGGAGCACTTCGGTCGGTATCTGGCTAGTAAGCATTACTGGTTGATGTAAGTGCTATCCAACTGACTGACTGGTTTCATCCTGAAACTTTGCACAGATGTGCAGCAGTTCCAGTTGTCGCACTCCCCCCTTGTAGCACACAAAGCAAGAGAAGATAATAAACAGAGGTTCAAAAAAGAAGTAATAAACAGAAGTGTGAGGGAAAAACAAATTGTTATATTATGGAAGAACAATAGGGTTTTACTGGAGATGACAAATCATAAAGAGTGGATGCAACTGAGCTATTGAGAACGATTTTGAGTCATATCACCAATTGTATCTAGCCTTCATTGGTTTTTACCATCCCGAGGACCCCAACAAGTCAGGAAGTCTACACCTCCCGACGTGGTTTAAACTAACTGATTTCATTGACTGATGAGGCCATGTTTTGGTTAGACTACCGCCGGCTCTTTTCCAACCTGATCCTATATCGGCTAACATTGTCTGCTGTTGAGGAAGGCTATGGCTAGGCATGCTTGTGTAGTACATGCCCTAACCATCTCATTCGGTGTATCTTCACAATCTTGTTGATATATTTCCCCTCCTCACTTCACACTCGAAGACTAACCTCAATATTGCTCACCCTATTATACCGCTTCACACGGGAGATAGAACGCAGGCACCTATGGTCAAAGACAACCAGCCAGGAGTTTCATGTCTTCCACTTTCAATGGCCATGTTTCACTAACAGCCATAAAGGAGGATGGAGTGAACTGCTGCTGATCACTACACACGTCCTGTGATCGACAGCCAACCGGATATCACGCCTACTAAACCAGAGATGGAGTAAGTTGCCATGTGCCAAATGAGCCTTCTGTATCTGTCCTGAGATTTCGTCAGCGATCACCCCGTTGGGATGGTGCAACTCCCCAAATATTGGGATGACTGTTATGGTTAGTCGGCATCCAACTATCCATGTTAGTCAGTCGATCAGTAGTGGGATAGCACTATGCATTAATGACCGTATGCTTAAGCTACATGTAAAGTTGCTAAAAATAGTCTCTTATTTCCATAATTTTATCTATTTCGCTGACTGTATGACTCATGATAATGTAATTTCATATGTGTAGGTGTATAAATTCTTGATATGTCTATATTTTTCGTAAAAAAAACAAACAAATATGTTTATTCTCTATGTGGGTTATAGACATTCTCCGATTTCATACTGTTTCACGCACAGTTGTTTCATACCATATATGCGTATTCATGTTGGTGGTTTTATTTTGGTTCTCCTTGATACTGTTGTTCATCCCGACCTCTGTTATCTTGAAGCAGAAGTTTCGGAGAATTTTTTAAGATCTAAAATATGTGTAAACCTTTTAGTATTTTTTTTAGTGAGAGACAAGTTTTAAAGGTTAATTTTAGATAGTTGTAGGTGGCCCATCATATATATATATATATATATGATATGTTATGGCTATTAGTGTAGGTAGGTTGGCGGCGATTGGTAGGAAGCCCTAAACTTAGGTTTTATGCAATGGACAACTCAACTCATATGCTAAATGCACCTATCCGTCCATGGTGCCTTCCGTTTCATTGAGCCACATGAATATCAAAAGACAAATACTGGTCTGTGACTGTTGGGATAAAATTTTATTAGGGAAGAACGCGCCATATTTTTTTAATATTTTTAACCATATTGAAATAGGCCTAAGGTAGTGGGAATAGATTGTTCCGATTGGTAGGCAATTTGACTAAGATCAAGGCAAGAAAAGGATTATGAAACTTTACAGTCATACTATCATACGGTGATTACTATTTTAAGTCGATACATTGCACTGATTAAGGCACTCTACTCGTACTCATGCAGCCAGGTGAGGGCTTATGGCAAGTTGTCATCTGAAGTGGTGACGACTAGTGGCGTCCCTCAAGGATGCCCATTATCCCCATTCCTAATCAACTTCGTCATAGACGTACTAATGGACTTAACCCTAACACACTTCAGCGACTCAGGGATTGACTTGCTACCAGGGAATAATCTCGTCGACTTAGAATATGCAGACGATATAGTCCTTCTAGGCGAGGACGCTGACAAAATGCAGAGTCTACTGAACACCTTGAGCAACAATCTTCGTATGTTTGGCATGCGATTCGCCCCTGTAAAATGTAAGATGATGCTGCAGGATTGGACTTCATCGACCCCTAGATTAGAAATAGGAAGTGAAGTGGTAGAGGACGTTGACCGCTTCACTTACTTGGGAAGTACCATCTGCCCCAACAGGTTGATCTCCGACGAAATCTCAGTACGAATACAGAGGGCTACTTACACATATGCCAGTTTACGCCGTCTCTGGCTTAGTAGACGTGATATCCGGCTATAGACCAAACGATGGGTGTACTGCACAGCAGTCCGCTCCGTCCTCTTTTATGGCTGTGAGACCTGGCCATTGAGAGTGGAAGACATGAAAAGATTAGCTGTCTTTGATCATAGGTGTCTGCGTTCTATCTCCCGTGTGAAGTGGAATGATAAGGTGAGCAATATTGAGGTCAGGCATCGAGTGCTAGGTGAGGAGGGGAAATCAGTCGACGAGACTGTGAAATTACATCGACTGAGATGGTTAGGACATGTGTTACGTATGCCTCGTCATCGCCTTCCTCGACGGGAAATGTTAGCTGACATAGGGTCAGGCTGAAAAAGAGCTAGTGGTGGTCAAACCAAAACATGGCCTCGTGAGTCAATGAAATACACAATAGTTAGTTTAAGCTAACCAGGCACGCAGGAAGGTGTAGACTTCCTGGTTTGGGTCCTCGGGACGGTAAAAACCAATGGCTGGAGACAATCGGTGATGTGGCGCAAAATCCTCGTTCTCAATGGCGGAGATGCATCCACTCCTTGTGACTTATGATTTCCAATTAAACTGTTTTGTTCTTCGTTATTACTATTCCTTTGTCTCACACCTCTGTTTACTGTCTATATTATGCATTTCTCCTCCTTTCTTCCCTTCGTTTGTGTGCTACATGGAGTGTAGCGACTTGAACTGCCGCACATTTATGCAAAGTTCTATGTCAAAAACCGACCGACCGATTCCTATGAGGTTCAAATATGTGTCTCCTAGGGTTAGAACTGACCTCCTGTAAGACTATGATGGTTGCATAAGCTTATCACTGGGGTCAGTTGGCTTGTTGAATAGGGCTGATAAGAATGTGAAACCTAGGTCCAGGGCTTCCTACGGGTTGCCTGCAGTCATCGTAATTCATTTGAAACAGTGAGCTACTTGTCTTACGACACATGGAAAAGGACCGTGAAAATTGAGTTTCAAAGTTGTGATTATGAACAGTGAATTGTATTGTTAAATAGACACTCAACTATCACCTTTCTTCTCAATCAATAACAATTTTAACTTTAGATAAAGCAATAAGAAGACGTTATTTGTCTGAATCGTGTAATGCGCATATTTGCGCAACACATTTCGAACAATCTGATCACACACAGACTTGTCATAGGAATATATATATAAAATTAAGGAAGAGTTAAGAGGTGAGAAAATAGACTTAGGTCAAGTTAGAAGGACATATTGAAGGTCAAAATAACAATGAAGATCACTAAACCAAATAACAGAGGTGATAGTACATCTACCCTGGCTGGTATCAAAACAAAGTTTACCAAGTAAGGTAGGTTTACTGTGATGATGAATTGTTGCTTTGAACGCACAAAAGTGGTTTGAACTTTCTAATTACTAGCTAGGGTTTCCACAAACTTTAGGATACGCCACAAACACGTTTTGTAAATAGGTTTAAAAGGTGTGTTAACGTCACTTTTATGTCCCGTCTCCTCTGTAATATGTTTCGCCTTAGAGGAGCTAGATATCCTGTTCTCACCATTAACGGGTTCTGGGGATTCTATTTGCTTCTGAAATAGCCATTTAGGAATATGCTGTGAAGCCAGGCCTTACTTGCAGAGATCGATGAGTCCTCCTTATGTGTGTATGTGTGTCCACACGTACATTCAAATTGGTACATACAGTGGGATGTGACGTCATTTTTCGCATGTTCAAAGGGTTTAGATAGATATATAGGCTTCACATTCTCAATTATTATGATATTAGCTGCATAAAAAGTCTTTTAACAGCAGCGTTCAGTCTTTGTCTAGCTATCAAGCTGTTATGATGCTCCATATAGGGTAGCTTGATGTACACTTCTTTCTTCGCACTGAGTTGGAGAATGGGTCTTGGTGTTCTGACTACTTTACATCTCCTGATGAACTTGTCTGGATAATTGTTATAAACCAGAGCTAGTGTCAACTTTCTTTCTTCGTCATCAAATGTGTCTTCAGTGCATATTCGTTAGATTCTCCTGAAGAGGCATCTCACTCACTGAGTCTCTTTTGTACCGAACAGGGCAGAAACTGTGGTAATTAAGATACTGTCCTGTCCAGGTAGGTTTTCTATAAATAGATCGTTTTATTGACCCATCAAGCCGTTGACTAAATAATACGTCTAGGAAAGATAAAAAGTTGTCTTCCTCTTCTACAGATGTAAGTGATATGGTATTCTGAACTTCATTCATTCGATTTAAAATTGAGATGGCAGAAGAAGAATTATCACTTATGAATACAATACCATCTACATACCTTCTATAAAGTGGCGCATTTTCAATTAAATCCCCTGATAAACTGTCAATGTACGACATATAGATATCTGCTAAAAGGGGCCCTAACGGACTTCCCATAGCAACATTACACGATTCAGACAAATTACGTCCTCTTATTGCTTTATCTAAATTCATAAGGGGAAACTATTTGTTTCAAATTTTAACCTTATCAAATTTCTAACGCTTTCTTTCTTTTTGCCGTTGAGTACTCTGTGATTTTATAACTTATCTTTACTTTCAAAGCCACTTCTGAGTAATTATATCAATTATGCCCCTCCCCGCCTATTGCTTAGTTATAAACCTTAACTTGTTAACTGCCTCTAATCTCAGCATTCAATTTTTTAAACACGTTTTTATTCGCATTAATGTACCGGGAATGTAAGGTGTTCTAGATTCTGTGCTAAAAAAAAGCTTATTAAAACAGGGCATTTGCAGCAGTTATGAAGCTGCCAAAGTATCATTATTTGGTGGATGGTTATTATATATATATATATATATATATATATATATAATTATAATTATAATAACTGATTCTCTTTGCACGAGAGATGTCTCTTATGGTCCAAGTGGCCTAGTGTTGTCGGCAACTCGATAGAGACTGAAAAATCAAGATCTGGCATAATGAATCAACGGAAAATGTATAATTAAATTGAACTATGAAAATAATATACAGACACGGAGTTCCATTAAGCGGTGATTGAAGTAATAGAGAAAAAATGTTTAGCTCACTGCATGTGGGGGTGATGGGAACTGTTTCGATACTCTCCATACCTCTGATATTTTCTCCGGAATGTTTCATCAGCAGGTTTGATGTTATATGCTATATTGTTTATAGCATAATTGGTAATAATAAAAGATTATTATTATTCCCTTGCATTCCCAGTGGAACATAAGGCTTCCACAACACATCTCCACTTTGTTCTATTTTCCTCTGTCCTCTTCAGCTGGCTAGCAACACGATTTCTCATAATCTCTCATCTCCTCTTCCAACACACACGATCACCTCAGTGTCAACCTCGCACGGATGACCCAATCGTCGCTTCCTATTCGGATTCCACTCGACGGTCTGACGCTCGATGTCATTCGGCGGCCTCCTCAACGTATGCCAGATCCATCTCCATTTTCGCCTACATATTTGTTGAACAGTCGACTCTTGGTTGGAATTTTCCCAGTCAGTCAGAGTTTCTTGTTGCTGACTCTTTCTGACCAGCCGGTCGGCCATCTGATCTTCAATATGGAGCCAGCCAGGGAAGGTGGCAGTTGCTGATAAAAGTCTGCAGTGGCCTGTTGGAATTCCTTTTCGCGACATGCAGTGCAAATTTCTGACCCGTATAGATGAGGTGACTGAAAATCCGAATTTCGTTCTTTATACTAAATTAAGAATGTTTCCAAACTGATTTCAGAGTGATGAGGGTCTGTTTTGTCTTTCCTATTCTGACTGACATCTCCACCCGTCCCACCTGTAGTCGCAGTGATACCGCCCAGATGAGCGAAGGAAGTAACCTCTGTCAAATCTCTTCCGTTGATGGTGATTGGTGCTGGTTGTTTATGTTGTTGTTGGTTGGTTATCTTCATCATCTGTATGTTCTCTATGTTCACTTGAAGTCCTGTTATCGCTGGCTGCTTCTTCTGTCAACTTGTTCCTTTTTGCCTGTGGGTCTTACAGTTTGTGTGACACTGAACATAAATCATCCGCGAAATCCAGATCTTCTAGAGTCTTCCTGTCGGTTCCACGTGTTACTGTCTTTTGTTCCACACGCATGGTGTGCCACATAATCTAGTCCATCAAAATCAAGAGTATCGTAAGTAATAGTAGGCCTATTAATAACCACTTTTATTTTAATAGTTTAAGTAGTAGTCCATGTTGGGCAAATATTGATTCCCTATTGATTTCTGTATGCATAGTTTGGGATATATGTGATTAGTGATCCCAAAAGTGCTTCCATCACCTTTAATAACTTTGAATTAAAGTTATGTGATGAAATAATTGACAAACAGTTATTAATATTGATTTTGTAATCAAACATTAATAAGCGTTTTGAAATGGATGATGTTGGACTTCTATTTCGATTAAGTACATTCAGATTTTAAATGTTACTTAATGACCACTTCTAAAAACATGGTCTTTCTAAGGATGACATTCGAACATTCTTTTGGTTCGACCGGCAGCTCTAGGTGAACTTTTAGATACAGTGTGAGGTATAGTTCATAGCATTTCATCCTTTAATCGTAGTTATAGGAATTAAAATATTCCCTTCAGGTACCGAATATACGTTTTAAAGTTGACCGAAACCTTTTTTCCCTGTGTAAATTGTATGCGGTCTTGAAATAGACATTTCCCTCCTGGGGAAGGTTTGTACTGAGATAACCATAATATTCATTCTATATCTGCTTACGAAATATTGATTGCCTAATTGTTTTTTCATCCCACCTAATCATTGAAATATCTACGAAACTCATTTTATTATTCATATATTCAAATTTTGAGGTCACTCGAATATTTAGATGAATATAATAATAATAATAATAGCTTTATTCCAAACAGTATTTGTGGTACAGGTATGGAATTTCCAGCGTGCATTACAATATTGTATCTAATTACCTCATAAATTTTATAAGAATTTAAAAATAAAAAGCAACAACAACAAAAGAAAGAAGAGAAATAAAAGAAATAAAAAAAGAACAGCATTGCATTCACATATTTAAACAATGCACCACAGGATATGAAATATAAAATTAGTGTGTAATAGAATATATGAGCAACAATATAATAGTAACAAAGAAAGGAGAACAAAAGCTAATGGGAACTATTTGTTAGAGTGCCGCAGTAAGGTGATCGTGTCATGCCTAACAGTTTTCTCATCACATAACAGCTGTGCCAGATAAGGTATTGTGGAGTTTTTATACTTGGTAGTCCTGGCATATAGCTTCCTATAGTTGCTTCTAGTTCTACCAGATGAAATGCAAGGAGAGAGCTGCGTGTGGAGAGGGTGTTCGGGGTCTGACAATATAGAATTCGCTAGTTTCTTACATGACATTATATGTCTATCCACAATAGTGTTAACCAGTTGGTTTAACGAAATCCCACTTCCCCTACTAACGGCTTTTAGTGCCCTACGCAGCGAAGCAAAGTCACTTCGTCAATCGACTCGTAAAATTTGCCAGCATACCTTCCGTTTTTTCTCCAATTTATACATACATACGTATCTGCTAACAAGGTTCTATGAGGAGTTCTCATCTCAACATCATCAATTTGTGTGTATACCTTTTCCTTGGAAGTTGAATGTGATATTTCCTGTACATATCGATATACCACTTCTGATGAAGTGATAGGTGAAATTACTTCTGTTCCATTGCTTGTTATGTAATCGCGAATGAGAAATCGACTATAGTGAAGCAGAACACTAGTGAACAAAGAATTTATGTTGATTAAGGACATAAACTTCTTAATATTTATAGTGTTAAGTATACTCCTTCTTTAACCTGAAACCAGTTGAGATATCTTTTGCACTACACTCAGCCAGCCAGCATAAAGAACAAGATTTGAATTTTCAAAACAAATGTGAAGTCAGTCATCTATTCTCCATGAGTCAGAAATTTGCACTGCGTCCCGTGAAAGAGATTTCCAACAGGCCACTGCAGACTTTTATCAGCAGCTGTCACCGTCGCTGGCTTCAAACTGAAGATCAAATGGTCGGCCGGCTGGCCAGGAAGAATTAGCAACAAGAAACTCTGGCTGACTGGGAACAAATCAAAGGCGAGAACTGATCGCTCAATAAATATGTAGGGGAAAATGGAGATGCACTTGGGATAAGTTGAGTAGGCCGTCGAATAACATCGCTCGCAAAGTAGGACGTCGCTCAAGTGGAATCTGAATGGGAAGCGATGAGTCGGTCATCAGTGCGAGGGTGACACGTAGTTGATCGTGTGTGTTGGAGGAGAAGATGAGAGATTATGAGCAATCGTGTTACTAGCCAGCTGAAGAGGAAAGAGGAAAATAGAACAAAGTGGAGATGTTTTGTTAAAGCCGTATGTTCCACTTGGAAACTTGAGGAAATAATGATACAAGTATATTAGAAAGATCGAATGAACGTTTTAATGAAGTGCTTTGATGGTAAGGAATCTCTTTGGTATGTTAAATTCTGTATACCGTAAAATTACCAAATGGTTTACGGAGGTTCTCACACCTGATATATATATATATATATATATATATATATATATATATAGTAATATTTTCCTCTCCTTTTTCTTGTTGTAGGTAATATTGCCGCCAGTATTGTAACGCATTCCCTGTGCAATTTCTTCGGTTTACCAGATCCAATAGGTGCTATTGAAAGAGGAAAATATCATTGGGGTTTATTGGGTCAAATCATAGCAGTTGTAACCCACCTTTTAGGATTATTTTTATGGGCATATTTATTATTTCAGTTAACGGAAACTAAATGGTCTTTTTTAAATGATTGTAATTGGTCTTAATTAAATGTACTTTGTAAATTTTTGCTATAATTACTGTTCTTCTTCTTCTACTTACAAAGATATCTAGGTGTTTCCAACCTCTGTTATTGTACTAACTGTAGCTTTTCGTCTCTTTTTGAAGCGTCTTAAAACGTTTCATATCTATTTTTATGTATAAAATAATGATCTGTACATTTATCAAATTTTTCTCGAGTGTATTAAACAATGCTGGTAGAAATCAAACCAGAATCGAATCAAGATCAAACTTACCTTGTATTCAATGTACAACTTATTTTACTTGCTTAAAGATGTACCTTGCTGACAATCTATTTAACTAGTTCGCTTTTTGTTGGAAAATTTTCGCTTACTCTCTATTTGTACACTTAAAGTTGTCTTTGTAATAAAGAGAGAAATTCAAGTCGTTGTTACTCGGCATTTAATGGAGTTATTCCATTCCATTTATCTTTCTGCAGTGGTGTAGAATAAACTGTGTGTGAATTTCTTCCGAAAGAAATTCGGGAAGATAATCGAACGATTATTAAAACCACACGTTGAGCGACGCGTAAAATCTGAAAACAGGATTTGTTTAGAATACGATACTATACTAAACATAAACATGAAGTATAATATACAGAACTCAACTGTGAGGTGTCCGGGGCTGAATGCCATCAAAAAGCATAGTCAATGTGCTCTAATGAGTGATAATAGCAGAGCTGCGTCAAAGGCGACCCACGTGTTATTGAAACAGCGCTCGAATGACAGACACAATAAAGGGATAGGGTTAAAGAGTGTTCAACAGTAATGGGTAAACCAATGAAATGTATAAAGCAAATAATGTTTGACTATAAGAAAATAATTATTGTACATTTAATAGATTAGTAATACATCGAGTGAGTTAACCCTCAATGGCGAATAAAAACATAGTTAAGAACTAACAAATACTACTTACTAGAGGTAAGTAGTATAAATTTTAACACAAAAGAAGTAATAACAAGTGGGGAATAGAGAAGGAATTAACCTCGATGGTTCAAGGACAGAATGAATGGTCACCAATCATCTCACACCTAACCGGTTGTAAGCTTGGAAAACAGGGATACTAACCCCACCCTCATAAAAACAACAAAGACGCCGCCGAAACTTCAAAACCTAAGGCTTGAAGTCATGTCCCACTAGAAACACAAATGAATGGAAAAGATATATACGTATGTATTGGTTCTGCGCAGTGAAGTGTTAATTGCAATAGACTACCAATCAAATGTCACCTATGTCTCTTCTAGTGTGACTGTCATGCAATAATTGATTGCATTTATGCAAACGCCCACCACTACTTAGTACTGGCTTCGTGGGTCTATCACATTTCTACCATCTCGTATAAATGTAAATGGGACTCACTAAACGCTTAATTCAACACACTAACACTTTCCAAAGCTTTATCGTCAGCAGATATCTTTGCTTCCTCAGTCGGTAATGATAATAACACAGATTCTGAGCTTTACAATGTTTGGGACGTTTGTAAATCTCTCGGAATGCATACTCCATCATTTTTGGAATAACAATCAAAAGGAAGTGCCTATGGATGTTATTCGAATTGATTTGTATATCGTAACGGATTTGTTTCTCTACACGCTGAAGAATACTTTTCCTTGTAAGGGGTCAAAGAACTTCGTCAAGTTACTTGAGCCTTGGCCGTTTCCCTTTCAATGATCAATTTGTGTAGAATGAGACACATGGTAGACAATTAGACTTTTGAGTGATAACAGTTGGGTTACTGTATCTTTATAATCTTCATATCGCCGTGGGTAAATACACCTCTCAGGTGTTATATTCTCCCTTCACTAGTTCGGGGAGTGTTAAGAATAGTCTGGCCACCATGTTAGGTAGGCCAGTGTAAGGGGCCAGCAGGTGGTGTAGCCGAAGCCCAGGCCTAGCAGGATAGGTGGCCACACAGCGATCGTGAAAGTTATTTCTGGTTGAAGCCAATCGTGAGCAAGCTCTAATCTGTGCAAGCAGCCCGACCAACTGTCTTCCTTCATCCTTACCTTATCAGCTACGATCATCTAACGTAATACTCAGAAACGTAAGGTTTATAAACACTTTCCTTCTCACTTTCTTTTGGCGTTAACTAATTTGTTCAACAAAAAGAAAGATTGTTCAGTATAATACTAATTACGTGAAATTTTTTTTTATAAGTAGGTCCTGGTTTTAGCGAATGTATATTATTTATTATATTATATATTTTCCTATCAATGTAGGAAAATATATATGTACAGAGGTTTGACGCACATTTTGCTAAAATAATATTTGAAACTGTAAATAGTTATTCAACCGTGCTTCTAGTGCAGAACTGGGAATTTCCCCAATTCTTCGTGACACTTTTAATCATCTCTAAGTCTCCGTCTACTTTCCATTCAAATGAGGCCGAATAGCTCAGTGGTAATGCCTCTTGCTGCAACACTGTTTCCAGTTAGTTTCGACTAGATATATGGCTCTCGATTCATGTGTGACTATCAGTCCTGCTAGACCTGAGCTTTAGCCACATTTCCTGCGGACTCATCAGTCTGGTCTACCTAACCTGGCGGCTTGGCTGCTCCTAACGCAGCCAGCAGTAGCTAGAGGAGAATATAACACTTACTGCTGCCGGAAGGTGTATTTATTGACGATGATCTAAAGAGGGTTTATAGGTAAGTAATCACAGCACAGCAAAGCCACCGAGCTCTTGTCCCTTGAAAATAATATTTTCCACCGTCTTTTTCAGTCCCCAAGGATAAACAAACTGATTGTTAACGGTGAAACGGCTGAAGCACAATTGAGTTGACGAACTACATGATGATGTGTAGCACATTATGTGGGGAAGTAAGAACAGATGATTGGAGAAGGGAGGATATCTTAGACGTGCCAATCCACTGCCTAACCTGATCAGCGGTGTTAGGCTAAATGTGATTTTATAATTCTCACTGTAACGTTAAGAGCACAACATTCAGCAAAAAAATGATATATGATTAAGTATGAAAAGACTATGTAATGGTTACACGAAAAAATAACATCTATCCATGTAGTGCATGACTGTTTGTTTGAGCCACATATGTGTGCTCTTGAGATGTATGTCAGTTAAAACTTTTATGCGTAGTCCTACATTCAGACTTCAGTTAAAATTCTAAAAGTAACAGTGTAGTATATGTGCAGTATCTTGCAAGCTCGTATAGTTTGCTTTGACGCTTTCGAGTTTGTGAAGTTTTTATGATTATAACGTGGACTTGAGGGTGAGGTGGACTCAGCTGAACAATCATTCAAAATCAAAGAGGACTAAAAGCCGATCCTCCCTAGTTTGAATTTTTATCCAATAAACATTAAAGGAAACAGATGTCTGAGAGTTGTCGAATAGCGAATTTAACGAGAACACTTGAGTGATATATTTTGAATTGAATGAAATGAGGTTTAGGTAAATTAGTGAAATGCATTTATCGAGTGAAATCGCTTCTTACTGCTTGTAAAAGTCCTGACAGAGACAGTCATTATCTGAGTAGGACCCGCGGTTATTGAGTGGTTTGTTTTCTCACATATCGTAACTGTATATCAGGTGAAAATTAAATGAAAAAGAGACTGTAGCGGCAAATAATTACCCAAAATTATTGACCACAGCAATCATCACTGAACACTGGATGCTAACTCTCACTGTTTAAGTCAAATTGTTTAGCTGAAGGCTTCAGGTCAAGCATCCTTACCATTTTGGTACACCGTCATGTCACGTTCGTGCATGATCACTTGCTAACTAAGCACTCAGAACGGCTTACTATTTGGTCCCGAAATATATCACGTACTTCGGCTGATCAATCTTGCCTTTTGTTTTACCTTCGGTACACGAGAAACGAATTCTATAGATGTTGTTGGTATAAGATCTTGCGTCCGTACACTCCATACAATTCGCGAACGTCGATACCGTCAGCCTCTAAAAGACGAAGAAATGGAAACAGTTTATTATGATGTCTTATTGAAATAGAAAACAAAGTAGATGATGGCACAAATTCATAAATAAACCTTTGATTCTCTTCCACCATCGATATTGATCTCAAACAGGTACCACCAAGACTATGTGATCATAGGTTTCGGTAGTTAAGTTGTCTTTAATTAGTCTACTTCCACTTACTTAAATGGCCCATATCTGCAGTTAGGAATTTCCTGGATTGTTTCTGTGACCTAACCTGACCACCTGAAACTTTCCTTCGCTCTAGGCCAACTACTTCTAACATAGCATTTTGAAGTGCATTTGTACACAGTCACCCAAATAAATGGAAGTCCGTGACCCCACGACCGATATACTTTATCGGATCCTATCCTCCACTTTTAATTCACTCATATGGTAGTTCTCTACAGTACGAGAAGTACTATTAAGGAGATACATGAATTTTTAGTTATTTTTCTACCCTTAATTGACAGGATTACCAAGCATACATTAGAATAGAGCACACCACTGAACAGCTAACTTTTTTACATTGAGTGACAATCGAAATCGTCTGAGACGTAGCCGTTGCAACTCAGTGATAGTCACTCCAAATGTTCAAGGATCTCTACATGTTGCCAGACTCTTCTTTCAACTGGATTGTAACAATAATAATTTATAATAATAATTTATATTTTCATATAAAATTTACATGAAAATGCATGCCATTTTTACAGGCATCTCGGACCACAAAGTGAGTTTCAGTAAAGGGAGCCTTATAAGAAGTGAACAGAATTCCTTGGCGAACAGCTTCCTATAAAGACCCAAGTGTTACAAACAGATCAGTGGTTGGTGGCGTTGGTGAGACAGTTCAAAATCTGTATAGTCAGGGCGAAATGCCATAGCTAATACGATGAGTTTATAGAATATGAAATGCTTTGATGCAGATAATTATTTAGCAGACCAGCTAACCTTTACACTAATTATTCGTGCCAGTAGTTAAATACTGCCGACTTAAAGAGACTTATTCAAAGACGTCATATGGTTCTGCGACTTAGCATTTCTGGCAGGTATCCCATTTGGGTTACGAGTTAGTTTAGTAAGAAACCCAAATGTATATATTTGCCTGTGTACTGTTCATGTGCCGCTTATTTGTTGTTAATTTCTAGCTGACACGAGCATTTTCTAAATTGTGGTTTCTTCTCGTTTCTCCCTATTTAATGAAAACTGGATCGGCAACTTTTAAGATGTTGACATCTGCCAAGGTGATTAAGGAATTAATGAACATTTCGGAGGTTAACCCAGATAAATCCAGTCTCATATATTTTACGCATGGCCAATCCGTTATAGGAAGGCAGATATTCTAGTGTTTACAAGATCGCAAACATACTTTCATACCACCTTCAGCTAAAAAACTATTTTCGACAATCAGTGTAACCGAAAAATGAGGTATAGGTTGTGTGATCTGAGTAGATGGTGACATAAGATTTTTGTGTTTACAGTAATGCAGATTTCGTCTCTCCGGTACCAAGAACACCAGTCACATGCTAGCTGTCGAGTCAAAGATCCATAGACGAAAATGAATTCTCGCCAGCTACGGAAGTAATTTGGTATTATTTATTCAATCACTGAAATTTGACTTTCCTTTCGCAACGGTTTGTGATAAAAGTTGCGAATAAGTTGAAAAGTCATTTGCTGCTGGTAAATGACACATACGTTGTCAGTTCTAGCGTCTTTCCTTTCATTCGTGAACACAAAGAATATGCCCAGGAGTGTTCATCATACAACCAACAGTTGAAGGCTACTACGATGTACAAATTGTGTAAGAATATCAGACAACATAAATCAAGGTTAAGATGGTTGTCAGTCGTCACTTGGCAACACACTTGCTATCGGGTTGCTTGCAACCTGGCAGAAAGTTTACACACAAACATCCCTCAGTATCATGACCGACTTCAAAAAAGAACGAATCCTTATCTAAAGAGGTAGGTCATATGAAGAAATCTTTCGTTCGACTGTATTCTTCAGTTCTTTATTTTTACAGAAGTCCTGCAAGATCAGTCGATCTGCTCCCAGCCAATCACATATGCTGAAATAATCTATGAAATAAGTATCGTAAACGTTTCTGCCTATTACTATTTTTATAGAGGCATTACCCTCAATAGTATGAAATATATCATTCACACACGGCATTCGCCTTGTTTTATATGTGTTTAATGTGTAACAGTAGAGATATCTGAACAATTGTCATTATACTTGTTACAGTTAGAGAATTCAGTCTAGTAGCTAAGAGTCAAGGGTGAAATTGGAAATAACGAGTAAACACGCTGGAAATCTGGGAATCTAAATGGGTTAAATGGGGAGAAGTGGGCGATTACTCCTTTCTAGATTTGGGAAAAATGTGTAAAGGTGTAGGTATAGTGGGATTAAGAGCAGTTAAAATGAAAAAGGGGTAAATGAAGATATTCCGGGACATGGGAAAACGGGGGAAAGTAGATAATTTACGTCGCATTTCACCCACCTTTTGCGGACGCCTTCGCCGACCGAAAGTGCCAACTTATCCAACATTTTTCTCACTCTGCCCATGCGCATTCCCTGATTGACTGTAACAGTGGTATCAATCTGATCGAGCATTCAATGTTATTCAGTGACTGACGTTGTGATGATTGTCTGACTTAGTGTCTGTGTGCTTGTGATTGGGTGGGCTCCGTTTTGTTTTGATGGAGTGAAAATTTTAGCGGAAACTGGTAAATCGGGAAAAGCGTTACTACTTGGAATACTGGGTTGTGCTTGCACTCTGTTCCTTTTTCACTCGCTCAATAATAAATTTGAATGAGATACATCTTCGTGGTATTGACCTTGGAACTCTGAATCGGAGCTGTTTTGTAGACGAATGTCTCATCTTAAAGGGCACAGCGAGATAAAATCTATTATAGACGAAGACCTATCTATCGAAAAATAAGCAGTAGCCTTTAGTTCTTTTGGTGGTCACGTAGAATCGTTTATAAAACCCATTGTGTCATTTAGTATTGTAACAATCGGTTCCGAAAGGAACCTTAATTTGTTTCATCACTGAATGTTAATACTATCCAGAAAGTTTTATGGCTATGAGTGCGCAAAACGCTTCATTCTAGGACAGTAAGAAGTCTTTAGTTATCTCTCAGTTTGTTTCCAAATCATTGTCATTTCAGCTTTCTCAATTTTTAAGATCGATTGACAGAAATTCAAGGATTGTAGACTAGCACTGCTGTTCCAGTATGTTTTGCCACAGACGCCTTTTTGTTTATGGTCAGTATCTGTATGTGTCTAGCAAGTCGGTAATTACCGGCGAATGACCAAGGAAGAAAACGAACCTGCTAAACGAACTGGGCTACAGTAAATGAGTTTGTGCGTGAAACTTCACGCAAGGCCATGAAACTGTTTCGTTCACAAGGAAAGAATGCTAAGAAATCTGCTATTTATGACTTGCTCGTCTTTGGATATTGGAAATTCAAGGTCGGGCTACGGGGTTTTTCAAATCTTTGCGGTACCCTTAGATTACCGTATATTTGGCTGTAATAATAAAAGAGGTTTGACTGTTGATGTGTTAGAAACATAAAAATTACACTTAAATCCAAGGTAACTTGAAGATACTTTTTTATGGTATTTTTCTCCTTACTAAGTGCACAAGGTATCTCGAGTTAATAACCCTCAAACATACCTTAGCATTAGTTGATGCTAACCTTTTTATGAATATTTCGTAAATAGTGCTGGAAAGGTGCTCTGTATGTTTAAAAAGTCTGCGTGAAATTGATGCGGATGTTGGTCACAGATAGCACTGGATTTCGAACCAATGCGAGTATGGAGATATACCAGAATTGTGATTTTAGTCAATGATGAACTTATACGCAACTGCTAGTTAGATGCTACGCCAATGCGGCTAATGTGGAAACGTAGTGCATAGTGATTTTTGTTACGGAGAATACCGTGATTTCAGCACTTTCCTAGGATTTACTCATCGTATAAAAATGAGTTAGTTCAAATCTTATTGACATTAATTCTGCATTGTCGTAAGTTAGTGCAGCTAACTCCAACAGTTAGGTACATCCGGATAGGAAATCATGTCGATTTTCTTTGCTTCAAAAATCTGATAGTCAGCTCTTAAAGATGCGGTTGACGAAGTACTTGAAAATCTTCATATAGTGCTCTTAAATAACAGATATCCTAGGTCGTTTATTGAAAGAAATGTGAAGAAACTTATTACAACCGGCCAAATCCTGGCGCTAAAGCATACACTTTGTCGGTCTAATATTTGCATTTGACACCACTGCTTAAGTAACTGCAAGTTGTCCATCCAAGTCTACTAAACGCGCTTTTTCGGCAGCTGGTACACACTTGGTATTCTTTAGTCTAAGTATGATTCTTCAGCGAGTAAATTGTCGACTGCCAATTACATGCACTTCTGTTTACATCTACTTCACATGCTCCTCTGGAGCTGATTACAGTGGACTTCGTAACCGTGTTCCCTGGAAACACATTGATGAACATTACATGGTTTGGTTGGTGAAATGTGAACAAAGAATGACGAATTCTAATATCTGCAAGTACTTTGCCGAGTTAAGTTATTCAGTCCCTCGCGACTTATCTTTGATGATTATCTGTAAGGATAAATTCATTCGCTGTAAAAGTTAACGTTTTCACCACTGGGATAGCCGAAGCTCCAGCTACACATGACAGGAACCTATATTATATATTCATAAACGTTTTATTGAACTCATCTCTTTACCGTGGTCGTATTAATGTTTCATGTTGGTTAAAATCATTCCGCTTGATTATTATTATTATTATCAGCGTAGTTTTAATTTTTGACAATTTGACCTACTACCTATTTAGTAATGTTTTGTATTCTTTTTAATTCAAACACTTCGAATCCGTTCCCGTAAAAATCATCTTAATTGTTTGCATTCTCATCATATGTATATTGACTAAGCAGTTATTTAGTGCGACTGCTGTTATCCGTTATACAAATACTGCCATAGTTTGAAAATGAAGTCGTTGAAGGGAAATATTTTTTCGCTGATCCAGTCTGTCTTCCTCCTTATCAATGAATACATTGATATATTTTGTGATTCGAACTTAAGCTGTTTTCTTCAGGATGATGAAATTAGTTTTAATCTAATTCTTAATGATCATTTCGCTACATCCTTCCGATTTAGACACTATTTTACCTAACATTGTCTACAATATCCATCTTGTTTCCACGTCTCCCTTGTGTTTTATGTTTGTTTGTATGTACGGGGTATAAAATTCGTTCTCAGGACGGGAAGCCAACATAAATAATCATCATTATTGACATGCACAAATCCACAATATTGTTTAATTTCAGCGGTTGCAGTGACTGTCTAACAATCAGTTATCCGAAATAGACTTTTACTGTACCAGCCTGTAAGCCAAACTGTGTATTTAAAGGTTGATAGTACTACCTAATTTAACGAAGATGGACCTAGATTTTAACTTAAGACATACTTTCTGAAAACCAAGCGCTTAGGCTAATGAGCCACAAGATTCTTTAGGGTCACAAATTTTCTCTTAACTGAGAAAATCAGTGCAAGGGCATCTTTTTCAAACTGTGCAAATTTTTTCCGGCTTTCGTTAGCATTTTTGAAAGATATGTATTTGGTTTGCAAACACCTGAGAGGTACCAGCACTAATAGCATAATTGGGGACATTACAATGCATAGTCGTGAGATGTCGTTCCAGCTACCTATTGTAGGGAGATTTCAGGTCAAGAAACTTTATGAGACCGCTTTACAGCTGTTATATTGCATATTGTAATCTTCTGGAAAGTAGCTGTCTGACTGCTGACAAGTTTTTAAAAACCTTATTGAATCATTCACCAATAAACAGAAAAAGAACATCATAACCACAATATAGGTATACCAAAGAGAGAAAGTATGACAATAATTTACAGTTTCAGAATATTTTGATCAGGTATCTGAATAGCAGCGAAATGACTTGAGAGATAAGTAGTTCTCCTGTCGAATTATGATTTCAGAATTAAGTACATGCCTACGTATAACTTCGGTCTCCTCAACAGACCACCACGTCTCCTTGAGAACCACAATGGTTTCTTCTGTTTATTTTGAAGGGAAAGTGAATGAACTTTTGGTGAGACCTGTGAACTTCATACCCTTATCAGTTACGAAGATGAAGAAGCTTGGTCTGCTGATCCTCTGATAAACAAAATTGAGTTTTTTCTTTGTGGTCAATCTTCGCCCATTACTTGTCCGGTAAAAAGTTTTAATAAGAATGAAATTCCCTCTCATTGGTTGATAATTGCGTAATATTGGTGATCATATAGTTATTCTCTAATTTGTAAGAAGTATGCTTCTGTGTTGGGAGTAGAAACAACCGTGAGAAAGCAAATAGTTAGATAGAATTACAGGTAGAATACCAATGAAAAGGACTCTTGAGTGTGCTTTGACCCATAAACGGTCTTCAAGTAACTCCAGGCAAAGACTTACCGAATCCTGTCGAACTGGAAAACAGACATGTTACTCTTTATGTTTCTAACAACTTTACTTTTAATTAGCACTTCAATACACAGTTTCACAATTCTTTGCAAATGTTATGCTCATTTTCATTTGTAAAAATTTCTTTTGCGTTCCGAGTGGAATATATCGCTTCAAACTTTCGGTAGCAATGATGTTGTTACCTTTGCTAGCCCTACACACCCAGCCTACCTTCTTTTCCGGGCTTTCTACCGACTAGTAAATTAGGTGAGCTTTAGTAGTTCGGAATCGAATCCGGACCACCTACGTGATTGGTGATCATTCTACTGCTGAACCAACGACGTAATTTTCAGCTGTCCTGATTGAATGCAGTGGCTTCAGAGTATCATAGGTCACCAAACAAACACAACGATCACATCTCTTTTGTCTGCTAAATATGAGTATCACTTAAAAAGAACTTAATATTCCTTTGATTCAACCCATTCCCTTATTGGCAAATATCACTTTCAAAACTAAATGTATCTTTCGCTGTTTTGCACTGCCTCATCTATGATTTAAATTTATTTTAAAGTTTGTTATTCCTTTATTTTGCTTACTCCATTTTTGTGATATTGTTGTATTTTGTTTTAGGAGACGATGAAACTAGAGAATGCATTAAAAGGGAACGTTACTTATCATACAATAAGGGTGAGATAAGCTTCTTTTTGTAATTGTAATCATAATATAAGTGATAATAACATTATTCCAAGCCACACACCTATTGTGTCATGGTTGGTGATACTATGTGGCTGCCAAGTCTCTGTATTTGGAGCAGGGTTCAAACTCACTGGTTGGAAGCCAAGTGTCTAGACTAATGAGCCACATCTCCATTCCAAGTAACATATTTAGTTAGTTAGGATTCATTTACCCGAAACAGAATTTTCGTGTAACAAGCTGCCTAGACTGTAGGTGAATGTAGAATGCAGTGAAGAAATGACTATACTGAGTATGCGTTTTATGCTTGTAAATTACAAGGCAAATTTTACAACACTAATCTCTGTCAACTCTTTAAGGTGAAATATTTAAATATGTTGACTACATTGCTTGTTATAAAAGTGGGTTTCGCTATAATTCATTGGTTATTTGAAAGCTCCGGCTTACTGAACTTCTCATTCGGCTTTCAACCTAAAAGCGACGGGTTTGTAACGCTATTCATCTACAGAAGTTTGATCGGTCATGTAGCATTATGTGTCCTTCGGAATGCGTTACATGCACATAGTTTTTATTGTAGGTGGAAAAGTTTAAGCTAAAATAAAATGGATTTAACGTTTGACAAATTTTACTGTCTCAACATGGCAGTAATATTAAACATTATTAAGTTCTGTTTTACTCTATTAGATTTGGGAGATTTTAGGTTTTCAATTATAGGCGTATCTTCATTACACTGCTCACTCAATGATGATTAATCTAATTTCTAGACCGGAAAACATGATGAAAGTAATTCTTGTCAGACATGTGTTTAAAAGATATAACATAAAATCATCGAATCTTCGAACATACTATGTAAACATAACCAGATCTTTGAAAAGTGAATAACTTTCATTGATATACTTCTGATTCCATAAAGATCATAGACTAATTTTTAATTCTTAGGGATTTGGTTGGTTTCAAATCGCCAATTAATAGGCCATTGGATTTCCATCCCAATGGTTGTGGAGGATCAACAGGATCACCTCGTAGCCTGAAGGTCCTGGCTCCGATCCCCAGTGGGAGAAGTCATGGTCACTTGCTGCTGAAGAGTCACAAGTTAGGACAAAGCAGTCACTCAGTACTTCCTGGTTTCCACTTGTTCTCTAATTGAAGTCACTTAGTGATCAAACACAATGATGTTTGAACTCAATTAAACAGAACAGATTTTTCATGTGCCAGGCTAAGAGCCACACTTACCGCATGAGGGCTGATGATACTACTCAGTTGCTCAGACTGAAGTAGGTGGAGCTGGAGTCGAACCCGTGACCTAACGATTCAGTCACACCTCCACCAGTTTAACATGATAATAATGTCCTTGAGTTTTATGCGGAGCATCCTATTATCTCAAGTGTGTTGATCTTACTCTTCAAGTGGATTTTTTTAACTACAAGATGGAAGTAATCAGTTGATAGTTTCCATTGTTCAGTCTTCAGCATTACAAAACGTTTGTATCTATGACAGTTGTCTCAGTACTCTTGGTCGACACTATTTTGCTGCTTATCTAAATCTAAATCTATAGATCTGCGCATAAAATTACTTATGTTGTAATATGTGCCTAAGATTTGTCATGAAGAGTTTATTATACAAAGTTAACGTTCAATTTTCAGCGGTTGGTTTTGATTTGATTGGATTTGGCTGATTCCAAGTTAGTCCACGGACTGACATCAATTAAAGAACTATTGAAAACCGGGGAGTATTGGACACATACGTCTCCCCCCAGTTTGTAACTTTTCAGCAGTACGTACCTATGACCTCACTGAGGATCGAACCCAGTACCTCTAGATTAAGAGGCAAGCTCGTTGACTACATAGTCACTGTAATGGAGTCCAATAACTAACGAATTTTGACTGCTGCCATTGGATTCCATTCCAGTATCTGTGAACGGTCAACAGACTCATCTTGTTACCAATGAAGTCATATTTGTGTACTGCTGAAGAGCCCTGAACGTAAATGAAACAGCTGTCCACTACCTCTTGGTTTTCAGTGGTTCTCTAACTGATGCCAGTTTGTGATCTAACTTGTAGTCTTCATTCGATAAAGACAGGACCACAATTTATTACAGATTTTTCACTGTTTCCCCAGTCATTTAGAATGCATAAGTTTTTATTTGAATCAGTGTATCAGATGAATTCTGTCTGTTATATACTATTTCTGTTTGATGCTTGTCTTTTTTATTTTTCCTAATACTTACAGCCTTATGTGTTAGCCTGTCTATCAGATAATTCATTGGCTGATGAATCATGTATAGCTGAATTAGAATTTGCCGCCAACTATGTGGATTGTACATATTTTATTCTACGTGTTATAAATACAGAAATGTCAATGATTAAACAACAATCAAAAATCATGGTTTGTTTACAGATATTATTATTATTTCATTATTACGCAATAGCTTACTTATTTTTAACTGAAGTTGACAGTGGTGTGTGTCTGGGTGTGTGATTTTTTTGGTTGACACCAAATGATTCAAGGTATCAAAGGTAAAGCTGCTTTTAAATTCTTATAGTAATTTAGGATTTAGTTACCCGCTACCAAAGCAGCAAAGACAGGACCCCAGGTGAACATAGACAAGACGGAGGTTATGAAAATAACCAACCAGCCAACGACAACAACAGCAGCAACATCCAGTGCCAATCACCATCAATGGGAGGGATTTGAAAGAGGTTACTTCATTCACTTATCCAGCTAGGGAGCATTGTCTCAACTACAGGTAGATAGCACGGACGAGGATGTCAAATTGAGACATCAACCTGAAACCAATCTGGAAATCTTCGTCACTCAGCATCAACAACAAAATTCGGATTTTCAATACAAACGTCAAGTCAGTTCTTCTATAGGGATCAGAAACTTGGCGGGTCACAAAGAATATTTCCAACAGGTTGCAGACCTTTATCAACAGCTGTCTTCGTTCTATACTCAAGATCAGATGGCTGGAAAGAATCACCAACAAGAAACTATGGGAACAAACAAAACAAGAACCAATCGTTCAACAAATATGCAGGAGAAAGTGGAGATGGATTGGACACTCGCTGAGGAGGCCGTTGGGTGACATCGCGCGTCAGGCCCTAGCTCGAGTGGAACCCGAAAGGGAAGCGGCGAGTGGGACGTCCAAGGGTGACATGGAGTAGCTCGTGTGAAGAGGAACTGAAACAGTATGGATTAACAGGGATGCAAGTGAAAAGTACAGCAGAAGACAGAAGCAAGTGGAGACGTGCAGTTGAAGCCCTATGTTCCACTAGGAACTCAAGGGAACAATTATAATAATAAATAATACCCGCTACCAAGCTATGAGCTCAGTTGCCCGACCTGAATAAAGTGGAGTGAGAACTCACGACCATATTGACCGGAAGTCAATAAACCATATGCGTACTCTAAGTTCTAAGAGTCATTTCTGATTGTTTATTAAGACAACTGAGCATGCCGAGCTGTCGCCTTCTTCGATGATCAAGTTTGTTTAAATTAACTGAATGATGTCAGTAAACTGTGCAACATCAAATGCATTATTATTATTACTATTATTATAAGAATTGAATTTGGGCATTGCCTAATAATATAGCTGCATAATACTTTTGTCATTCCATGCGTTCCACATAGAATATAGAGCTTCAAGCTGTTGAATTTTCACTGGCGGTGATTAGCTTGCTAGCTTCACTCACAACCCTCCCTCCTTTTTGGGTTTACTGTCGGTCAGTAAGTTGGACGTAGTTTAGGATTTAGTCGGTCGGGAATCCGAACCAGACCACTTGCCTAGCTGACTGGCGTCATTAGTTCCATAACAGAATTATGTTATTTGATACAAACTCATAGTGAGGCAGTATTATTTATTTATTACCGACATCTCATCCCTTACAGGTAAAGACTGGTATGATAAAGTGCCTCAGTTACTGAGAGAAAATTCTAATTATAAGACCTCAGAAGGCCTAAATAAAGAAATGAAACAGATAGGAGAAGCATTGATGCTATATAAACTGTCTTATAAAGTGCATAAAGAAGTTTGAAAGAAACTCACAATAAGAAAAAAATAGTGGTAAAACTACTGAGTATTACATGTATTAGAAAGAATTTAAGACATTCAAAGTGTTTACCGTCTAGGTACGGAACATTTGAAGCCCTACATCGGATTCTTAATAATTCAGGAACTAGGGCAGCATTCAAGCCTAGAAACTCATTTAGAGATAAGCTGTGTAGTCTGAAGTACCTTATTAACTTAATGATTAGACAACATATTCTATAAAACACCTTGTAGTGGCTGTGACGTCAATCACATAGGTCAGAGCAGTAGACTGCCCGCAGTCAGAGGTTATCGGAACATAAAAATTTAGCTAAGTACAGAATGACTCACAAAAGAAGATGAATAGTAATTCTAATGTGTACACTAACACATAACCACACTGTGATGAGAGCTGTCTGCAAGCCGGAATTGTAGACAACAATGTTCACGTCCCGTATCAGGATCGTGAGAAAAACAATAACAAAGCTTAACCTTGAGAAAATCACCAGCCAATCACAGCCGAGTTAACGTGTGGAAATATGATTTGCAGATATATGACTTGATTTTCTGAGAAACGGCCACAAAGGGATAATAGAATAACCTTCAGCCAGAGAACAACCAATCAGAAGAGGTTGCTTTTCCGTTAACAATAATGTACATAAAAATCTATGAATAGCTCTTAATTTTCTCAATAAACAACCCGTTGCCTGGCCCTTGTCTTCTGTCGTTATTACACAAAGTGGAACAGCTGTAGTTCTGAAAAGTAATATAGGTATGCGGTTAGAGAGATTAACCACGGAATCCGTGTCCGTCCAGTCTACACAAAACACATGCAATAAGAACGATACGACGCCGACACAAAAGTTATAGAAAGGATTACTATCCATAAAATCAAAGGGTAAGAAATTACAGAATTATATAGACAAAGTTTTAAAGTAATGTGAGTACCTTGATATGATCATCAGTTCTGTTTGTTCCGAGTGGGACATAGGACTTTGAAGTTTCAGTAGCGTTGGTGTTCTTATTTCTACAGATTGGGGTTGTTTCCCTCACACCCAACTTTCATTCTGCTAGGCTTATTACCGTATTGGGAACTAGACTAGGCCCAGTTTAGGAGTCCATTAGCCTGGGATCGAACCACGAACCACACAGGTGGTTGGCTAGCATTCCACTTCTGAAGCGGCGCATGAATTACATTCAATTGGTTGACTGTTCTGATTCGTGGGATTAATGTACACAACTGAAAATTGATGATATTTATATCTCAACATTGACACCTTCGTAATCTTGTATAATTCATTTCTTGGTATCTGTATTATACCAGTTACTTAACTGAATAATTACCAACTAAAATGATGTAAAAGAAATATAAAATAATTAGTCCCTTTAGAAGTTAATTGATAGATGGTGACTAGCAGTGGAATCCAGGAGGCGCATTTCTTCCTATTTGGGACCCGTCAACTGGATGTACCTGCATTCCCCAGTGAGTGATGATGTTCCCACTGACGCCCGAACCCAGTGCCCATAGTTTCCAACGCCAAAGCGCTATCCACTAGACCAGTTGGGCCACGAGAGCTACCTCTTGTGCAATGGATAATATTAATTATTTAATTCAATTTTAGATTTTCCCGTTGATTGACTGGACCGAAGTGAATTAAATAATTAGTCCCTTTGATAAATTTGAATAAGGCATTTAGAAGAAAAATTTTGCAAGATGATGGTATCATTTCGTAGTTTATCTACAATCTCAGTTGACAGCTCAAAGATTTCGGTATGTCATCAAGCGCACATTCTACGCCGCATCTCATCCCCTCACATCTCGAACATTTTCGATCCCTTTATCTACGACTAAAGGACTAAATTCTGTAGACTCTACTTCAAACTGTATCTACAAGTTCACCTGCAGTTGCGGTGACACCTATACAGGTAGAACCAACAGAATGTTCCAATGTGGTCGTCGAAAGGAACATGTTCCGAAATGGTTAATTAAGACACATAGAAAATCCCAATGCAAATAATCTGAATAAAAATCCATCATCATCCGTTGCAATTATGGTTTCCTTTAATTCCTAGAGGAACATAGAGCTGCATCTGCACGGCTCCATTGCGTTCGGTTCTTTGCCAACGTTTTCACCTGCCCATATGCTTTCATCTCCTCTTCACATCACTTTCTCCATGTTGCCCTCACACTGACAACCAGCTCCCCACTTCTCGTTTGGGCTTCATTCGGGCGATGGCCTGGTGTGTGATGTCACATGATGGTGTGTTTTCTCAGAGTATGACCAATCCTTCCTTCTTATTTGTTGCACAATTGGTTCCTGCTGGGTTGTTTCGCTCCCAGAGATACCTGTTGCTGATCTTTTCTGACCGGCCATCTGATCTTGAGTAGTATTGAGCGAAGACAACTGTTGATGAAAGTCTGTAGTTTGTTCGAAGTGCCCTTCGTGACGCATCACATCCATTGCAAAGTATTTATTAATTTCTAGTCACAAAATCAGTATTAATGACTGCTTCACAGTTATTTCACATAACTCTAATTCAAGGTTATTGTAGATGATGGAAGCACTTTGGATTAATCACACACACATCCTAAACTATGTGTACAAAAAACAATAGACTTCAACCTTCGCCTACCATGGACTACTTGACCTATTTAAAAATATGATTAGTCATCAGTATGTATTTTTGTTTTTTATATAACTGAGTAATTGTCATGCCTTTTATTTTATTATTATTGTGAACCATGTTAGTTGTAAAGCGGTTGGAAAGAAACTACGAAATGAAAATATCATCTCGCGTAAAAGAAAACATTTAATTCATACTGTTTATCTCTCTCTCTCTCTCCTCTGTTTCACCATTTCAGTCTGATAATTATTCCAAGAATGTACTGTCTATATTTGATCTATTACTTAAACCAGAGAAAAAGTTATCCGGATTTTTAGGAAATACACCAGAACGTGAGTAATTTATCCTGTTTTCAAAGATATCTATTATGTATATTCAATTATCCACCAGAGTCTTGTTTATTTAAGGAACTAGATTTCTTTTAATCATTCAATTCCTTTGCATTCCAAGTAGAACATCGGGCTTCAGTTGTGAACTTTTGAAGTTTCAGTAGCAATGCTGTTTATTTTATGAGGGTGAGGTTGATAGCCTCTCATTCAACCGAGATTACTGCTGGCTAAGAGAGGTTTAAGAGAATGTCAGCTGGAGATCAAACCTTGGACGACATGAGGCCTGGTTAGGGAGTATCCTGCCTCTGAGTCACCGATGTACTTAGAAACTAGAAATTCAGCATAATTCATCAGAATATCATGAATAATCCTCATTCACTTATGTTAATGAAAGAACAAACCAAGTAGTGTTCAGTGAAGAGGCTCTTTTCGGTGAATCCACTTTTGCTCTAGCTGCGCGTAGTGAAATAAATCATTTAAGGAGTGAGTTGTAATCAGGATGCACATAGAAACAAAGGAGAATGCAATGTTCCGTAGGAGTTCGAAAAAAATACACGAGTTAAAGAGTTAAAACGACAAAAGTCAAGTTGGCAGAAAAGAACAAGCTTGTTGTTATGTTTCCATTTGTATGCAAATCTCAGGTTTGTTTGTCTGAATGACTAGGGCTTGAGCAATCCAAAGGAGATGAAGGCGTATTCTCTTTAGCAGGATGTTCTTCACTTTGTAGATCATTCTGAGACAGAATGGCTAGTGTCGACACGGTGTTCGGTTTTCGGAATCCTAATAGAATCATTGCTACCTTCCTGCAACTATGAGAGATAGTGTTCTCGGACTTTTTTTCGCTAGATTAATTATCTTATTACGTAACTCTAACAGCCTTATTAAGTCCTTCGTGTGTATTGCATAGTATTATTAACTGTGACTATGAAAACTTATCACTTTTGTTACTATCTTCTGAGGATATATACGATTGTGCAGCTAGAAAATGAATTCGCCGAAAAGAGTCTCTTCGCTGAACACTACTTGTCTCGGTTTTTCATCGGGAACTTGTGTTGTTTTTGCTTGTAAAATACGCTTTATTTACGAATTGCCAGCGCCTCCGCCATACACAAAAACTGAAACCTGGCGCCCTTTGTACCATTTGGCCTCACCTTGTAGATGATCTTGAAAGACGACTCTGGTGGAGCTGCGCTTTATTTATTTACCCTCTGCCCGGAGTTCTATTTTGACATACCTTTGTAAGTGTTTAGCAGACTTGTATGCATAACGAATTTTGTGTGATTTGATCGTGTTTGAATTCAATGACGCGGATCAAAGATTTTTCATATGCACGACGGTTTAAATTTATGTAGCTCAAACCAACAGTTGACAACTTCATGGATTGATTCCAGGTATTGATTTGACCGCTCACAACCCTTTTTGCTAATCTAATTCAATATCACTTAACATTACTGGTTGAGAAAAACGATGGACTGGTATAGACGACACCTGTCCTAACCATCTTAATCGATACAGCTTCACAACTTCATAGATTATTGAGTTTCCCTGCTTACTTGACTTTCTAAGGCAATTGTACTCACCCTTACCATATTACACCACTTCAAACACAACTGGCCTCTTCGAGTTTTCCATTTCCAATGGACGTGTCTGACAGTCCTAAAGAAGGGTGCAGCGAACTGCTACTCAGCAAACACGTCTCTGAGTGATCGCCGGATATCACGTCTACTCCCGGGATGACGTAAGTTGATAGATACCACCTGAGCCTGTTGTAACTGTGCTCAAATCAGTCGATTAGGGTTGATGCAACTTCTAAAATCAATAAAGTGGTCAAAATGCCCAACCACTTCATCTTTAGACTAGGAATTAATGTGGATTAGTCCTGTAGAGCATCGCCTTAAATTTGGCAGAAATGAATCACAGGACAAAGATTTCTGTTCAAGGTGTTCAGAAGACTCTTCATTTTATCAGCGTCTTCACTCAGAAGGATTATACCATCTGCATACTCTTAATAGACGAGACTGTTCTCTGGTAACAAGTCAGTGCCTAAGTCCCGAACAGGACCAAATCCATTGGTGTATCTATGTTGATATGGAACAGAAATAGGGACAGTAGGCAACCCTGACGGACACCATCGGTTGTTATTACCTCAGATGACAACTCTTCAAAAACTCTTACACGGCTGTATGTGTTCGAGTACGGTGCTTTGATTAGTATAATACAAGAGGTTGATGAGGTCTAATGACACTACCCAAAGTTGTGCAGATTGAAGTAGGTGGACTAGGACTTGAACTCGGTAGCTTTTCGTTGAATCTCGAGTATCTGAGCCAATAAATCATATCTGCACCTAACAAATGTGTAAAACTTCGGTGCTGCTGTGATAGTTCGTATCTCTATACTGATTGGTTTATTTGTTATATGACTCAGTCAACTAGTAAATAGGACTGTTTCACTGTTTTATATACATACATATAAAATAAATAAATAAACTAGTTGATAATTATCTTGGTTAACCTTCATTACTGTTTGGATTCTATCAGTCAAAGTTTAAGCACTGTCACAGTTCGAAATGTACTGAATTCAATCTTGCACAGTCCAAGGAAATAATTTTTAGATTATAGGTCTTTTTGTAGAGATTCGGATCAATTGAAATGTAGGTTCCACCACAAACCAACATCAGTTAGAGAATCGTTGAGAGCTAAGGAGTACTGGGCATCTGTTTCCCCCTAGTTTGGAGCTCTTCGTCAGTGTGCATCCACGATCTGACTGAGGATCGCATCCAAGACTTTTAGATAACGATGGTTGGCCTGTTGATCCGCAAATTTTAGCTTCTGTCAATTGGCCATATAACGCTACTGTTGGATGGTTAACAAGCTGACTTGTAAGTCCTGAGTTCGATCCCCGAGATGAGTATGTGAGTGCCTACTGCGGAACAGTCACAGACTAGGAAAAAACAGCTCAAGAAATAGGGTGGTTTGGAAGTGAGTCTAGCAATCCTACTCCTTAAAGAGAAACAACACTACCTCGATTGAAACTTCAAATCTCGCCGTCCTATATTCCTACTAGAAATGTGAGAAGTGAAATTTAAGACTGAAGAATACCTCTAGCCCTTCATAATAAATGTGTCACGTATAGCTAACCGGTTCATGTACATTGAAGAATATGATCCAGGTAATCATGAGATCGTTAGTATTAGATGGTCGACAGGGAGCCTTGGATACCTAGGTTTCGTGCTAGTTGGCACTCGTCAGCAAGTTGGTAACTGGTGTCCAATCAAAACTTGCATCTAGAGCATCTTTCAGTCTCTCCAGGATGTGGTGACTTAATATTTTGCTTAGATTGGACAGAAGCATGATTCTGTGCCATTTTGGGCATAGTTCTAAGTGTCTCCCTTCTTTGTTAGTTTGTCAAGGTGTCCATTCTTCTAATCAATAGGTAGGTACCTTTCCTTCGCTCCTTCCAAACTTTTCACACTAATGGCGTGAGGATATCCTCGGAAATCTCTGGATCATCAAATCAAAATTAAATCTACTGAGATCGGTCGGTCGGTTTTCGACATAGAACTTTGCACATATGTGCGGCAGTTCAAGTCGCCACACTCCCTTCATGTAGCACACAAAGCAAGAGAAGAAAGTAGGAGAAATGCATAATATGGTCAGTAAACAGAGGTGTGAGACAAAGATATAGTAAAAACGAAGAACAAAACAGTTTCATTGGAAATCGTAAGCCACAAGGAGTGGATGCATCTGCGCCACTGAGAACGATTTTGAGCCATATCACCGATTGTCTTCAGCCATTGGTTTTCACCGTCCCGAGGACCCCAACCAGGAAGTCTACACCTTCCTACGTAGCCTAGACTAACTGTTGTAGATTTCATTGACTGGTGCCATGTTTCGGTTCGACCGCCACTAGCTCTTTTCCTGCTTGACTCTATATCAGCTAACATTGCCCATCGAGGAAGGCGATGACTAGGCATACGTAACACATGTCCTAACCATCTCAGTCGATGTAATTTCACGGTCTCGTCGACTGATTTCCCCTCCTTAGCTATCACTCGACGCCTAACCTCAATATTGCTGACCTTATTATACCACTTCACACGGGAGATAGAACGCAGAACTCAGATCGAAGACAGCTAATCTTTTCATGTCTTCCACTCTCAATGGCCAGGTCTCACAGCCATAAAGGAGGACGGAGTGGACTACTGAGCAGTACACACGCCCTTTGGTCGGATATCACGTCTACGCCATCAATCTACTGAGAATCTTTTATCGCTCTTGTTTTATAGAATTCTGATGATGGATTTTATTGTAAACAGTATGCTGATTGCTTTATATGTTTATTTAACGAAGTAGTTATCATTTTGATTGGTTGAGTTTTAAGTGAAAGTTCAGCAGAAATTGGGGTTAAAAAAATAAATATTTATATACGTAAATTTCCTGTTTCCTCTTTCTTCTTATAGCAAAAACTGATTTGGCTCGCTACTGTAAATTTTCACATTTACGACATTATTTTACTCAAGTGTGGAAATCATTCTTAAACAATGATGTAAGTTTTATAATTTCATTATTATTATTACTCCTTTAGGTTCCGTCTGAAATGTAGGGTCTCAACACCACATCTCCATTTCACTTTCTTCTCTGCAGTCCTTTTTAGCTGAGGGGCCTGATTGTCCGTAGGCTTTCATCTCTTCTTCTTCCTCCTCCTCACACAATCTCCTCCATTTCACCCCTACATCGAGACCCAACTAATCGTTTCTCACTCGAGTCCAATCCGAGGGCCTGGCTGGCTAGCGTGCGGTGTCACTCAACGGTCTTCTTAGTGTGTGTATGTCTTACTCGCCTCCATTTTCTTCGGCGCATTTGTTGAGTGATAGGTTCTTGGTTATTTCGTTCTTGAAGCCCCTTGTTACTTATCCTTTCTGGCTGTTCACCTGATCTTCAGTATGGAAAGAAGGCAACTGTTGATGAAAGTCTAAAGCCTGTTCGAATTAATTTTCGTGATGCTCCTCGCGCCAAGTGCCTAAATCGCATGGAAACACTGACTAACTTGACATTGGTGTTTAATATCCGAGGTTCTTTTTCCTTATGCTTAGTACGGCAGATATTCACAATGATTTCTAGATTAATGAAGGTCTTTCTTGCCTTTCCGATCTTGGCTGGCTTTAAGATCCTCATCCGTGCATCTCGCCTGTAGTTGAAATGATGTTGTCTCTAGATACGTGAAAGAAGTGATTTCCTTCAAATTTTTCTTGTTGATATTGATTGATGTTTGCTGATGGTTCGGTTAGCTTCATTACCTCTATCTGTCTGTCTGTTTTCGACATAGAACTTTGCACATATATGCGGCAGTTCAAGTTGCCATACTCCATGTAGCACACAAAGCAAGGGAAGAAGAAAGTAGAAGAAATGCAACACACAGACAGTAAACAGAGGTGTGAGACAAAGGAATAGTAATAACGAAGAAGAAAACGGTTTCATTCGAAATCATAAGTCACAAGGAGTGAATGCATCTGCGCCACTGAGAACGATTTTGAGCCATGTCACCAATTGTTTCCAACCATTGATTTTTACCGCCACGGGGACCCCAACCAGGAAGTCTGCACCTTCCTACGTGGCTCAAACTAACTGTTGCGGATTTCATTGACTGATGAAGCCATGTTTTGATTTGACCGCCGCTAGCTCTTTTACAGCCTGACCCTATATCAGCTAACATTGCCCGTTGAGGATGGCGATGACTAGGCATACGTAGTACATGTCCCAACCATCTCAGTCGATGTAGCTTCATAGACTCGTCGATTGATTTCCCTGCCTTACCTAGAACTCGATGCCTAACCTCAATATTGCTCACCTTATTATACCACTTCACACAGGAGATAGAACGCAGACACCTATGATCGAAGACAGCTAATCTTTTTCATGTTTTCCGCTCTCAATGGCCAGGTCTCACAGCCGTAAAAGGGGACGGAGCGGAATGATGAGCAGTACACACGCCCTTTGGTCGATAGCCAGCTGGATATCACGTCTACGCCAGGGACGGCGTAAACTGGCATATGCGAAACTAGCCCTTTGTATTCGTGCTGAGATTTCGTCAGAGATCAACCCGTTGGGGCTGATGGTACTTCCCAAGTAAGTGAAGCGGTCAACGTGCTCTACCACTTCACTTCCTATTTCTAATCTATGGGTCGGTGTAGTCCAATCCTGTAACATCATCTTGCATTTGGTGGGAGCGAATCGCATGCCAAACATTCTTAGATTGCAGCTCAAGGTGTTCAGAAGACTCTGCATTTTGACAGCGTCCTCGCCTAGAGGGACTATATCGTCTGCATATTCTAAGTCAACGAGATTATTTCCTGGTAGCATGTCAATCCCTGAGTCTCTGAAGTGAGTTAGGGTTTAGTCCATTAGTACGTCTATGATGAAGTTGAATGGGAATGGGGATAATGGGCATCCTTGAAGGACGTCACTAGTCGTCACCACTTCAGATGACAACTCGCCGCAAGCCCTCACCTGGCTGCATAAGTACGAGTAGAGTGCCTTAATCAGTGCAATTTATCTCTATCTTCTCTAGATCTACTTATAGTTCTGTCTTCGTTGCTTCTTCCACCGACTTGCTGGTTTCCGTCTGTTTACTTCTACTAGTTTATACGCCACTAGACATAAGTCATCCGGAGAATCTAGATCTTCAAGAATCTTTTTATCTATCCAACGTATTGATGTTTCCTTGCTCCCCACGGTCTTCTGCATGATCCAGTCCACCATAATCTGGAATATCATCGTTGATAGTATGCAGTCTTGTCTTACTCCTGTCTTCAGAGGTTCCACTGAGTCTTCGGTTGTGAATTGCTTGACATATGGCATCGTTGTATGCCTGTTGAATGTTGTTGATAAAGGTTTGAGACACCCTGTGATGTTGCAACAGCTGCCGAATTGCTCCATGATCAACTGTGTAGAAGGCTTTGTCAAAGTCGCTAAAGTTAAAGCGCAGATTTGTTCAGTGATGATGCGTAGTGTTGCGATTTGATTCGCACATAATTTGCTTGTTTCTGGCGGAGTTCTGCATCTAAAGCATCTTTTACTCTCCAGGATGTGCTGACTTAATGTTTTGCATGATTCTGTGCCATTTTGGGCATAGGTCTAAGTCTCCCTTCTTTGGTAGTTTAATGAGGTGGCCATTCTTCTAATCAATAAGTACCTTTCCTTCCTTCCAAACCTTTTGCACTTTTTGAGGATATCCACTGAGATCTCTGGATCCGCTTTTAGTACTTTGGTCAACTTCTACAATCTCTCAATAAGTTCATTTTCTTCCTGAAAGATCCGTAACACAAAGAGTATTGATGTCGCGTGACCGTAGATTCCCAGGGCAGGTTACATAAGTCTTGTTTGAAGTAGTTTTTGTAGTCGTCTCCCTATTAAGATCTTACTAAGGTAAATTAAGATGGACAGTATTTACCGTTGACCCTTCTTAACTATTCCTCCTCATAGTGCAGATGTAACATAGCTGGCTTGCTAATCGTCTGAAGGAAACACCTTACCGCTGTTCTATCTCCGTCTGCCATGCATTCAGTCATTTGTTTTTCCCTCTCTAGGTTTGCAGAAACACTCTCTCGATGTAAGTTCTAAACATTAAAACTAGTTCAAACTAGAAGTTATTGGTATCAGTATAAAACTTGGGCACTGTGGTAGAGTATAACTCCATTATGGATAAGATTTTATTTTGACAAATCACACAGTGTTATACAGTAATATTAACTGATGACCACGTTTCGAGCACAAACTATTGCTCATAATCATATCAAGTCACTCACACAACTTTTTTCCTTCATTTATATACATGTGTGGAATTGACTAGATATTTGAATAAAAATCAATATAGGATAATGTACATTCAGAAATAATAATATGAGTGTTATTGGTCAATTACAATCACATGGAAACATTTATTTCCGATACGAATTTAAAACAAGCAATAAAGGTTAATAAAGCAGGATTTAATGAATTCATCAAATTTCGGTAGAACTGGTCAGCTGAATACTCTACATACACGGATATATACTTTTGAAATTACATGGGAAATAAAACGAGTGTTTTTATAGTCAAAATAAGTAACTTGTTAGAATGTTATGATGTACGTGAATTGAAATAGAATTTTAAGATCATTTATTATTCTCCTCTGATTTGACTGGCGGTAATATCTTCCATATTTCTGGTATTTGCATTAAGTCATTTCTGTTGCATGTGTTGGGTGTAGACTCAATGAACCAGGATTCAGTAATCAATCTCTCTCTCCACCTACATAGATTACTTCTTAGAATCTTAACCCTCTCCCACCCTATTGTGTGGTTGTGTGCTATTGCATGCAGTGCAATTGCTAAGCTTTTTTCTAAATTACTCATCTTCTCAGGATCAACCATTCTCACCTTAGCTAAATTCGTATGTTCTGACAATTTGATTACCCCCGATCTACTAGTTTGACCTATATAGTTGACCTCACAATCATTACAAGGTCCACCGGGTCTTTTAGCCTACAGAGCTTGTCTCTGAGTGAGTTTGTAGGTTTGAATGCCACCCTAATTCCTGCTTTATTAAGAATCCTACCTTGGGAGGGTCTCACATGTCCCCTCCTTATATGGTATAACAGTAGATGACTTATATTCTCTCTTATTTATGCTTTCATTACTAGTTTCACAATTATTTTTAATTTGCTTTTGGCCTTTTCCGATCTTCCTAATGAATTTTATAGGATAGTTAGTTATTTAACACCCCAGCTATTCCTCTATCTGTTTCATTTCATCGCTTAGGTTTTTGTTGTACTACTCAGTGTTGTTATTGCTCGGTTTGTTGGACACTTAACTAAGCCTGTCTCAAGAGTTAACGGACGAGATGAATTAAAGTTCAAATATCTATTAGCATAATGCGTTGGCTTTTTATAAACGCTATTGTGTAGTTTACCTTCTTCTATCCTTTTTATTTTACAATCTAACATCACAGCTAATTCTCCTCGTTCATTTTCCGATTCAAATGTGAATTTTATTCCGTCTACTAGTGAGTTTATATGTGTCAAGAAGCTAGAGATATGTTCTGTTTTTAACACTGTGAAAGTGTCATCCATATATCTCCACCATTTTTTTGGAGTAGGATTAAATGTATTAAGTGCCATATTTTCCCAGCTACCATGCATAAATATATCTGCTACGATATTGCTACACCTTCTGTTTGTCTATATATTTTGCCTTGGAATTTAAAGGTAGTAGATGTGAGGCAGCATAACTGAATTCCTAAAATAATTTTCTCAGTGGGCAGCTTTGTCCTATGAGTGAGTTCAGGATCTGCAGTTAGTTTGGATTTCAGTATGAGTTAAAAGGTTTTAAGCCTATTACTCTGGTTGGAAGACTAACTCGTGAACCAATGAGAAGTTGTATCTTTATTATTACTATTATTATTATTATTATTATTATTATTTCCGTTACTAATATGTTTCTATTTTATTTTTACCTCTCATCCTCATCATCATTCTAGTTATCCGATGATACACGCGTAAATGCAGTTCGAATTTTAGGCGATGGACATATAAATCGTCTTAGTGAAATTCGTCTACTAGCTGATTATATTCTACCAATTTTCGATCCTGATCCAGAAAATAAGCTACCTGAATCAGAAGCGATAAAATTTCCAACGAGTTGGTCACGTGCAGTTGCTCATACAGTCCTTGGGCTGATTGCTAGAGGAGATTTAAATTATCCACGTTTATATATCAGACTGTATCGTTTATTGGATGAAAGTCTGTTCCAATGTCCAAATGCTAAACAATTTTTAATTACTTTAGATATATATTTAAGTTCAATGTAAGTGTGTGTGTGTGTACATGAATCATTTGTTTTTTCTGCGATATAATATGCATTTTCTCCTGAATAAATCTCGACTATCAGTGCGTTGGTGGTAGAGTACTCATCAACCACACATGTGGTCTTTGGTTCGACTCCCAACGGATGCACTTCTTTTTTGACATAGAACTTTGCACATATGTGCGGCAGTTCAAGTCGCCACACTCCCTCCTTGTAGCACACAAAGCAAGAGAAGAAAGTAGAAGAAATGCATAATATAGACAGTAAACAGAGGTGTGAGACAAAGGTATAGTAATAACGAAGAACAAAACAGTTTAATTGGAAATCATAAGTCACAAAGAGTGGATGCATCTGCGCCACTGAGAACGATTTTGAGCCATGTCACCAATCGTTTCCAACCATTGGTTTTTACCGTCCCGAGGACCCCAACCAGGAAGTCTAAACCCTCCTACGTGGCCTAGACTAACTGTTGTGGATTTCATTGACTGATGAGGCCATGTTTTGGTTTGACTGCAGCTAGCTCTTTTCCAGCCTGACCCTATATCAGCTAACATTGCCCGTTGGTCAAGGAAGGCGATGACTAGGCATACGTAACACATGTCCTAACCATCTCAGTCGATGTAATTTCACAGTCTCGTCGACTGATTTCCCCTCCTTACCTAGCACTCGACGCCTAACCTCAATATTGCTCACCTTATTATACCAGTTCACACGGGAGATAGAACGCAGACACCTATGATCGAAGACAGCTAATCTTTTCATGTCTTCTGCTCTCAACCGATGCACAATTAAACGTCACTTAGCTGGTGGTAGCAAATCTGGTAAAGAGAGGAGGTTGAGCTTAAGCTAGTAACCTCACTGCTGCTGTATATTGAATACTTGAGCTTGAAACGGATAGAAATGAGTGAAAGTCGACCTTAGTTTTACCTGTATATGTGGTTTCTCAAAGAGTGACTTATGTGTCCTCTTACTCATTCCTTGCATTCCGAATAGCATATACGGCTTGTTCAAGCTTTCGGAATTTCAGTAGTAATGGTAGGTAGGGTGTTTCTAGCTTGACGCCTAACCTTCCTTCCTTCTTTAATTGGGCTTATTGTCGACTGGTAGACTAAGCGAGGTTTAGGAGTATGTCGGCCGGGAGTCGAACCCGAACCACTTGCTTGGCTGTGGTAAGCATTGTACCGTTGAGTTACCGACGCATTTCATATAAAGTTAAATACGAATGAGAACTCTAAAAATTAAGTTTCAAAGTTGGGTATTTACAATTGGTGAATGAATTGTATTCGAAACGTCATTCAGTAAATAATACTGTTTCATTGTGTGTGATATATACAATAAACAAATTAATATGGAATTATATGCTTAGAATGGTGGCCACATTGCAAACCTGACTGATAGAATTCAGTCTGCACCAAAGAAAGGACTAGACACATCACACTAGTTGCTAGTGTCCAATCAAAGTATCCACTACAGTCCTACAGGAGGTCAATCGCCAGCCCGAATAACTCTGTGGTAATGTTTCTGACAGCAGCACTGAGTGACGCGGGTTCGAATCTCAGAAGGGGTACGAGTTCCTTCGAAGTTGTAGATACGCCTTGCTGACTGATGAGTGCCAACTAGCACGAAACTTACGTCCAAGGCTTCCTACCGATTGCCTCCAACCATCTTATGTGGAATTATATATACGTGTATGAACAAAGATGTGTTTCATTGGTTTAAGCACTTGATTTACAACCAATCGGCCCTGGGCTTGAGCTCCGCTCCACCTACGTCATCCTGAACAACTCTGGGTATTATCATCAATCCTCCTCACAAAATAATTGTGTGGCTCATAGCCTGATGCATTCGAAATCTATCTTGGTCGGCTAAGTTCAAACAAATTTTTGTATTAAATATTTATAATTGAAGACTTTTATGCTACTGATACAGATTAGAGCTGTAGTGGCAGACCAACCAACCACTGGTTCAAGGGTTCGAACCCAGCTCCACCTTCCAAGGTTTGGACGGCTAGGTAGTGTCACTAGTCTTTTCACACACACAATAGGTATGGCATATTGCCAGCCACATTGGATTGTGCAGGTTTTTGTTGAGTAGCATTTTAGTCTTCTTCACGGAGAGATTGAAGCATTTGTAGGTATGTTTTCAACTCAGTAATGTACCTGCATCTTCAGACTAATTGTCTATCCTCTCATAGGATTTCAACCGTATTCCATTTCAAACTACTACAGAAGTCACTGATAGTTGTTAGTTGGTTGCTTACTATTTTTGGTGGATGTAACGTAATGTGTTCATATCACTGTTAAGCGATCTCGTACGGCGAAGGCCGGTGGTCGACTTTGTCTTCCTCTAGAAATGCTCTCATGTGACCACGCGTTCATAGCATCTGCCTTCACGCGATGGAGGTGTTCCTCACAAAAGTGAAAGGATGAACGAGAACGTCTGGCGCTTACTAGCGGACTGATTAACATGAAGTTCTACCTAGCGGTTGGTGGTTCTGGGTAAACCTAATTCCAAACCTATGGTAGACACATGGCCTCCAGAATACAAAAGGATCGAATGGCGTATGACCCTGTATTGGTCACCAGCAACGATGGAAACGCAGCTGCATCATGCCCATTTAAATCAGACTTCAAGTCAAAGGCTCGTGGGGGTGTGGAGTCCCTTACAACAACCACTCGCCTCTTTGTGACCATCCGGACAGTATCCCATCCATCTCACAAACGAAGAGATTTCCTGTGGTGTGCATCTCTTGATGTGTGTACCAAGTTTTTGTGTTTTTTTAATGAATAATAACTGGTAAATTCAAAGTCAAAAATCATTAATCCAGATCAAATTTCTTATTCTCTTTCATTATTTATATGATTAAGTTAGTTTGTTGATATGCTTTCAATGTCTCCTCTTCTCTTTTTTTAGGCATTTAGCTACATCAGTTGTTGCTTCTTTTATAAAACGATTATCCCAGTTATCCTTGTTCAGTCCACCGGTATTAACACCTGCCATCCTTTTAATCATCTCAAATTGTTTAAAACGTCATTCTCAATGTCGGGTTTTAATTAACTATAGACCAAAACGTTCGCAGGTAGTAAATAACACACAGGCTGATCATGATGGTGAGGATGCTGATGGTAATGTTGATGAGAACTCGAAGAACACCTCAATGGATGTAAGTGCCTACCTTTTTTCTTCTTTCCACTGAACAGCTATTACAGTTTTCTTATCAGAATTATAATATTCATAGATAAATGATGATTTTCCTGATTGCAGTAGACTGGATAATGCGACAGGCAGCGAGGAAACAGGCATAAAATGAACCAACACACAAAAAAGCTTGGAGGATTTGGACTTCAACGATGATATATGTCTGATTTCCCACACACTGAAAGATATGCAAGTGAAAAGCAACAAGTTTACAGAAAAAGCATCAAAGATAGGACTTCCTTCAGGTGGACATAGAGAAAACACAGGTGATGAAGATTCCTGGCCAACAGCAATAGCAACAACAACAACAGATAACAATCAGCATAAATAGGAGAAATCTGAAAGAAGCAACTTCCCTTACCTACCTACCTACCTGGGAAGCATCGTTTCAACTACAGGCGGATGGAACTAATGAGAATATCAAAGTGAGGATCGGCAAAGCAAGGCAAGCTTCCATTACTCTCAAGTCTGTATGAAGATCAACAGCACTCCTCAGCATGAAAAATAAGATCTGGATTTTCAACTCCAATGTGAAGTCAGTGCTACTATATGGATCAGAGACTTGGTGCCGCTTGATGAAGAGCACTTCGAACAAACTACAGACTTTCATCAACAACTGTCTTCGCTCAAAACTACTCAAGATCAGATGGCCGGCCAGAAAAGATGAGCGATAGTGAGGGATCTCTTGGAGTGAGCCAACCCAGCAGGTACCAATTATGCAACAAATATGCAGGAAGAAATGAAGGTGGATTGGCCATACTCTGTGAAGAAGCACACCATCAAGTGACATTACACTTCAGGCCATCGCTCGAGTGGAACCCGAACGGGAAGCGGCGAGTTGGTCGTCAGTGTGAAGGTGACATGGAGGAGGAGGTCATGTGAAGAGAAGATGAAAGCATGTGGGCAGACGTGGAGCCATGTGAAAACGTTGGCGGAGAACCGGAACGCAATGGAGACGTGCAGCTGAAGCCCTATGTTCCTCTAGGAACTAACGGAGACAATAATAATAAATGTTGGATTTCTTCAATGTATGCAAAATTCCTTTATAACGTAATTACAAAACACTTAAGTCAGAAAAGTAATTTCTGTTCCTAACTTCACTCCAAAGCTGTACAGTTATATAACCAGTCATATGTAGAGATTATTGTCAGGTAGTAACAAAGATGAATCAAAGTGTATAAGAAGAAATAACTGTGTGAAATATAATAAGTAATAATCTTAGGTGTAATCGAGAGGGTTGACAACTCAATAATTAAGTAATGAATAATCATTTGGGAAATAATTGATGCGAAACAAAGAGAACAAAGGAGCGAAAATGGGTGAAACATTTATGAACACAAAGTTCCGCTTTTTCCGTATGTTATAGCTTGACCTTCGGCTGTATAAAGAAGATGTAGGCGAAATCCTTTTGAATTGTTTGATCTTACTCTTTCTGCTGATGTTGCGTGGACAGAAGTAATTGTGTACTCCAGAAGTGAGCTGTTGACTGTTGTGCGTTCTCCTTTCACCAACTATCCTGGTAGGTGTTCATAAGTGCGTTTAGACAATGTTGTCCTAGTAAACGGCCTATATAATTAACTCCACAGGAGTGCAAGTGAACCTTGTGTTTGACTTTTCTGTGGATAACAGCATGTTTGGAGATGGTGAAGCATAAAGATGTGGTAAAGACCGTGCTTAGAATTGCTCTTGATAGACGGCTTTGGTGAACTTCTTCACTAATTGTATCTCTTTGAATTTCAGATTCACAATTGGCTGTTTCTTCGGCAAATCCATCATCTAACTATTTAATTGTTAGTGTAGCGACTTGTGGTGTGAACACTAACCTGAAGTTTCTTGAGTTACCCGCAGTCTAAAACTGTCTCGGTGATAACAAAAAGACAGTTATTGGTATTAAATGGTTGGAGGCAATCGGTCAAAGGAAGCCTCCCCGCTAGGTTTCCTGCTATTTGGAACTCATCAGCAAGGTGTATCTGCAACCTTTAGGGAACTCATGTCCCTTCCGAGATTCGAAACCACTTCACCCAGTGCTGCGGTCAGAGACGTTACCACTCAGCTATTCGGGCTCGCGACTGACCTCATGTGGGACTGTATTTGATATCTAATACCAACAATACACAGTACACCGTGATGTCCAGCTACCTAGCATGATGGTCACATTGCGAACTTGACAGATAGAATTCAGTCTGCACAAAAGAAAGGACTAGACACGCACACTACATTAGTTATTCACTAGTGTCCAATCACAGTATCCAATACACTCCTACAGGAGATTAATCACGAGCCCGAATAGCTAAGTGGTAAAGTCTTTGACTGCAGCACTGGGTGACGTAGGTTCGGATCTCAGAAGGGACATGAGTTCCCTAAAGGTTACAGATACACCTTACTGATGAGTTCCGACTAGCGCGAAACCTAGTGGGGAGGCTTCCTTTGACCGATTACCTCCAACCGCCTAATACCAACAAGTCACATTGCACAGTGATGGCGAGCCACCTAGCACAGTGGCCACACTGCGAACTTGACTGGTAGGATTCAGTCTGCATCAAAGATAGGATTAGTTACACACATACACATTGCACTAGTTACTGACTAGTTTCCAATCAAAAAAGAAAGTTATTTGCGATAACATATCAAAACTCAAAATTACCTCAACAGCGCCATTAAGCAGCTATACAGGTTTTAGAATTCTCATGTACAAAATAAGTACTGTACACCAAAATTAGTTAGCCGAAAATTGACTGTAAGAAGTGCCTGACAATCAAGTAGAATATTTGCAACAGGGTGAAATCCAAACCCTGTCAACAAGAATCACGTACCGAACACTTCCTGCAGACAGTTCAAGGTCAAAATCCCCGTGGGAAACCTTGACTTCATTTAAACAAAAATCATAATCCTAAAACAACACATTATTAACACCACACAACCGCAAAAGAGAAGCATTTAAATTAAGAATTAAACAAAGACAAATAATTAGGATTAATATTCAAGTGTTGGTTTGCAGGGATTTTATTGGTTTCAGGATTTCATCATGAACTGACGTTGGTTAGAGGACCATTGGAAAACCTTCAGAGAGTACTGGACAGCTGTTTCGTCAACCCGGTTTGGGATTCTTCATCAGTACACACCCACCCGGGCTCGAACCCAGGGCCTTCTGGTTACAAGGCGAGCTTGCAGAACATCAAGTTGAAGAGTCCGAAACTAGGACGAAGCAGCTGTACTTTACTCCCTGCAGGTTTTCCAATGATCCTCTAACCGATATCAGTTCATGCATGATGAAATCCTGAAATATGGATTAAGCCAACAAACGTCAGAACAATGATATATAGCCTAGGCGAAAAGAGGATAATAATTACGAAGTTAGTTGAAGTGTTTAAATAAGTATCAATATTTGTAAACAGATTGTTCGGGAGGTGTTATATGCGCGCTTCCTATTGTTATAACGGTAATGAACTCGACTGGTACACGCTAATACGCCTATTCGTCCGTTGTGCCTTCCTCTTCACTGAGCCACGCAAATATCAAAAGACAAAGGCTGGCCTGTGACTGTAAGATACTGTATATTTATCAGGTTCAACAAATCATATTTATACATTTTCTTTACCGCAATACAGTCGGCTTACAACCGTAGGATTGGATTGTTCTTATTGGTTGGCAATAGCTATTCTGATTGGTTGGCGATTCGACAAAGATTAAGGTGAGACAAAAAATGATGAATTGATTACACAATAAATCACAATATGTGTGAGAAATGATGGATTTATATAGCAACTTCATCTCAAGATTCGTGAGTACGGATGATATACTGTTTTCCAAACGGTTATTCCATCACAGTCAGACCTCTCGATTACCCAAGATTATTCACCACTTTCACACACTGTTATCTCTCATACATTTTGGTTTATTTTTGTTACTGATTGACAGTAACCTATTAACTTTGCTGTCAATTGACATTTTACATGTATATAAACATCTTGATAACTAACTGTCCAGCTGTGAAGTTACGATGTTACGAAAAGATTAAAGTTGCTTTATTTCTATTTGATATATTTTTTTTTTCTCTTCTGATTTCTTAGGTACAGTCAATTGGTGATCCGTACAACTGGGAAGCAGAAACCTTTGAAACATCTAAAGCATTAGATAGTAGTCTATGGGAAGTATCTGCTCTGACTGGTCACTATTCACCGAGTATCTCAGAGTTAGCAAAGAAAATTTGTAATCCTGATCCATTGGATTCAAGTGTTATTTCTGTATCTGATATAATTGATAAAGAGGTGCAGGTAAGCCGATTTCTGGCGTTCAATAGTTTCAATGGTTTGGTGTCCTCTTGAAGTCTTTGATATTGAATTCATATAAAATTGGCTTTATCCTAGTTGTATTGTATTTTTATTATATTGCAGTCAGGAAAGCAAATCAATCGATGCGATTGTGGAGCTTCTATTGAGAGATGGTCAAGGCACGTGTTATGTCTATGGTTCAGTGTTAGAATACCCGCCAACCACACTGCACTAGGTTCGGGTTTCGAACCCTGGCTGACACACTTCTAAACCTCGCTTAGCCGATAGTGAGCCCGGTAAAGAGGGAAGGTTGGGCATGAGGCTAGCAACTCTACCCGGTTAAAAGGCATCACTTCTACTGCAACTTCAAAAGCTCAAGCTTGAAGTCCTATGTTCCACCACTCGGACCTCAAAGGAGTAAAATAGTATAAATAAGGACACGTGTTACACATGCCGAGCCACTGCCTTCCTTGTCGAGCAATGTTAGCTGATATAAGATTACAGTGGGAAACACGTATAGTTGGTTAAACCAAAACCTGTGATCATTCCATTAAGTCTTTGATAGTTAGTTAGTTTAAGCCAGCCACTTAGGGAGGTGTAGGCTGTCTGTATGTGGAATGCTCTAGGATTCTTAGAATTAATGCCTGGAGACTTTTGGTGAAATGCCTCAAAGTCGTTTTTGAAGTGGCGTAGACGCGTTAACTCTTTGTGATCTCCTAGGTCCATTAAACCTTAATGTTTTTCCATGTTACTATTCTTTTCATTCATACATTTTCTGCTCCTTATAGTTCCTTTTTCTCTCTCTGTATTGTCTTTCTCTGAATGTGTCAACTTGTAATGTTACCTTTCTTTCTGTACAAGATTCTATGTTGAAATCCAGTCAGTCAGTTGTATATCGCTATCTTTTCCCAAGTATACTGACAATCGTAATATTTAGTTAAAATGTAAGAATAGAATTTAGGTACTGTGGTAGTATTTCTAATTCCATATTAATTTGTTCATTCGATATATCACACATACAATGAAACAGTATTCTTATTTACTGGATTGTTAGAAGATTCTATTATAAGTTCATCATTCTTTTTGTTAACTCTCTCCATTAATTTGTGTTTTAACGGATCAATTTCATTTCGGACAATGCGTAACTTTTTCACTATTCTCTAGATTCCTTCTTTTAAGCATATTTTTTTATGTAGTCGTTCTGTAACGCGAGAAGACAAGAGACTTGGTAATGGACATTTTTATTGAGGGAAAATACACCATATTTTTACATTTTCAAGCCATATTTAAGGTCGGCTAGGTCAGCGGATAATACACTGTTCTGATTGGTTGTTGGTTTTCTGAAGGTTAAACCCTTGTGACGAGAAGTTGTCCAATGAGATCATTTTCTGATTACAATGTAAGCTACAATCCGGATTTCAGGAATAAACACTTCTACTTCCGTAGCGGCTGACTTAAAATGTTGTTTTCAATTTTGGCTACTTCCTATCGATCTGCACACACCACGGTTCTATTGCTTCTCTAGCTTTGTCTGTTGGAACTGAATCTTTCAGGCGTAGATATTTAGCAATAATTTCCAAAGTATTTTGAATATTAAGTTAATTTGTGTATTTTTATTTTGTCTGATAATCAGATCAGTAGGATTCTTCAGTCTACAGCGCTTGCTCCTGAAGAGAGAGGAGGAAGATTTAAACGCCATCCTATTTCCTGCCTTCTTAAGAATTATCTGTAGGGTTTTCGATATCCTTTTTTATATGGTGAAACTGCAGTTGCCTTAAATTCGTTTTCATTCATGTCATGATCAGTAGTTCCTCTACTGCTCTTCCCTTTCTTTTGACCTTTTCTGATCTTCCGAATGAATTTTATAGGATAGTTATTCAATACCAACACTTTTTCTATCCGTTTCATTTCATTATTTAGGCTTTTTGGTGTATTTCGTAGAGTTATTGCTCGGTTTGTTAGATATTTAACTGAGCCTACCTTCTCAGATAATGGGTGAAATGAATTAAATCTAAATATCTATTAGCAGGGTGCGTTGGCTTTTTATAAGTAAGAGTACATAGTACGTTTCTCAGCTTTCTTTTTAAACTTAGAATTAAATTTATTTAAATATATATATATATATCGTGGAAATACGTATTCATCACTAGATTAGTAATGCAAAATACAATGGACGACGTCTACTGTCTCAACTACAGGAGGAACGGACGAGGATGTCAAATCGAGAATTGGGAAGGCGAGAAACACATTCATCCACCTGAAACCAATCTGGAAATCTTCGTCACTCAGCATCAACAACAAAATTCGGATTTTCAATTCAAACGTCAAGTCAGTTTTTCTATACGGGTCAGAAACTTGGCGGGTGACAAAGAATATTTCCAACAGCCTGTTGCAGACCTTTATCAACAACAGTCTTCGTTCTATACTGAAGATCAGATGGCCGGAAAGAATCACCAACAAGAAACTACGGGAACAAACAAAACAAGAACCGATCGTTCAACAAATATGCAGGAGAAAGTGGAGATGGATTGGACACTCGCTGAGGATGACATCGCGCGTCAGGCCATAGCTCGAGTGGAATCCGAAAGAGAAGCGGCGAGTGGGACTTCCAAGGGTGACATGGAGGAGATCGTGTGAAGAGGAACTAAAACAGTATGGATTAACAGGGATGCAAGTGAAAAATACAGCAGAAGACAGAATCAAGTGGAGACGTTGTAGCAGTTGAAGCCCTATGTTCCACTAGGAACCCAAGGGAACAATAGTAATAATACGTCTACTGTCGTGTTTTACACTCTTAAGTGCATGTAAACTTTAGGAAATTGATTATTTATTTGATTTCCCTCCTTGATTGATTGAATACATTGAACTAAAATGCTCAGACTAATCAAAAAGGACTATGTCATATTGCGCAGGTTTTTAAAGGTTGTCAGTAGAACAAGTGGTGTGTCACTAAGTCTTACTGTAGTCGATAAACACCTCAACTCATATGAGAAATGGTCTAAATCTATATCGTCTGATCCTCAACACTCCCTCTGTTCTCAACTCTCTCCTTGTTTCTCATCTGGTGGAACTAGAAGTCATTATAAAAGAATATATGCTAGGGGTACCAAGTTTAGGTACTCAATGATACAGTATTTGGCCCGGGTCTTATGTAATAGAGTTTGTTTTAGGCGAGAAACCTACGACTTACAGTATTATTAACGAAATAATTGGCTCTTTTGTTCTCTCTCTTATTTCTCATTTATGATGACACTATTTCAATCAACTTGTAGTTTTAGTTACTAACATTATTATCATCATCATGTCTGCGTTCTATCTCCCGTGTGAAGTGGTATAATAAGGTGAGCAATACTGAGGTTAGGCGTCGAGTGCTAGGTCAGGAGAGGAAATCAATCGACGAGGTTGTGAAATTACATAGACTGAGATGGTTAGGATATGTGTTACACATGCATGCCTAGCCATCACCTTCCTCGACGGGCAATGTTAGCTGATATAGGGTCAGGCTGGAAAAGAGTCAGTGGCGGTCAAACCAAAACATGGCCTCGTCAGTCAATGAAATACACAACAGCTAGTTTAAGCCAGTCACGTGGGAGGGTGTAAACTTCCTGACTGTTTGGGGTCCTCGGGACGGTAAAAACCAATGATTGGAAACAATTGGAGATATGGCTCAAAATCGTTCTCAGTGGCGCAGATGCATCCACTCCTTGTGACTTATTATTTCCAATGAAACTGTTTTGTTCTTCGTTATTACTATTCCTTTGTCTCACATCTCTGTTTACTGTCTATATTATGCATTTCTCCTACTTTCTCCTCTTGCTTTGTGTGCTACATGGAGTGTGGAGACTTGAACTGCCGCACATATGTGCAAAGTTCTATGTCGAAAACAGATAGACAGACATCATAATTATTTTACACTTTTGTACATTTTTGACTTTATTGTCACTGCAAATACCAAAATAACTGCCATTATTCAGTCCTGTGATATTATTTTTCTATATTATTGTTTTTGATTTTGTCGAGTAAGTTAGATACAATATTGTACTAAGTGCTAAAATTTCCACACTGTTATCACAGGTACCGTTTCGGGACAAAGGAAATTATTATATCTACTGACCTATCGGCTGCTAGTACGGATACTTCGACGATGTCTTAAAGTTAACATAATATTATTTGGTTGGTTGATTGTTGACTAGCACTGGAAGCTAAGATACACATTTCGTCAGATTTACATGCATGCATCGCCAATTGGTGGTGATATTCCCAGCACCCTTTCATTTCAAACACAGATGTGCTCTCCACTAGGCCGCGATAGCCACCTCTTTGTTTAATATTTAATCACGAGTGGAAATCACTTAGAGAACCAGTGAGAAACCGGGATGTACCGAACAGCTGTTTCATTCTACTTTGGGACTCTTCAGCAGTATACACATCAGTACTCTACCGACTAGTTAATTGGGCGAGTTTTAGGAGTATGTGTCAGTCGGGAATCGAACCTAGACCTGTGACGTGGTTGGTGAGCCTTCTATTACTGAACCATCGATGCTGCACAACACTATAACCATAATTATTTTGCACTGGCAAACATTTTAAATTGTATTATAATTTCTATTTATTCCCCTAAGTTTTTGTTTCTCTATTTTTACAGGCTATGAAGAAAACAAAGAAATCTGTGAAGGAAGCGATGTATATATTATCACAAACAAATATGACTATGCCAGAATTACCACCTCTTGATGGTTGGGTGTAAATATAATACATTTGCATACATGATATATTTTTCTGTTGTTCATCTGAACTTATGATTTCGGGCGATTATAAAGCATATCCCTTTTTTGAAGTGGCGCTATCTTCATCCAGTGGATATCCGGCTATCGACCAAAGGGCGGGTGTACTGCTCAGCAGTCCGCTCCGTCCTCTTTTATGGCTGTTAGTAAGACATGGCCATTGAAAGTGGAAGACATGAAAAGCCTGGCTAGCTGTCTTTGATCATAGGTGTCTGCTGCCTATCTCCCGTGTGAAGTGGTATAATAAGGTGTTAATGTTGAGGTTGGGTGTCGGTCGAGTGCTAGGTAGAGAGACGAAATCAATCAACGAGGTTGTGAAGTTACATCGATTCAGATGGTTAGAATATGTGTTACACATGCATGCCTAGCCATCGCCTTCCTCGACGACGGGCGATGTTAGCTGATATCAGATGGATCAGGTTGGGAGAGAGCTAATGTGGTGGTCAAACCAAAACATGGCTTCATCAGTCAATGAAATCCACAACAGTTAGTTTAACCCAGTGTATACTTCTTGACTGGTTGGGGTCCTCGGGATGGTAGAAACCAATGAAGGCTTGAGACGATTGGTGCTATGGCTCAAAGTCGTTCTCTGTGGCTGGCGCAGATGCATCCACCTCTTGTGATTTATAATATCCAATAAGACTGTGTTGTTTTTTCACATTACTCTTCTTTTTTCCCTCACACTTGTGTTTATCACCTCTCTTTTGAATATCTCTTTTCTCTTTCTTTGTGTGGGAGTGTGGCAACTCGAACTGCTGCACATCTGCGCAGAGTTCTACGTTGAAACCAGTCAGTCAGTCATCCGGTAGATATTAGAATGCTTCAAGAAATATGCCAACAATATTTCATGAAAATTAAATAATATGCGTTTAACTCTTGAAATTACTACTCCATTTAATCGATTATACTGTGCAGATATGTCAGCATCAAGGTAGATTTCCTGATATAAAAGTGTGGCAATTCAATAGAATAATGTTATCCGATAATATATACGTCAGGATAAAACATTTTAATGCAAAATTTCATTTAAAAAATATATATAACTTATCATTTAGCCGCCATAGCAACGGACATTACTACTAGAGGGGATGTACAATAAAACCACTCCGTTTGAAGGCAATAGTATAAAGAATAGATACCCAAGGTCAAATGCCCCTGAACCAGACAGTCACGTGCCTCTAGGTGAAATGTGTTACTTGTAGTATAAAAGAGTATGTTTACTGGATATACGTCTAGTCGATGGGAATTATGTAGGGTTTATGTTTCTAAAACACTGCAAAAAGCGGCTTCCGTTTTCCATAGGGTTGGCCATGGTAAAGAAGCCAGAATCTGTACAAGTACCAGTTATAGGATCCACTGATGAATGATTGACTTTAAGATGAATATAACCTAATGATGACAGTAACATTGCTCAGCATTTCAAATTGGTCCTGCTCATAATCATCATTGCAAGTTTTATCCTAATCGTCGCTACAGGTTTCACCTTAACCATTGCCCTACTTTAACCGTGAATCTTGCAATGAGGATTATAAGAAGTATTCACTTGCAATACTGAGCAATCTGATTAGTTGGTCCAAGGTCATTTGGCTGTAGTATATATTCTTCACTCTTGTCCATTTGATATTGTGATAACTATATTTTGCAAATATAGGCCATTTTTTTCCTTTACGTTCCCAGTGTAACATGAGGCTTCAAGCTAGATGCTTGAAGTTTCGGTAGCAGTAGTATTTATTTTATTACGGGATTTGGTCGCTAGCCTCATGCCCAACCTTTCCTCTTACCAGTCTTATTAGGCTGGGGATCAAACCCCGAACCACATGAGGCGTGGTTGGCGAGCATTTTACCTCTGTGTCACAGACGCACTAGCCCATTTTTAGTGCTTCCTATATTTACCACCATTTGAAGGCTGTATTTTCATTGGTAGTCAACTCTTTTGACTCGCCGGAGAATTTAGTGCTTGCCATGGTCATTTAGGACCTATGCATTCAGCACCACTGCTAAATCTTTGGGACTTTATTTCAGCTAGCAAAAGCTTTCTTGTTAACAGTTCATCTTTTCTCTTGTTTCCGTGTGACAATTGTACTGTTGATGTTGTAATTAGCAGTTAAGGGTTCACACAGATCTCAGTTTCCTAGGTCGTGTTACCTAATCTTCTACTCTGAAGTCTAATCCCATGAGCCATAGCACCGCTTGTGAAACGCTCAATTATCAAAGTAGACATATTAACGATCAGGTATTTTTGACTGAGATGAAAGAAGGAATACGCACGCGCTACTAAATCAATTTTACAAATGATTATAATCTTACTTACTGTTTGACTATGAAATCTGAATACCTATACAAAAGCCTTCTGCATTCATCATGAAATATTTAGCGCAATCTTGTCGTGGCTATCTGGTATTTTGCATCTTCTATGTGTACCTAATGTTTTAACCTGAAAGTGAGGCAAACTCCTTGATATTACACCATATTCTGTATTGAAAGAGGAGTTTTGTGCTTTGAAAAAAATTAATGCTTGTGTTCGCTATGGTAAACTTGAGAAAAGCTGCAAGTTTCTCTACTATCACAAAAGTTTCAGTTGTACTATTCCTCCAGTAGAGGTAAGTTTAACAGATACTCGGGGACTGAACTATTAGCTGACTAACATTGTCCACTTAATAACCATGTAGAATAATACTCAGAGTAGCATTTGCAATGTATGAACTTTGTTGGGCCAATTTAACTTTTTCGACATAGAAGACTTTCTTTTCTAAACAGTCTTTTATCTTTTAGATGCGTCCACGAGTATTTTCGGTCCGCTCGACGTTGATATTAAAAAAACTTGCCACATTGAAAGGAATGAAAAGAACAGAATATATTGAGTTAAGTAGTGCAGAAACATGTGAGAACTCTGTTGAAGTTCAATCATGGAAACGCTCATCAAGATATTTTTCATAAGTTTAAGGGATAGAAAATCTTCACCTTAGGTGTTAGTGAGTTTCTTATGTTTTTGATAAGGATTTGCATGATTTTCGAATCCGCACGCCGATTTGTGATACATCATCTTCTAGATTTTGTCACGACGTCATGTTTTGACGATTATTTCTCCTTTTACCAATATAAAGATTAAAAATTTGTGAAGTTTGTTGAGATTACAGTAGCAAAAGCGTGTAGAAATCAGTACAGCATACATCTTACTGCGTTTCGCAATCCATTCACCTTTGTTTATTGATCTTCCATTGACGATGCATTAGCTCATTCTTTCTGAATATTACTTTTATTGTTCCCTTGAGTTCCAAGTGAAACATAAGGCTTGTCAACGGACGTGAACATTGAACGTTTGTTTTATTGGAACTGGCAACCATTGGCGGGCAATTGAAGGCGCGAATGGTCGATCGCTTGCAAGTTGAAAGAAGACTGGAGTTAAATACGAATAAAAGTACTTTATAACTTCATTTGTACTCAACATTTGTTTGTAGACTTTGTATTTTTCGTCAATTTAATTGCCAAACAATATAATTTCGTTCAAGGAATACTGGTGTTTTGGATTTAAAGTTGAAGAAAGTGCATAGTATTTATCGGCTCAATCGCTTAAGTCTTCATTACGATAGGAACTTAGGGCTAAGTTCCTTGACAGTTTTTATTCTTCTCTACGTCTTCGTGGGCGCCTTCTGGAAATCGTCCGGGTGTACTTACTAGATCTGCAGCCAGCTTCTCTTTGGTCAAGTATTATCAACGCAATTTGGATTCTTTGGTGACGTTGGATAATGCCTGGGTCAAGAAAGGGATGTGGCACCATGGAAGCAGACAAAAAAGTAAGTAACGATGAGTTGCCTGTTAATTGTAATGATATGTATGATGCTCAGCATGTTGAGTTTGATGTTCACGCTTCACCGTTAAGTGATAGTAAGGGTTTACGATTGCCTAAGTTTGAACCGCGATACTTCGATGGAAACCCAGCCGACTACCCACAGTTCATCAAAGAGTTTGAGGTCATGCTGAGTGGTTTTGTATTAAATGATGAAATGAAGTTAATGTATTTGTTGAGATATTACACTGGTGTGGCTGCAAGAGCCTTACAGTGCTGTAAGTTTATGCCCCCGAACGAAGGATATGCTGAGGCAATGAAGATACTACGTCAAAGGTTTGGGAGGCCATATATGATATCTCGTAACGGTTTTGAGACTGTGAAAGGTAATGGATCACAGTTGAATGATAATCCAGAGGAACTTGCAGAGTTCTTGGATAATTTGATGGTATATAGAAATACACTCATGTCTTTTAACTGCGTAGATGAATTGAACTCAAGTTCCGTGCTTGAGGCTGTTGCCAAGAGATTACCTGTCCATCTACAAAGGAAGTTCATAAAGGTTTGTTGACGTCTAGAGGAGGAGGGTTTAGAGTCCGGGTTGGATGACATTGTGAGCCTGGTGAAAAACAGTGTCAACCAAGCTTTGAGCAAGTTTGCTAGTATAATGCATCCTACCCCTGGAATAGAGAAATCAGAGAGCAAAATGCAATCATTTATGACGAAGGGGTCTCAGCGTAGTGGATATCGAGAGAGCTGTATGGTTTCTAGTAAACCTAATGATTGTGACAGCTTTAATAATAATAATAATGTATTTCATATAAATTTACAAATTTACATGAAAATGCATGCCATTTTTACAGGCACGATCAAGTATGATATAATATCAAATCGTAGATTATCTACAAGTTAATCGTATTTCAACTGTTAAATATTCGATACATATAATACACTCATTTTCTGAATTAGGCCGTATAGTTATTGAATTGTACAGTTGTCCTCCAGGTTGGGCGGGAAAATCGACTTCGTTCCGTTTTCATCCTGTGGTTGTAGGCATACGATAACCAACCAATATTGAGGTAAGTACACCTTTTACAAGGGATTGGAATCTGTTTTAGAAAAATTAAAGTGCTGAGGTGAATCATTAAATTGTAATGAAATAGGTAAGTGCAAGTATCATTAATAAATGCATTAATAAAGGAAACACCCTAGGGTAACAACATTCATTTGTAATGTATAATGCTACAGATATATCACAAACTATCATGATATCCACTTTTGTGGGACGTCCCCAACGGATAAGTTACAAGCTACAAGACAAACACGGTTGTGCTTCGTCCGTTTGCAAGAAGTGCATACAAAGGCGAACTGTGAAGCAATGAGCAAGTTTAGTGGCAAGCTAAATGTGAAGTCAGCGTCATCGTGTTCTGACTCCGAATCGTGTGACGATAATGGTGCGGTGAAGAAGCCTGTAGTCGTAACTGGTAATCCATTGTTGAAAAGAGTGTCTCAGACGACACCGCAGTTTGTGCATAGAAAGAGGGTTACAGTTTCAATGTCCAGTTCTGATTCCACAAGTTTACAAAGTATTACTAGTCAGAGTAAAGGAATTAAAACTTCAGGGATTCATGAAGAAGAACCTAAGTCATCTACGGTTGTTATTAAAGAGTTTGAAAAGGATGAAGCCGATCATACAGACGGTGGTAAAGTGGTCACCATAGTTCACATTTGTCTGTGGCTGATCATGATGAGATTAGCGGAATACCTACTACTACTGAGTTGAACGAGGGTTCTGTACAACTTGAAAGTGAAGTAGAATTAAAGGCAGATGTGGTTGCTGCAGATATGGATAATCGTGAGACCGTCAGTGCAAATGATTCGCCTGTAGTCCAGCTATCGACAGATGTTAATGCTAAACTAAGGATAGCAGTGGTGGTAATCCTGCGGTTAGACAACCTCCTAAAGGTCTAACAACAGCAGCTTCTGATACACCACTAAGTTCATCAACTGGTGTCAGCCAGTCGTCGTTGGTGTCGTCATATGCAGTAAAAGAGTCGTCCATGAACCCACGTGTCTTATGCAGTGATTATGTTAGTGTCGGTCCGTTCGAAGGGACGAAAGTTAATGGCCAGTTTAGTGACGATAAGCCAACTGTGTACAAGGTGGTAACTGTTAGACTGACTTGCACGAATAAAGGCATTTCAGGTTTCAAACTACTATTTGAATGTTATTATCTTTGGTGCAAATTACTCTGTACCTTCGCTTGGTTGGTCAGATACGTCGTATGTTTGTTAGTCATCTACCTTCCACGATACAATGTCATGGGCGTGTTGCCATTCAGAGTCGAGGATATAGATGATGGAAGGAGGTCAGCAAATGAACTCAACGACGATTTTCCAACTTAAGGGCGTAAACCTGAGAAGGGTTGTAGGCGTACTGCTGTAAGCCCTACAATTCTTCAAGGGTAGTACGTCGAAGAGCAGTCCATCGTACTTGGTGTATTATTTTGTACATATGTTCATGTTGTATTTAATGAATTGGTATCATCCCTCTCCTATCTGTTGATTAATTTTGTTTGTGTCCGGAAGTCTTCCACTTGGATCGTCAACCTGAGAAGGAATGTAGGCGTACTGCTGTAAGTCCTACAGTTCTTCAAGGGTGGCTCGTCAAGGCAGAATCCAAAACATTTGATATATTGATTGTACATATGTTTGTGTTGAGTAATTCAGTGGGTTCCGATTCATCTGATTGTCGATTAATTTCATAGTTGTCGCATTGTGTGAATCATCTTGTAATGTTTTTGTAAGTACTTCTGAATTCGCTTCTAAACTTGTGAACGAATCGAGTAGTGTTAGAGTCAGAGTACGCGATTGGATACGCCGGGGAGAGGATTGGGCTAGAGTGGAATGAAGCAATCGATACTTCGTGAACCAGATCAGTGGTGGTATTGTCGTCAGAGAGCGTAGACCCCATGCGCCGGGGAGAGCGTGTCGGTGTGATGGGGTATGCTTGTTGTGTCTTGGGCTATTTTGTCTTGCTTTTCCAATTTTAGCCTAGTCCTGATTGGCCCAGGTTTCCGCATTGACAGTTCAGTTCAAAGTTACCGCTGCTGTGGAAAAAAGGGATGGACCCTTTTTTGCCGGGGAGTGTCAGTGGAAGTGAACATTGAACGTTTGTTTTATTGGAACTGGCAACCATTGGCGGGCAATTGAAGGCGCGAATGGTCGATCGCTTGCAAGTTGAAAGAAGACTGGAGTTAAATACGAATAAAAGTACTTTATAACTTCATTTGTACTCAACATTTGTTTGTAGACTTTGTATTTTTCGTCAATTTAATTGCCAAACAATATAATTTCGTTCAAGGAATACTGGTGTTTTGGATTTAAAGTTGAAGAAAGTGCATAGTATTTATCGGCTCAATCGCTTAAGTCTTCATTACGATAGGAACTTAGGGCTAAGTTCCTTGACAGGGCTCTGACGACACATCTCCACTTTGTACTATTCTCCGCAGTCCTCTTTTTAGCTGGCCCCACGATTGTTCATAGTCTCTCATCTCCTCCTCCCACGATCTCCCCCATGTTACCCTCTGACGCTCCACTTCGGTTCCATTCGAGTAATGACCTGGCGCGCGATGTCATTCGGTGGTCTCTTCAGTGTGTGCCTAATTCTCCATTTGCTCTTACCTGTGTGTTGAGTGATAGGTTCATGGTTGATTTTTTCCTATAGTTTCTTATCGCTAATTCTTGCTGGTTGGTTATTTGGTCTACACTATGGAGCCTGCGAATATAGCTGTTGATAAAAGTCTGCACTCACCTGTTGAAAATGCTTCTTGTGACGCCAACACCAAGCTTCAGACCGATATAGTGGAACTGACTGACATAACATCTGTGTTGAAAATCCGAATTTTATTTTCTATGCTGAGTGTGGAATATTTCCGAGATGATTTCATGCTTGATGAATGTGTGCTTTGCCTTCCCTATTCTGACTGGTTCGAATTCCTCATTGGTGATGTTACCTGTAGTTGAAGCGATGCTTCCTAGATAAGTGAAGGAAGTGACCTCTTCTAAACTGACTGTTGCATGTGGTTGTTGGTTGACTGACTGGCTTCATCAACTCGATCTTCACTACGGTTATTTCAGGTCCTGTCTTCGCTGCTTCTTCTGCCAGTTTGTTGGTTTTCGCCTGTAAGTTCTCAAGTTTGTGTGACAGATAAATCATCCGCGAAATTCGATGATTTGAATGTATAATAACGTAAATAATTAAAGCTGGAATTCCTTGCTTTATGTGGCGTGTTTTGGACGTACTGATAGAGATGGGTGAAGATATGAGGTGGATAACATGACGCAAATTTTTATCGGTTTACGTATGAATGCCTAAGTATGAGGTTATCAGATATGTGTACTACTGAAATGTCACATTTTTTAAGAAATAAGATGAAAGTTCGTCGACTTGCTTCTGGATCTTGAAGATAATTAATGGGACCATTGTTGTTTCTTCCAATTTCTTTTGGAATTTAATACTCAAAAGTTTAGAGTCACCATTTATTGTCAACTCATATAGGAGAGGTCTCCAGCAGTAAACCACAACTGCTTTCTGTGACTAGTGACGTTAGGCAGCCGGAATAATATCGTGCTGTGCAGATAGAGACGTATGTTGACAGTTATCACTCTGACTGTCAGCACGTGATTACAAATATCATTCATTACGTATAAGGGCTTCCCTAAAGATGTATCATATGGTACAGTTATAAGGCATTCGTAAAGGCTGATTATCCCACCTAGACATAATTGTGATTACGGATGGTCTTACCGCTGCTATTTTACAGAGATTTAACCCAATACATAAACCTTAACAGTATTTCTGTTGAGCCAATCAATGGGATTTTGAATTCCAAGAAATCGAGCGTCTGTTGGTCTGTATTACCAATGAGTCTTCAAACAACTTGTAGAAGTAAAGTGAATTTTTTTTATTACAACATGATTCCACACCATATTTTTTTGGTACAGGCATGGAATTTTCAGCATGCGATATCGGTAGCCCAAATTTTTATATATATATTTATTCCTGTTTATGCAGGAACATACCAATTGTACAGGCATGGATAAGTTATTATATAAATTACAGTTTGTTTGTTCAATCTAACATTAGAGTCAATCAGAACAGTCTGCAAAATAGTCTGTCTGTGTAACACATAAAGAGACATAGAAATATTGTCTTCGCATTAACAAAAAACCCAGACTTCAGATGAGTGTGATACAAATATCTGGGAAAAATAAAGCTTGAAGTCAATTCTCATATAAAACTTTATTGTGAACAGCATCCGTGAGATAAAGTTGATTGATGTATTATTTTGATTCAATAATGTATTTATTCCATTTTTGTCAGCAGTCTTATCGTGGTTTTATAATAGGAAAGAAATTTGATCTTTGATACGAAAGTTAGATAAGGTAATGTAAGATTGTTTTACTGCATCAAATGGGGTCAATTCTAGAACTATCCATCTGCGCCATTTGCGTCAGCATGGCAGACTGTACATGTAAGTTGAGTAATACATTGATAACTGTTTGAAAACTAGTTGCTTCTTTATTTCAGATCTAGAATACTCCTTGTACAGAATGTTAGCCGGCGTTTTCAAGTGGTTGCATCGGATGGTTCATGGAATTTGAGTTTTGCAGGCCGACCATATATATCAGGTGTGCGTCGGTGGGGAACCGAACCCCAGACCATGCGTATGGTAAGCTAGAGTCCTAACCACCCTGCCGCCGACGCATAATGTAAATCATTTCGTTATGTATTCCGAGTGGCTTTATTGCCTATCCCTGCTAACATGATAAATTTCAGAAAAGTTTATAGAAATGAGTAGTCATTTCAACACAAAAATAGTAGTGTTTTGCACTTATTATATAAATATATATGTAAAATATTGAAAGGCATGGTTGCTAATAATGAAAACCGCCCAGACCTTCTGGCAGTTAGTCGGTCAGGTGCTCTGTGGTCTCCCCTTTTTCTATGCATACATCGATGACTTGCTCATTTCGATTGCAGATGAGACTGAGCACTTGAGATATGTGAAGAATATATTCGAACGGTTTCACCGACACGACGTGAGAATTGAGTAAGACGCATGAGAATTCAGCAAGACCTCATTGAAATCGCTCAGGCATTTGATGGACAGGCAGGCAATTAGCCTGGTCGGTGATGACGTCCAAGCTAATAATGATAATCCGCTAACTGGCTCCTTAAAGAAGCTACGCTCGTTTTTGCGTCTAATCCACTTTCACTGTCGTTTTATTTCGAATTAGGTTTCGGGTATGCAACCGTCAACCGACTGTTTATGTGAACTCTGCCGTTTCACTTCATTTTTCAGCTGAAGCCGTTGAATTTTTAAAGTGTTGAGCACTTGTTAAATGAAAAGATACTCCTAGTCTGGTGCATTGACGATGCAGTCGTTGATTGTGAACACTGAACTTTTGTACATTGGCCCTGGTCGCCATTGGCGGGCGACTCGAAGGCGCGAAGAATACGAATAAAAGTACAATACATTCCTTGTAAAACATTGGTTCATAGACTTTGTACAGAGTATTGATTTTAACTACCAAAGAATACAATTTCTTATCAGTCCTTGTGTTTTGGAGTTAAAGTCGATATTGTACTCAGTATAGTTGTCGATTCGGAGCGTCTTCGGAAATAATAAGAACTTAGGGTTAAGTTCTTTGACAAACGCCCCTCTTTTGCTCATAACGGACATCTTGGGCAGTTCTTCAACAACAGATACACGGTGAATGGCAACCGCTGTCATTTTTTTTCATTTGCCTAGGCCTTATGTTCAGACAATCAGTAATTGACTTGTCGAGAATTTTTCCTCTTTTTATCTTTCCACGAAATCACTGTATAACCTATTATTAAAGTTATTTATATTTTTCAGTGTAATCAGCATTATTGTTACCTCAACACAGATACTTTCTGCACTATTACTTTTAGTCATGTAATATTTGCAATCCACATATCGTCGTCACTTCGAGCTACAGATCCCTGGCTAAACTTCATTTTTTCACACATTTTCTACCACAGTTATTATTTCTGCTATTCTTACTGCATTTGTTATTGATATTATTAATTGCTAATTCAATTTTCATATCTCTCTAGTGCACCTTTCAGTGTTTCAGGGCTCCTTTTTATGGCCTGAGCGCCATTTTCACTTCCTCTTTTGTTGCTGACATGAGTACTTTCTGAACGAGAAGCTTGGTTATACCAGCTAGATAGGTTCTAACAGCCTTTTCCCGCATAACCCTAAACTTTTGTTTTATTTAGATATGCTGCCCATCAGAGCGGAATGATTAGAAACTGAGTCTTCTTGATTCGTGCCTTTTGATAAGTACTTCCAAGTTAGGTGGGGTATTGGTCCACTGAGTAACCAGGAAAGCTACGTTCGGCTAATGATAGGTGTATTTACTGACGATGATTTGAAGAGAGAGATAAACAATTGCAACGCAACAAGGCTGACGTCCTCCTGTTCGTTGAAAATCCAATAGTATACCCTGTGTTTCAATCGGCACAGATGAACAGATTGGCATTTAAAGGTTTAGTTGAAATGATGAACTCCTTTGATCCCCTGCACAATTTATTATTCGTAATCATATCAGGGTGCTCACGTGTCAGTGGTATAATTATGAGGATTAGATTTTTCGGAAACGTTGCCCATCTATTTATAATCCGTTATTATTTAGCTGCATTAGAACAAATTATCTAATATGGAATTATGTTCTACCATGGTGTCCGAATTCTATTCTTCAGTTGTCTACTAAGTACACTAATCAGTATTAAATCCAAATGTAAATAGTGTGAGGAAGGTCAGTTCCATCCAATGCCTTGCAGAGCTTTGATATTTTTTCTTTTGGGATTACATTTCTTTAGGTGAGCACAAATTTTTTGACTTTACTCCAGGTGTCAGTGTTAATACTATTGCTGCACATTAAAGCGCTTGCTAAAATATCCGATTTTTCCCACACCAGCTAAATGCGTGATCAGTGACTTCCGGCTGTTAGATACATAGGAGAATATAGGGCTTTGGCAGCTGACCCCCACTGTATTCTGTTCTGTGGTATTTTTCTATCTGGTTCAACGATTGACCAAAAGATTTCTCTTCGTCTGTACATGAATTCCTCCGTGTAACACTCCGACAGACGGCGAAGTCGTCGTTTCCAGTTTGTGTTTTAATAGATAGCCTGACTAGTGTGCAATGCCGCTTGGTAGTCTCCTCAGCATATATCTCAACAACTTCCATTTCCCACTGTATGTTTCTTATCAGTAGGTTTTTTCTGGCTCACTGTCACAGCTTCTTTCCGTCTAATCGCCCTAAAAGTCTGACCTACATTACTGATCGAAGGTAGCTCTTGATGAAAATCTGCAGTAACCTGCTGGAAATGCTTATGGTGGCACATTCGCTCAGTCTGTGAACTTCGCATAACCAACTACTTCATATCCTGTTCCTTCTGCTGAGTTCTGTTGGTCTGTGTAGTGATCTCAGAGTAGTGAACTCCCGTTTTGCTTTAATTCTAGCTGTATATGACACCCCGACCTGTACCAACCGTCGGTGGCACAGTGGTTAGGACTCTCGCCGACCATGCACATGGTCCGGGGTTCGATCCCCTGCCAGTGCACACCTGATATCTTAAGTCGACCTGCGAAATTTGGGCTACCGATATCACATGCTGAAAATTCCATACCTGTACCAAAAAATACGGTGTCGAATCAAGCTGTAATCAAAAATAAAATATGATGCAATCCATTTCAGATAAGAGGAGACAACTTTCGATAGATTTATATCATTGGTGATTGTTGTTTTTCCCTGGAAGTAAGATGTTGCGATTATCTCTTTTTTCTCAGTGTTCACCCGAACTCCTGTATTTGTCAGCTCTTCACCCACTTATTTTTTGATTTTTATGTGAATATCCTCCAGTTTGTGGTAAATGAGACGCGAATATTCCACTAAATCCAGATCTGCCTGGGCCTTTTTATCTCAGTCTACCTACTCGCTCTAACTGTTGCATGATTCAGTCCACTACCGTCAGGAAGATCATGGCTCGGAAGACAACAGCTTAGATGTTGGAGCACCAGTTTCCGGTTACGGGGATTACTGACAAGTTTTCGTAAGTCGCACATCTGCAGAGAAGAGGTAGATCTAGTGAAGAGGATAAATGAAGGGTCCCTGTGATACAGCGTATAAAACATGGAATGAAGACAAAAGGAGAGCAACGAGGAGATTATACACGGCTGTCTTCCTACACAAAAGCGTATTGATGATACTTTTATCATTTGTGGTAATACATGGTACCTAAGTGACACGCTGACAGTTTATAGTTCTTTCTACTCAGACTTCATGTTTACTTTTGGGGAAGAAATTGAACACACCACTTATTTCCTGGATGCTGTACTAAGAAGCCTGATATAATCTGTATATAGAACGAGCTCAGAAATGTCGCAAAAGAAGCCCAATACTCTTTTCTGGGAATCAGATTAGGAAAATTTTCAGCCTGGAGTCCCTAGGTGGAAAAATTGCTGCCTTGGGCAGAAAACTCACTGAATTCGGATGTCGCCAACGCTTTGTAGTTAAATACACAATACCCAGACCAAAAGAAGAAAATGCCACCTCTGCAGTGAATATGTTTTACAGAGTCGACTTTATGGCAGGTAATATCGCCTGGTAGCGAACATGAAACGGAGTACACAAATGCGCAGCACCAACAAGGGAGGTATGTTCGAATGTGTGTATGATGATGACAAGTAACTTTTGATGGAAATATTGTCAGGTGTACCTGGAATGCAAACCACCAATAGCATCAGTTTCTAACGCAGGTAACATTTTTACAGTTGTTTCTTAACACTACAATGGCTGACTTGTAACCCTTTCAAATACAAGTTTAGAGAAATACATAAACGGTAGTCATAAACACTTCAATAATTTTTTAAAAAATGCATGAAGGTGAGCTGACTTCATGAATTTTTTCTGTGAGTTATCCTCCTAACATCTAGACCAAATCGTTTCGAATAAGCATTTAATTAGATGCATTCCAGATGTCTTCTGTGAGTATTCAGTGACTGGATACCTCCTATCAGGTGGAATATTCAAAATATATTGAGCACATCAAATATGCCAGAGGCGATAAATTTTAAGATTAGACAGAAGTGGAATGTATCACGAACCAATTCACAAGGATTGGTAAGCTCTCCAATTTTACCTGCAGTTTTATATGCTATCTGAAGATGATACTAGGTAAGCCTTTGATGACTGATTTCAGTTGAATGTCATAAAAGTTAAGGAACATTAACGATATTACAAAAATTATTTTTATACATCAGAAGTATCTGCATATAAATGAGGGAAAGGAGAAAGTTTATTGCAGCAAATACAAATATACGGTATTGTAGACATATTAGACGACAAGCAGTGATATAAAATTCAACTTACTGAAACGAAAAGATGAGAAATTCCGTCCCTAGATATTAAGAGGAATGAGTCTCAGAAGTTATCATGAAATTCTATATATATATATATTTATTCCTGTTTATGCAGGAACATACCAATTGTACAGGCATGGATAAGTTATTATATAAATTACAGTTTTTTGTTCAATCTATCATTAGAGTCAGTCAGAACAGTCTGCAAAATAGTCTGTCTGTGTAACACATAAAGAGATATAGAAATATTGTCTTCGCATTAACAAAAAACCCAGACTTCAGATGAGTGTGATACAAATATCTGGGAAAAATAAAGCTTGAAGTCAATTCTCATATAAAACTTTATTGTGAACAGCATCCGTGAGATAAAGTTGATTGATGTATTATTTTGATTCAATAATGTATTTATTCCATTTTTGTCAGCAGTCTTATCGTGGTTTTATAATAGGAAAGAAATTTGATCTTTGATACGAAAGTTAGATAAGGTAATGTTAGATTGTTTTACTGCATCAAATGGGGTCAGTTCTAGAACTATCCATCTGCGCCATTTGCGTCAGCATGGCAGACTGTACATGTAAGTTGAGTAATACATTGATAACTGTTTGAAAACCAGTTGCTTCTTTATTTCAGATCAAGAATACTCCTTGTACAGAATGTTAGCCAGCGTTTTCAAGTGGTTGCATCGGATCGTTCATGGAATTTGAGTTTGAATTTACATAAATGGTCATTGCAGTTTGGATGTTGGGTTGTTCGACCTCAACCAGGAGGTATACAGAAGTTTACGCTCAGCAGGGAGATAAAGTATGTAAATATGAAAAGAACTTTATTATTTTATGTACATATAAATGTTTATAAATGTGTATTCATTGATGAGTTGTCCTTACAGTTAGGTGGAAAAATCCGGGAGTAGGAAAATTGGGCATTTATACGGGTGAGGTCGTCTTTGAATCCTGTCACTACATTCAGCTATGACATATCTGCCCATCACTCTGAACATGCCAAGGCTGAAATAAAATTAGGTCGAAGATACCGCAAAGAACGTATAAATCTCTAAGTGAGTGTATATGAATGATTAAACTTCCCAGAAATAGTTCCTACATTCTGCACTACCATAATATTTATTTTAACACATTTGCTTCAGCTGTCTCATGGAGTTTCAGAATGGAGATTGCTCCATGGTGAGTTGCTGTTGAGTGTGTGCTAGTTGATGCGCTGGTTTAGGTTGTTGCTAAAAAGTCGCATATGGGACGAAGTGAATAACAGATTTAAAAGTCAGAAACTTCAGAAAATTTACAACAGTGACTGGTGGTGACCAAATACTGGTAAATCATACACAACACAGGCAAAACGAAAATGAAAAATTCCAATGTAGTCAAATTATTTGTATCATTTATTTATGCTACATAAGGAGGAATGGTAATATACACCTATGTAGCATAGCTGCAGAAATAGTGAATCACCACTGGACTCATGTTCGAAACCTGGTGTAATTTAAATATTCCTTATCTTCACCTTCTGTTTATTTCAGTTTCAGAGTCGTTGACATAATTGGATGTTGGGCTGCAGCTTGATGACGTAGGTTGTTACATTGCCCTCTCCACTGGGCCCATAAAAAGCTATATTTCAGCTGAATTTATGGCAACTAGAATACTATAATGAAAGTAAACAAAAGGAAAGCAGGCTCATCATGCCCAACAGAAAATAACTGGCAAATGTTCCAGTTACTTGTCGAACAGCGCTTCTGCATTCTCATCAGAGTAGTGAATGAGCTGAAAAGACTAGACATTCCAACCAATAACTATTTCCATATGTAATTATGAAGTTGAAAAACGACTATTATATACATATATCCATACAAATCTACTAAAAATTACAAGTGAAGTTGAACTCTGTGAGCTTCTATTAACAAAGTTTGTCTGTTTACATGGGAGAAGCAATTCAAGAGCTGTTCGCTTACCTGGAGTAAACTGGGATACCTGTACAGGACCTAGAATCCATGACGAGCCACCACAAGCTATAGACGTAGGTGGATGGAAGCAGTGCGTACGCCTCCCTACAAGAAATGAAAACACTCTTGACTTAATCCTTTGTCATGAAATAGAGCCCATCTCGATAGAGGTAGGAAATAAACTTGATAACAGTGATCACAACATATTTTACTGCACGCTACCCCTCCGACTAACAACTAAACACACGCCTAAAAATTCCCCAGTGCATTATCAATATAGGGACTATAAGAATGCCGATTGGGAATTCCTATCAGATCTGTTGAGAAGTTCTGACTGGGAAGAATACTTCATCAACAATAACTTAGAAGTATCACTTGAGATTTTCTACAAAACAATTGGCTCAACAAGAGACACAATCGCGCCCTTAAAATCTGCTCTAAAGACACCAACTCCATTTATAGACCGCAAAACGCGACTGAAACTAAAGAAATTAAAAAGGAAATACCATGTATTTAAGGAATTTAATGCGTTAAACCAAATACATGAAACTCTTAAACGGCTTGAAGATAAACACAAAATGATGTCACAACTTGAAGAAAATAAAGCGCTTGTGGGTAACTCCAAAACTCAGGAACTTTGTAGGACATTGCAGAAACGTCTAAAAAGCAGTAAAGACAATACTGTAAGCAGCTTGGAACATATGGGTATAATATACAATGATCCCCATGTTATAAGTGAACTCCTTAGTGAGTGGTTTTGCAATGACGCCAGAGTGCACCCGACCCAAAATTTCCAAGTGACCTGCAAAAGTAACCACAAATTAGGCGAAATAGACTTTAATATACAAAATATAGACTCAACGATTAAGACATTGAAGTCTAATGGTAGTACTGGAACAGACGACATACCATCTGTCATATACAAAAATGGTAGCACGGAAATGGTAGTCTTGTTACTTAGAATATTTACTCTCTCGTTGGAAACTGGAACTTATCCTGAAGTGTGGAAAACCACATACACGTTACCCAAGCACAAAGCAGGGGCCAAAACCAGTGCATGCAACTATAGACCTATCAATATGAAACCGGTAATATCACGAATAATGGAGAAAGTGGTTAAAGACCAAGTGTCAGACAACTTACTAGAACATGAACTTATCAATCCATCACAACACGGATTTCTCGAAAGGAGATCATGTATGACCTGTCACATAGACTTTTTCAACGAAGTTACACGAAGTAGGGACAACAGAAAACTAGTAATTGTATTATATTTCGATATAACAAAAGCCTTCGACAGAGTTCCCCATAATCTGCCAGCCAGCAGGTTATGCTCACTAGGCATATGTGACCCTCTCCTGAGCTGGATAAAATCATTTCTGTGTGGCCTAAGTCAGACAACGAAAGTTGGCTCGATAATCTCAAGGCCTAAACCGGTAAGTAGTGGTGTAATCCAGGGAAGTGTATTAGGCCCACTCTTATTCATAATATATATAAACAGTATCTGTGAATGCTTCAGTGTAGGTAAACCAATACTATATGCAGATGACTTGAAAGTGACGTATAAATGCAAGAACACAGATCTTGAAATAACAGTAAGCGCCAGACAGCAAGAATTAGAAAAAATGGATAGATGGTGTGACACCTGGCAACTCCAATTTAATGTCGAAAAATGTGGCTGGCTCTGCATAGGTTGCAACAATTTAGAACTTGACCTGACAATTCAAGGCCATGCACTTCTACAACTGGAATCTGTACTGGACCTAGGGCTGAAATATTCACATAACTTATCATTTTCTGAACATATCTCCAAACAAGTGTCAAAGTCACGCAGACTTATCGGCTTTCTACTCTGGAACTTCTACAGAAATGAGTCTAGAATTCTATTGTACAAGGTTTGTGTGCGTCCTTTATTTGATTACTGTTCATTCATGTATAGTAGTATACGCATAGAGGACAAATTGAAAGTGGGGGGAATGCAGGGGTACTTCAGGTTAAAATTACTCGGAACCGAAAATGGTGCGAACTACTCCACTAGATGTGATACCCTAGGACTAGAAACACTATGGCTAAGACACCTGAGACTAAACTTAACACTTTACTATGAGCTTCTGAACCACTTAGTTTTTACCTCTACTAATGGCACTCGACTTTCAGATGACAATGGCTACAAACTAAGACACACTAAGGGTACAGTAGCTGTCGAACAATGTAAAACAGCCACCAGGCTAAAGTTTTACTTGATTAGGTATGCACAGATATGGATTTTGTAATCTTATTTAACAATCATTTATGACAACTCATCTCTTTTGTTGCTATCCTTTTATCAACATGCAATTCATTTGAACTTACTAACCGTATTTTGTTTGACAAATTTAATGTATACACACACACACAAAATAACCATATATATTTGCGATTGTACAGCTTTGAAAATGAATTCGCCGAAAAGAGACTCTTTGCTGAATTACTTGTGTTTTGTCTACTAATGTCCGAATGGGAATTATTCATGAGATATGGAATAAACTACCAATGGAAATGCGTCAAGCAAGTACATTGGCCTCCTTCAAAAAGGTGCTTAATGACAAACTACAAGAGTTTGCAAACGATAGTAGTTCTAGTTCCTATCTGAGAGCCTCCGAAATTATAGGTCAATTCAATGTATAAGCTTAAATACTACACCTGTTGTTTTTTGCCTATATTTATAATTCTAGATAAAACATTAACGCTTAAGATACGTATCCTCAAACAGACAAGAAATCTCGTTTGTGAAGCTACTACCCAACACAATAAGTGGGATAAAATGGACATAAACCGACAACATGAAAAAGGTATAACTCACCACAACACCACATGGACAGATGTACGCTCGTTGGGCACCATATATCCCTCACCAACTGCAACCAACCTTTCCTTAGATAATGTGATGAACTTATATCCATAATGTTGCTGAGCAGTTAATATTCTCAACTCCTGTCGGAACAGCTGAAATTCATAAACCTTCCTAACGCTAAGAAAATACCCACAAGCAGTAGAAATCCATTAATTAATGCGTCTGAAGCTTAGGTATTTCCTCCCAACAATGAAATTGCATATCAAATGAGATAAACATATCACTGATTTCAAAATAACACATCAATGAACTGTAATTCAAGGACTCTGCACACAACAAAGTTATGTACGAATATTTACTTCAAGCTTTATTTTTTCCCAGGCACTTATAATCCATCCACCAAAGACCTGGTTTTTTGTTAATGCGAAGACAACACTTCTGTATTTCCTGATGTGTTGCACTCACTGACAATCTAGCAGATTTTTCCAACTTTGCACAGAAATGATTGTATACAAGTGAAAAGGCTGTTTTATACTGCTGGGATTAACATTTATCAAGTGTATGTACAGTCTCCGTCGGTGGCGTCGGTGGCATAGCGGTTAGGACGCTCGCCGACCATGCACATGGTCTGGGGTTCGATCCCCGGCCGACGCACTCCTTTACCTCGCTTAGCCAGAAATAATGTTGGTGAAGAGGAAAGGTTGGGCATGAGGCTAGCAACTAGCTTGAAGCCCAATGTTCCACTGGGGAACGTGAAGGAAAAAAAGTAAAATCTCCAGCGAATATGTAAGGCATATCTTGCTACTGCCTGTAAATTGTGATTGAATTATATAGTTCTATTTTTGTAACAATTTGATGATGCCTGTAAACTGGCGTCCCTCATGTACTGTACTATGAGAATAAATTTATTTATTTTGATGGCTAAGAGGCCTGTCCTGTGTGGGGAGTGATATTTCGTAATAGTGACATAGTGGTCTTTGATTTTTAGATAGTATTTTCAGAGGGAGGGAAGCAGAGATCAGCATATTGATATAGGCTTCCAGTGTGAACAAGCGATAGGTGATGATAGGGTTGCACATCTGTTATCGTCTTCACAGAACATTTATAGAAAATTGTTAAAATTGACTGTTGGAATGAAATTCAAGCCCCTCGTTAACCTATCACTTAGTAAACAGCCCTCTAAGTTTCAAGAGAGTCTCAAAGGGAATTATTCCCGGACAGTGCATACATAGGTTTTATATTATAGTAACCTGTGAGTGGAAGTGAAATCTTCAGTAAGTTCGCTTGTCACTTTCTTGATTTTGATACTTCGCAGTATACATGCTCACTGAAGTACGTTAATCTTAGATCGCACACCGTAATAAATAAACAATTTTTTGGTGTGTGTGAAAGGATACCTGATCAAGCCTCCCCCTAGAAAATTCTGATAACTTGTGTTTAATCTGCAGTTCCCAATCGTATCTAACAGATTTCAAGCTTGCAGCACATGTGGTAATCGGCAGATAATCCGGGCATGAGACACGTTAGAAAGGCTTCGCGCTTCCTTAGACGTTATCCGTGAATGAAAAAATGCCATGTCAGAAATATGACGTGTCCTAGTGAGTATTAGGGAAAGCCAACTTTCTTTCACCTACGACTAAAGGGAATCCATGGCCAGTGACTCTCCATTATTGGGACGCCAGTAGTAGGAGATGGTGACCAAAAGAACTTATACCTCAGGTGTTTCCCAGCTCTCACACTTCTGGTATTTATGTAGCAACAATCCAGTTGTTTCTGTGCATGTAATCTCAAATCACGCTGTATCATCAATCAAGCCATATACATGCCTTGCACGATAACGGGCAGTCTACCGTGAAGTTTATCTACGGAGAAATCGCAGACCATCACAGAGGATTTTGAACACACACGGGAAGCAGGAATAATCAAATAATTAGACAACCGAATGCATGTACTCCTGAAAATATATGTAGGCTATTCCGGGCCATAGAACTGCAAATGCTAACAAGATCAGAGATCGCCCCGAGCGTCTTTGTGTTATGCGGCCTAACTGCTTACGTAAGTGCTGCATCTGTTCGGCAATCTTCATCTTCAGCCTGCCCTTCATTACTTGCCAATTAGTGTAGAAAACCTCCCGCATAAAGAGGCCGTGAAGTCTTTCATCCACTCAGTCTTCTTCACCTGGATTTCGCTAACTTCTATTTTGATTTCATTCTTATCACCACTATGGACGAATTTACCCGTAGTAACCAGTAATAGCTTCTTAAAAGGTTGATAAGCATTCAAATATATAATCACTACTGATGAGTGAAGGTTTACTCTTCATCACCAGACCCTTTTGATAGTGATTAGTGGGGATGGCACTCGTCTCCAGCATACGGAGACACAAATAACTTAGAATTATCCAATGCCATATGCCTCATTACTATGCTCGTGGTATGTGCAGTTATTTCTGCTGTTTTCTCCGTCAGTATGCGCAACTGATAGACGTTTCAAAGATGGGCGTGAAACCATGAATGTGACTCGGGGAGGTATAAAAGCATTTCAGAAAATCAATATTTCCATAGCATTAAGTTGGCATACCATGGCGTTGGATTCCACTCAAATTATTTGTTGATGCGACTGACGGGGCCATTGCAGCAGTTAACAGATGCCAGTCGGACAATTCTTGTCTTCTTTCCCAGAAATCTATCTACCATCTTTCTTCGCGAGATGGTAGTCATCTTCATTTCATCAAATAATTTCATCCTTTTATGAGAGACTGTTTGTCCTGCCAGTTTAATCGGTGACACACTTCTCAAATTTTCTTATATGCTACTACTCATAGCTGTTTGACGTATGATATATGTCGTCTGGGCAGAGTTTTGTGGTTCACGTCAGACATCCGATATAAGTGGTATAAATAACCCTGTGACAGACGGTGTTTGCGCAGCCACATCGCCTATTATAATAAAACTACAAAAGCAACCTTACTTCCTAGGTTTGATGGGGGTGTAAAAATATCGGTATTCTAAATAGTTGAGAATAATCCATCTACAGTTTGTAGTTAACGGGGAGTAAGGGCGCAGGAATGTTATCTCTTTGGAATTGGACAACAACAGTACATAGCTGAGAAAACAAGCTTGAAATTTCTATGTTGTGCACAAGAAACATATTTATAATTCCAAACAACCTCCGTCTTACTTACTTTTCCATTAATTGTGGTCTCACCATGGTTTCAGCATTCAATAATTCCGCATATCTTTTCTTTGATCTGATGCATTTAAAAAAGCTGACTCTCACTTCATCTTATTTATATTGTTGAATTTATTTTTAGTTATTTGCTTAGTTGGCCACCATGCTGACTATTTACTGTGTTCCTGAACCCCCGCACCTAATCCTTCTACTTATCACAAACATGAACCTCATAGAAATTAACCATCTCAGAAGAATTGAAAATGATGGAATGTCAGACGTTTAGAATCCGTGATAAATTTAAGACGAAAATGTTGTCGAAAGGTGAAAGTTTAAACATTTTGAGGATTGGAAACTTTAATCAGTGTTTTTCTTCATAAAAATATTTAAGCGCTAAGGACGACGTTAGCGTTACTTTGATTAATCACGGTTTGCGATGGCACTTACTTCTGCAGCTGGACTTGTTTCACTCTTGGATCACAAGGGTGCTGATGTTAAAGTAAATTATAATTAAATAAGTGTCTTATTTTGGCTGAAGGCATTTGCACTCAGACGCCTGGATGATATAGTTGATGAGTTTTGGGCTGAAATCTCAGAGGCTGTGATAAAAATCGAAATACTTCATGAAGATGCTAGCTTTGAGTACAACAAATTAGCGGCTCTACTTGCTTCGAAGGTTTATTACCATCTGGCTGAATACGATGATGCACTTCATTTTGCATTGTGTGCTGAAGAACTATTTGATATTAATGCAAATACTGAATTTGTGGAAACTATCATTGGTTAGTAAGATGTTTTAATCTAGCATTATCATTTAGCCAAGTGTATTGACAAATATACTAGTCTTCGAGTTGCACAAGATCAACCTGGAGATGCTACAGGATCAGCTTTGACACGTCAAGCTTCTGGGGACCGCTACTGGTCAGTAAGCAGTCCAACATATAAAAGATTAGAACACGTTGTCAATAAAATGTTCGACCGATGCTTTGAACACAAGCAGTATAAACAAGCCCTGGGAATTGCAATTGAAACCCGCAGGTATGTCAGATACTTCTTATCACGGTTATTTCATATGTATTTTACCATTATAAGTTTCCAGACCGTAGGTGTTACAAACTTCCTGGAATAATTTGAGCGCCGAGTCAGATTGATTCAATATAAATTATTTAAATTAGTCCCAGCGTGTTAAGAAAATCAAAACAAGATTTTTTTTCTTCAGCAGATTTAAATCTGCTGAAGAAGCTGTGGCTTATAATGTATTTCACCATTGTTTGTATTTCAAATACCAATTTCATGTTCCTAAACTTCAAAAGACGGTCCACTTACAAACAGTACGTATATATCTGTATTTTCAAGAAAAATAGTAGGCACACTTCGTCCTATTTGGAATAGGATCACTAAGTGGCACTGACATGCGACTGTACAACTATGATTTAGTGCATTGGACTTTAATATGATTTATCTTGTGTTATTATGAACTGTACGTAGCTGACGAGTCAGCTTTGTACGTAATTTCTAATCTGTAACCAAAAAAAAGTTATTCTTCGAGAAGTTGTGACAGCCGTTGGAGACTTAAGTATGTATGGGATATCCAAAATCAACGACATTTATGGTGTAGACTTCTTGTTTCCTCTACTGTTAGAGGAAGAACTGAACGACTAGTAATGTGTTTTAATTACTCAGGCACTTGTCTTCAGTCAATAGATATCAGTTTAGAATCCTGCTGCATCTGCTACAGCCTAAGTGACAGAGTAGTATCGTCAAACTTTTCACGATGTGTGGTCACAGTTTGGAACATGAAAGGTCAGTTCTAAGTGGCTGAGTTTGGATAGCAACAAAGTGATTAGTGATATTCATCTTTCTCACACTATGCTCTGTTATTCTCCCTTAATATACCACTTTATGTGGAGTATTTCTTGGAGTTTGGATGAACTGTAGTAGTAATACCTAAATTTAGTGGTTGGTAAAATACGTTAATGTTTTATTATCTTTCGGTTATGTAATATATCACATTTTATCAGTAATGGTCATTTTAAGATTAATGCTTCTAGATAGATATCCAATTTTTCATTTACACATTTAACTTTTTTGTTTCAGGTTGGATATATTCGAGAAAGCAATAGTTTCTTCTGACGATCAAGAAGGAATGCTTCGCTATGCTTTCCGTGTCGTACTAACTTTAATTGATAGTGTTCGCTTAAGAAACCGTCTTTTACGTATTCTGGTTTCGGTATATATGAATCGAGCTCTTCCATCGGATGCTGTCAATGTGTGCCAGTGTCTTGTTTTAATGGACGATCCTCAGGTTTGTTAATTCCACCTCTGTAGTCATTTGACAATGTACTCTTATTGATAAAATAGTAGGAACGATTTTCTTGGATAATATTTTAATATAGATAAATTCAGTATACATAGCTGCTTAAAGATGCCGAACTTCCACTTATTCGTGATATCTCAGTAAGCTGTTAGTACTTAAATTTCCCTTTGCTTTATTGATGGGGGAAGTAACGGTTGGTTGGATCTCCACCCGCCTCCATTATATCAAATGATTAGGATTGCTGATTGATGATATGAGTCACTTTTATGTTAAACTTGATTTGGTACATGTTTCTAACAGTTAGTTTGGTAATCTAAAGGTAGCTAGTATTTGAAAAGCTAACCTGATTCATCGCACTTTGAGGTGTTTGCGTCTCTAAAGACACAGAGTTTGGAAGATGTAGTAATCATCAGCATTTGGGGTCAGGGAGATCTAATATCAAATTTAAGTAATATGAGGGTGCTGTGAATAGTTTATTAGATACCAATGACAAATAGAAATATTGTTTACAGAATTCTTAGATAAACTTTCATCAGTAAGTATAAATTCTACCGGAATATTTTATTTAACCAGTAATGAAAAAAGTTTATACAGAATTCCCTGAATGGTTACTCTAGGAGGTGCTTTAAAACTGCTTCATTTGTCTCTTTTGAGCTTGTTTTACATCATCGTCGGGGCCAATGGAACTATCGATACATGCTTTGCTTTCACTTCTTGTGATTGGGCCGAGATTTATATCAACAACTGTCAGCGACTAGCAGCTATATAAAAAAAGCTTCAACAGCTGTTTGTCCGAGACTCCTAATAGATATAGACATTAGCGTATGACTATATGAGTTAATTAGTCTGCATATGAGCTGGCTGAAAATCAGTATGTCCTGTATGTTACTTCTCATCACTGAAGCTGCCCGGTTGATAACTGCTACCTTGACGTGGTGGTCGGGCTTGCATGGAGCGATGACCTGATGACCTACACTGGCTGAAAGTAATGTTTCTGAAGGTCCTACCAGAAGGGTCGTTTGGATATCAGTTAGACTATTAGCAGTTATCATCATAGTACAAGTCGTTTAAATTATGTTAGGGGTGGGGAAAGATGGTCCGTGGGGGATGTTATACTTCTGGTGAATAGGGATATAACAGCAGTAAGGTGTTTCCCTCAAGGTGACCAGGAAGCTGGGTATACTGCCTCTCCGCTCCGTCGACTCTGAAAATTGCACATCCCAGCTTACCTTGAGACGGTAACACCTTAATGAAGACAATTCCAGAAACCACTTCAAATAGACCATGTATAACTTGCTTTGCTTTACTTCGGCTATCTCCTACGGGAGGATGAGCCGGCTTCATGAACATCTCGAATCATCGCTGCCGAGGCGCTGCGATCTGATGCAAGGTTTTGCGACAGGGTTATCCGATTCTTGTTCCAGAGTTCATGAAGTTTCATGGGAATTTGGTACGAGTGATGTCCCCAGAATCGCTCGGCCTTTTGTTTGAGAGTGCAGCTCTAGCTTTTACACAACCAAGTGTGACCTACAAGGCAGTAGGAGTGGAGTAGGGAGTCCACTATCCATTGGCAGCCGGTGACCGGAGTTCGGCTCATACGCCTTTTTGAATGGGGCCAGACATCCAGGACATCCAACAAGCCCTTTGTCCATACGTCTGCCGGTGAGCTCCAGTGAGCTTCATACACCAGTCGTTGGAGGTTTGGAATCAGGGTTTAGCCATCTCCCCTAGACTGTCATCCAATGGACAGTCAACCCGGTGAAGAGCGCCGGGCATCCGCTTTCGCCCTCTCACTTTGGTGAAAAACACCTCCGCCACGTGAAGGCAGTGAGTAGGACTTCCTCAGGAGAGGCTATGTAAGACGCCTGGTCATATGGGAGCATTTCAAGAGGTGTGCGGAGGGGTGGCCAACCCGCAGCGCAAGGCACCCACCCCCGACCATCCTGAGGCTTTGGAGGCTGGTCCGGCGAGGCGGATTCGAACCACATCCCAGCTTACCTTGAGACGGTAACACCTTAATGAAGACACAATTCCAGAAACCACTTCAAATAGACCATGTATAACTGGCCTTAAGCAGTTGTCCCCTGGGTTTTTCAGCCACTAGTGCTCCTTCTGTTTCAGATATTTTAGACAAAATCAACTTCCACGGTATGGGCAGCCGGAAGGTTGTCACCGCCCACGCACTTCCACAAGTAAATGAAGCTTCGTGATCTAATCAGTCCCTGACGCTAACGTATTCCGAAAGAAATCATTTAGTTTCTTTTATGCAACTAAGACACAAACGTACTCTTGAGTTTTCAACCTTTCGGTATTCTTTTTTTAGTATTAAAGTATCGGATATGTCATGTAAGCTGTTGGTTACTAAAAATAAATTATTTCACCTTACTTTTTGTAGGCCACAGCAGATACGCTGGAACATCTGTTACTTCAGTCACAGGAGACAGCTGTAACCGCCTATCAAATCGGTTTTGATTTATATGAAAATGCTACACAAAACTTCCTTCAACGTGTTTCTGCTTCTCTGTCCCGTAGCTCTAAATTAAGTCATGTGATGGGTTTAATTGAAAAAGATAAAAACGCTGTGAAGGCATCATCGACAACGACGACGACAACGACAACAGCAGGTGAAACTTCTGCTGCTACTCCGACTGACACTGCAAGTGATGATAAAAAGAAGTCAGAAGCTAAGGAAGCTGAAGAGAAAACTGAATCTGTTAAAGCAAGCGAAGCAAGTAAAGAAACTGAAACACCTGCAGTTGAAATAATCTCTGATGTTGATAAGGAGATAAAGAAGCGTTTAATGCATCTTATCAGTATTCTTTCAGGCGACAAGGTAAGTGTATATATATATATATATATATATATATATATATATATGGATAAATATCTTCTTGCATTCTGACTTGGTTTTTGAATCCAGTTCATGTTTAAGAAACAGAATCTATCTTACTATTTCAGAATAATACTGACTTGATTTACAGCGTGTTAACAGTATACCTCTTGCCGTCCCTTATTTTTATGGTTGTGAACAAGTTTATAAGTCTTCCTGCTAAATTTCCTCTTCCTCTTAGGTCAATTTTTTTTTGAGGTAGTTCCAATGGGTATTTTCCACAATTTTTTTCTTTCATTCATGATTGTTTTGGTAGTATAACAACTAAGTTGCATAAAAGTTCTCTTTCGTTAGTCATATTCCTTTTGTGATAGCTTATGTAAGACTGACGGAATTAGTCAGCCTATCTGCCTCTCGGTTTTCAGCTAGTGGGTCTCGGGCTCAAATTTCCCTCTGCCTACTCTAGCCTGGGCAACTGAGTAGTACATCGACAACTCGGCACATGAAAAATCCTTTCCGTGTAATTGAGCTTAAACAACCTGCCTCTTACCGCCAATTACTAAGTAGCATTTAGAAACTTTGATGTTAGCTAAGTACTCGAGTGTGTAGAGGTCGAGCGTCTAAACATTAGGTATTTGCAGGTCAGATAACCGTGACCTATCTCTACAGTCTCGCATAGATCCTAGCCTATTCATAACTAGCATCGACTTCTGAATGATGATTGTATTAAGTCGAAATCTGTTGGTCATCACAACTCTTTAAGTGGAGTTCAGGAAGTCATTGCGATTTAATGATTCATTCACACTGCACTTTTGTTCTTTCTCTTTCTGAAATTAATATGAAGTAGTGAACGTCCCTTGAAATACTCCTGATAAGTATACTGTTTGTATTCTATGGTTCTTCAACTGTTTCACTTTTCTTTTATTTTATTATTTTGTGTATCACCTCTCTTACTAACTATTTTGTACCAAGTATGGGTTTTAAGTAAATAGAATAATGAATCCTATGGTAGCCTATAACACCATTTCTAAGAGGTTTAATATTTTGAGGCTTTTTGGAATTATCCCCACTAAGATTTGAGGACACAGAATTGCTTTTGAATGCTAAATATTTTCCCCGCAAGTCAGTTTTTATACCTGGATTTTCTGGCGAATAGTTTTGAGCATTCTGATTCAACAGCATTACTAAATATAACTATACAAATGTTCTGTTCTGTTGAACCTCGTTTCACTTAATCGAGCAATAATGAGATGATTATTATTATTATTGTCCCTTTGGGTTCCTAGTGGAACATAGGCTTCAACAACACATCTGCACTTTGTTCTATTTGGTGCTGTCCTCGTCAACTGGTTCCACGATTGTTCATGGTCTCTCATCTCCTCACACTCTTCTCCATGTCACCCTCGGATGCCCCACTCGTCGTTCCCCATTCGGGTTCCACTGGAGTGATGACCTGCATTGCGCGCGATATCATTCGATGACCTCCTCAGTGTGTGTCCGATCCATCTCTGTTTTCCTCCACTTATTTGTTGAGCAATAGGTTCTTGATCAGTTTATTCCCAGAGTTTCTTGCTGCTAATTCTTTCTGGCTGGGTAGTCATATCATCTTGAGTACGGAGCCGGCAAAGTGGGCAGCCGTGTTGGTAAAAGTCAGCAGTGGTCTGTTGGAAACGCTCTTCGTCATGCGTGTGTCAAGTTTCTTGGCCATTTGGACGAAGTGACTGGCTTCATATTGGTGTTGGAAATCAGAATTTTGTCCTTCATGCTGAGTGCAGTGATAGTATGTAGTTGCAGGTATTATTTTTCATATACTTATTTAAACACAAACTTGGGCACCTATAGATGTGCCACACAAAATCTGGGATGTTGCTCGAAAACCCACAATGAAGCAGGTGTCTGTCTTAATAGACCACCTCCGGACCTTTGACTAGAAGCCTAATCAACAAGACAATGGAGAAGCGTCAGAATCTATCTTCCTACAGTTGCCGGCGATCAAAATGGGTTCATATGCCATTCAATCCGTGCTCATTCTGGAGCGCAAATACATCATAGGTTCGAAATCAGGATTTTCCAGCTCCTCTAGGTAGACCATCATGTTCGGTTATAAGTGTCAGAAGTTCACAATTTGATAGTATTTCAATTTGACAGATTAGTTTTTCTATAGGTCGGCATCCATTTAAAAAATTTGGTTGTATGGAGTCAGTCATGTTAACGTTTTACGGTGGTGTCACATTCCTTGTTCGTTATTTCCCAATGTTAAACCCTTACTTTTTTAACGAATTTGTTTTTCTTGTAGAAACAAGTGAAACAAAACCTAATCACAATTATTATTATTTTTTTGGCGTTTTACATTAAGGTGATTGAGTTGCATCTGCAATTCTTAATACGCAACAATAAAGCTGATCTTCGGCTGCTGGAACGTATACGTGATGAAGTACGACACTCTGTGACGCATAATGCAACTGTTATCGCCAATGGAATTATGCATTGTGGAACTACATCAGATCAATTTTTACGTGATCACTTAAATTGGTTAGGCAAAGCTGTAAATTGGGCCAAGTTTACTGCTACTGCTACGCTTGGTGTTATACATAAAGGTGACATATACTTATCTTCTGTCGTGTGTGTTAAACTAATTGATATAATGCATCCATTTTTTCTCGGCAGTCAGATATATATATATATTTATATATATTACTGATTAGCAATAGTATTAGTAATTACACTAGTGATGAGTTTTTTTTAATGTATATTTTGCGAAGAACCAACATCTATTAAAGGACCATTGAACACTCAAGAGCACTGGGCGTATATTCCCTTCTAGCTTGGGATTCCTCAGCATTGCTCACCCACAACTCCACTGGGGATTGAACCCCGGGACCTTCAGGTCAAACTTTGTTGATCATAAGTTTATTTGTTTTTACTGTATGATTTATTTTGTTCTATACTTTCCTCTCCCCCCATATTAGGTCATGAGAAGGAGGCTTTACGTCTTATGTCTGCTTATCTACCCAAAGATGCAAGTGGTTCCTCAGGTTCAGTTTATACTGAAGGGGGTGGTTTATTCGCTCTTGGTTTAATTCATGCTAATCACGGTGGAACAATGACAGGCAAGTATACATCAAGACAGTTTCAGTTGTTTTTGTGATAGCGTTTTTGCTTTCAACCATTCTATATAATATTTTAATTATTCATATATCAGGTATTTTTGCTTCCAGAACTGTTTGTCACATAATGTCTTTCTTATTCTCAGAGATCTGCAAGCTGTTAATAGACTGTGTTCCATACGACTGACTAAATGAGTATTTGAAGGAGAACTTTGGAAAAAAGTACAGCGGTCCAGGTTGCCACACTCTATGTAGCACACAAAGGTGGAGAAAGAAGTTTGAATAGACTATAATAGATGGAAATCTGTAGGAGAAAGAATAAATAGGTAGAGGATAATGAGAATTTAATGGATCTTGGGGTGTGGGGATTACAAAGAGTGAATGCATTTGCATCATTGAGAACAGTTTTGAATCCTGTCGCCAACTGTCTCCATCCGATGGTTCTAAGAGTCTCAAGGACTCAAGTCACGTGGTTTTCGCTTCATTACGTGTCTCGAACCAACTGTCGAAGACTTCATGGGTTGATTTGACCATTTCTAACTCTTTCTTAACCTAATCCGATGTTTCATCGAGGTGTATTACCAGGAAGTATATCAATTACTTCAGCATGAGTGATGAGACCTTTCATTCGCTCATTTACTTACACAAGTTACTCTTTTTTGTTGATTTTGCTTCTGTTGTAAATTAGTTGTGCAGTAAATATTATTTTTGTTAATTATTATTATTATTATTTCATTGTTACTCATTTGGGTCTTATAATGTTAATAGGTGAAATAATTATCGGAACTACGTAACAAACCCTTTAGGACTGCATTTCTCTTAACTACATCCTGAGGGATTGTGGCCAATGGGGTGGTTATTTTAGATTCTTAGACTCTTGATTGAGTTACCGAAGACAACAGTCTAGGATTGTCGAATTGAAACGTTTGGACTTTTGTTTAGAGACCGGGACAATGTCACTAGTTTGATTGGTTTAATTTTGAAACTCCACCTAGGTATGGAACTCACTGATTTTTCGATTCATGTCAGTCGAACAGACAAAGTCTCCAAATGTAAATTTGTGGTGTACTTCATTAGCTTTGGAACTTTTCGTTACGTTTGGATGGATGGTGTGTTTGTGCACCTATCCGTAGCTATTGTGGTATAGGCGGTAAATGCTTGGCATTCATTACATGTCAGATCGTTGGGTTATATTTCTCTCACTGTGGTCCCTAATATGACATTTAAGAGATTTAGATAATTATGATTTCCACGTAGATCTCCTCAATACTACTTCGGATGTATGTGGTTGTTTATAGTCATTAACGCAGAAACCCATAGAGTTGCTTCACTATCAAACTGGTCCTTGCTACTTTTTGATATTTTAAATTGTTGAAAATCATCGTTTATGTTGGTTTTGGCACGTGTATTGTGTTGTTATAGATGTATATACATTTCCATGAATGCTGTGTGTATTGCTCTCAAAGTGCTCTCATGTGGCCACACGTTCACAGCTCCTGTCAGCTAAGTCCTATTCACTACCTTAACGCGGTGGTGTTCCTCATAGAAGTGCAAGGGCGAATGCGAACGTCTGGCGCTTACAATCGGACCGGTGGACATGTAGGTCTAGATACCTAGGGGAGCTGGGAAACCCTCCAAATATATGGTGTACATGGGTTCCAGAATCCGATTGGATCGAATGCCGTATGACCCTGTTTTGATAACCGAAAACCGTAGGAACGCAGGTCCAAACACCACTCCACTGCTTTGTGGGTCAGACTTAAAGTCAGGCTCGGAGGTTGGACCGTCCTGGCAGCATTCCAGCCCTCCCAAAAACTATGAAATTTTGTGTGGCGTAACTCCTGGCGTCCATGATGTGCCAAGTTTGTGTTCTAATAATAATAATAGTACTGTAAGCTTATTTCCTATCATTGGTATTGCTATTTTCAGAATATCTGCTTAATCAATGCAAAGAAGCTACTGCAGAACCTGTTCGTCATGGAGCTTGCTTAGGTCTTGGTTTAGCGGCTATGGGTACTGGCAGAGAGGATGTGTATGATCAAATCAAGCTCAATCTGTATCAAGATGATGCAATTACAGGTAAGTCTTCCCAGTTCACTTATTTTAATGTTTAATAGAGTTTTATCATACATATTGAGTAATAGTATGTCGAGAAATGATCTGAAAATTTTGGGTTATATATCTTTTTTACTGGGTTGAGGTTTATTTTAACTGAGATCTCACAATACCTCTGATCACGTGTTTAATGCTTAACTCAACATTAGCTGATTTCCTTTTACTCTGATCCCTTTTTATATGAATATATTTCAAGGTGAAGCAGCAGGGATTGGTATCGGTTTGGTTATGTTAGGCACTGGATCAACACGTGCTATTGAAGATTTACTTGGTTATGCTAAAGAAACAGCACATGAAAAGATTATACGTGGTGTTGCACTAGGCATTGCACTTGTTATGTATGGTCGAGTTGAAGAAGCCGATGAGCTGATTGATAATTTAATTGTTGTAAGTTTGCCTTTTTTGTTCTTTCTTTCCTTCAAACTATCTTTGTATTGAATAATTTAATTTGTGATATATAATGTAGATATATTGACATAAGTCTCGTTTCATTTTGCCTTAACAATGGAATATAAGGCTTCAAGCGTGAGTATTGAAGTTTCAGTGGTGGTGATGTGTTTGTACGGAGTTGGGTTGCTAGCCTGACTCCCAACCCTCCCTCTTTACTGGCTTTACTGCTGGCTAAGCGAAGATTAGGTGTGCCGTAGGCTTGGAACTGAACGCGGACTGCGTGCACGTGGTTAGCGAGCATTCTCCTAATGAACGGTTCACGCACAAAATGGTGTTTACCAAAAGATTGAGAACGTTTATCTGATTAACTGTTTACTCCTTGTATAGAACCTTCAGTGCGTTGGTGGCACAGCGGTAGAATGCTCGCCAACCACGCATATGGTTCGGGATGGATCCCCGGCTGATGCACTCCTTTCCCTCGCTAAGCCAGTACTAAGACTGGTAGAGAGGGAAGGTTTGGCGTGAGGCTAACAACCCAACCCCATAAAAAGGAAAAACACCATTGCTATGGAAGCTTCAAAGCTCTAGCATAACCAAGGAATAAAATAAAAAAAAATAAAAATATGTTTCGATCCGAAGACATAATTGACAGAATAAAACTAGAAGAAACACAGAAAAGTAGGTGCACTATGCTGGATAGAAATCCAGGTAACCAAGTAGCTTGAGCAGGCCTTCAGATTCTTTAATCTAATGCTTACCATTGACTGACTACAGGATTGAGTGTTTGTTTGGGCTGATTTATCCGGAATAGGTTTTTCATTTAGCAAACTAAGAGTCACACTTATCGTGTGAAGGCTGATGGTACTACTCAAAGTTGCCCATTCCTAAGTGGGCGTAACAAGAATCGAACCTGTGACCGATCGGCTGAAAACCAAGTGCCTAGCCTGACGAGCCCAATCTCCACGATACGGAGTTCCTGGAGTTCTAGTAAGAGGTCATGACCAGTAGGGTCCACGAAGTTGGGTGTAAGGAGTAATACCTACCAATAAAATTTACTGGTGGTTGCGCTGCTTATCGCGAATTGTCAGAAGTTAGAATTCACTGGTCACTGTATTCATTCCCGGTGATTGGATTAGTCAACAGCCTTCGTAACCAGAAGGTCCTGGGTTCGATCCCTGGTGGTGTTGTCAAGCGTGCTTATCTCTGAAGAGTTAGAAGCCAGAACGAAGTAGCTGTCCAGTACTCCTGGGTTTTTCAATAGTTCTGTAGCTTATGTCATTTTGCAGTCTAACTTAGACCTGATGAATGTTGACCAATAGTGATTCCCTCCTTACTTTTAATAGAAAACATTAGCATAAAGGTGCTTATAATTATACTTTAATTCAGCCATATTCATAATTAATATCTTTCGCACAATACAGGATAATGATCCTATTTTACGATGGTCTGGTATGGCAACAATAGCAATGGCTTATTGTGGTACTGGTAATAATCAAGCTGTGAAACGTTTACTTCACGCTGCTGTCAGTGATACGAATGATGATGTTCGACGATGGGCTGTTACAGCTCTTGGATTTGTTTTATTCAAGTATGTTGGATTGTTAAGATTTTAATCACAGTTCTTATTAGTTATTATTATCATCACTCACTTCTGTACTCAATGTTTAAAAAAAAATAAATCAAGCTATACACCTTCCAGAACCAAAAACAGTTGCCATGTGTATGTGTCATTAGCAAGCTTAAATTATCACTGACGTGTTGTGAAATGCATAGGGATTCGGCTGTACATCTCTGTTGTACTCTGCTTTCTGTTATCATTTTCATCGGACTCCATTAATGTCCACAAGCTTTCGATTCCTCATCTTTATATGAACTTCTCCATATCGCTCTTGGATGATGATGCACACCCAACTCGTCACTTTCCATTCAGGTCTGACATGTGATGTCACTTGAAAGTCTCCTCAGCGCGCGTATGCTCAATCTATCTCCATATTCCTTCTGAATATTTGTTGGGTCAGCCGTGGATTGTTGGCTACTTCACTATACTACCAGAGTTCTTTATACTATGCGGGCATCAAGAGATGGACTACACAAGAAGAATAAAACAACAATGTGAGGAAAATAGGAATAGAGTAGATGAGGGACAACATCGAGAAAAAAAGGTGGACGTACTTGTCAGAAGCACTCAAAGGATGCTTCATTATTATTATTATTATTATTATTATTATTATTATTATTTCCTTTAGTTCCTAGAGGAACATAGGGCTTCAGCCATGCGTCTCCATTGCGTTCGATTCTCTGCTAGAGTTTTCACCTGGCTCCAGGTCTGCCCACATGCTTTCATCTCCTCTTCACATGATCTCCTCCAGGTCACCCTTGGACGACCAACTCGCCGCTTCCCTTTCGGGTTCCACTCGAGGGCTTGTCTAGTGATGTCACTTGCTGGTTTCCTCAGAGTGTGGCCAATCCATCTCCATTTTTTCCTGCCTATTTGTTTCACAATGGGTTCCTGGTTGGTTCGCTCCCAGAGATCTTTGTTGCTGATCCTTTCCGGCCATCTGATCTTGAGTATTGAGCGAAGACATCTGTTAATGAAGGTCTGTAGCTTGTTTGAGGTGCTCTTTGTGACACGCCAAGTCTCTGATCCGTATAGTAGTACTGACTTCACATTGGAGTTGAAAATCCCGATCTTATTTTTGACGCTGAATGATGTTGTCCTCCACACAGACTTCAGAGTAATGAAAGCTTGCCTTGCTTTCCCGATCCTTGCTTTGATATCCTCGTCAGTTCCGCCTGTAGTTGAAACAATGCTTCCCAAGTAGGTAAAGGAGGTAGTTTCTTTCAGGTTTTTTCCATTTATGCTGATTGCTGTCTGTTGTTGTTGTTGGTGTTGGCCAGGGATCTTCATCACCTCTGTTTTTTCTATGTTCACCTGGAGTCCTATCTTTGATGCTTCTTCTGCCAACTTGTTACTTTTCACTTGCATATCTTCCAGTTTGTGGGAAATCAGGCATATATCATCGGCGAAGTCCAGATCCTCCAAGTTCTTTGTGTGAGTCCATTTTATGCCTGTTTCCTCATTGCCCGCTGTTTGTCGCATTATCCAGTCTACTGCAATCAGGAAAATCATTGGCGATAGTAGGCAACCCTGTCTTACTCCTGTCTTCACTTCGAAGGATTCCGTGAGCTTCCCGTTGTGGATTACTTGGCATGCAGCGTTGTCATACAACTGTTGGATGAGATGTATAATTGTCGGCGGCACCCCGTAGTAGCGAAGTAGTTGCCAAATCACCTCTCGATCGACGCTGTCGAAGGCCTTTTCAAAGTCGATGAAGTTGAGATAGAGAGGTGACTGCCATTCCAAACTTTGTTCAATGATGATCCGTAGTGTGGCGATTTGATCAATACATGACTTGTTACTCCTGAATCCAGCTTGTTCTGGTCGAAGTTTTTCATCCAAGGCTTGTTTGATCCTTTCCAGGATGATGCGGCTTAGTATTTTGCTTGGGATGGAAAGGAGCATAATTCCGCGCCAGTTCTTGCATTGACTTAAGTCTCCTTTCTTTGGTAGTTTGAATAGGTATCCTTTCTTCCAATCCTCGGGTACTTTGCCTTCTTTCCACACTTTCTCAAGTAGTGGCGTCATCAGGTCTGCTGTTGTCTCTGGGTCGACTTTCAATGCTTCTGCTGGGATTCCATCTGGTCCTGCTGCTTTCCCAGCTTTCAGCATCTTGATTGCCTTCAGGACTTCTGATTTCGTCGGGGGGTTGATGTTCACTGGTAATTCTGCTTCCGTTGTTGGTATTGTTGGGCGCGTTGTAGGTGGCGGTCGGTTTAGTAGTCTTTTGAAGTGTTCAGCCCAGTGTTTCCTTTGCTCCACTTCTTTGGTGATTGACTTTCCATTTTCATCCTTCACTGGCTTAATTTGTGACGAATTTTTGCCTGAAAGGTACCTAGTTGTTTGGTGAAGTGTTGCGAGGTCTCCTTTGCCTGCAGCTTGTTCTGCTTCATTGGCCATGGCTTCATAATACTTTCTTTTGTCTTCTCTGGCACTCTTCTTTACTCCTTTGTTCAGTGTATTGTAGCTTACATTCAACTCCTGTTTCTGTTGCTCGTCGGTGCACTGCAGAATTTTTTGTTTCACCATCCTTCTCTCCTCTATTAGCCTCCAAGTGTCCGTAGTGAGCCACGGTTTGTCCTGTCTCTTCTTTCTGCCCAGAACTTCCATGCAGGTTTCGCTCCATACTGTTTTCAGGTTGTTCCAGTGTTTTTCGACGCTGACCTCTTCACCAGTGTTGATTTGTGTCTCGGCTTTGTCCTTTATACTTGCAGTAAAGATATCCTTTGTATCCTGGTCCTTTAGTTTTTGAGTGTTGAACTTGGCTTGTGGTCTATCTGCAGCTCCTGTTTCTCTGAAAGCCTTTAATTTGAGTTGGATTGTTCCTTGTACGAGGTAGTGGTCTGAGCCAACGTCTGCTCCTCTTCTTGCTTTTGTGTCCAGTAGGCTGCGCCGCCACTTCCTCGAGATTGTGATGAAGTCAATTTGGTTTTTGGTTCGCCCATCTGGTGACACCCATGTAGCCTTGTGAATATCCTTGTGTTTGTATACGCTGCCACCAATCACTAGTTCATTGAAGGCGCAGAAGTCGGCGAAGAGTTCTCCATTTTCATTCATCTCTCCCAGAGCTTCTTTACCCATGATGAGTTCCCTTCCTGTGTTGTCTGGTCCCAGTTTGGCGTTCATGTCTCCCATTAGTATTTTGATGTCACCGGCTGGAGTATTGTCTATTGCTGCCTGCAGTTGTCTGTAGAATTCTTCTTTCTTTTCGAGGTCTGCGTTGTTGGTCGGTGCATAGCATTGTATAATTGACACTTTCCTTCCTTTGGAGTTGAATCTGGCGGTTATTATCCTGGGTGAGATCGCCTCCCATTGTATCAGAGCCTTGGTTGCCGTTGGTGACATCATTATAGCCACGCCCTCGGTGTGTGTGTGGTTGTCTTCTGGGTGACCGGAGTAAATCACTGACTCACCTGTTGACAATTTGGTGAGTCCGTATCCGTTCCATCTGCTTTCGCAGATCCCCAATACTTGTAGTCCGTATCTCCTCATTTCGCTTGCGATCTGGGCAGCTTTGCTAGTCTCGTACATGGTGCGGACATTCCATGTCCCCACACAGACTTTTTCTTTTGACGCAAGGAGACTGTTCACGCTGAAGTTTCTGTAGCAGGTTTGTTTACAGGGTGGGGTTGCTGGCCTCACGCCTGAGTTTAGTCTTTGGGTACCTGAAATAGAAGAAAGGTTAGTGTTGCGTGACCGCAGAGCCCAGGGGACATCTGCTTGAGGCCGGTCACACACGGCCTGGTGTGTCTCAGTAGCGTACTTATCACTTCTGCCCTGTGACACGGCAGCAGAAAGCGCGGTCGTTGTTAATCCGGGCCACGGCCGATCCGGCATGATATTTCTTGGATTCGTTTGGTTCATCGGGTTGGATTGTTGACGACTAAGTCCAGCCCCCACTGATACCGTCGCCAATGTATCAGTAGGTTGTGAGGTTTGACAAATTTGGTTGATGCCCGTTGCTACTATCAACGGAGCTACGCTAGGAACGGTGTGGCGACCCAAGTTATCTCCTACTGATACCGTCGCCACCGTCATATCAGTAGAAGTCCGGTTAAGCTGCCGGTCAGCCTCGGCTTCATTTTCAGCTCCCCGTTGTCGATAACATCGTGGATGAAATGAAAGAGCATGTACATCCTAAGAAACTCTAAAATAGCAGAATACATCCTGAAATTAAAGAAGCATAGCTCCGCAACCGTAAGTCCTACAGGGACGAGACAGGTACCAATTGGTTCGTCTCGTCGAGAGGAATCCAATGGTATATAAATCAGAGGGTAAAAGCTATTCCTAAGAAGAATACGAGGGTTTTCCTGCCTAGCAGTCTCTGCCCCCCTGCTGCCCTATGGTTGGTAATGCCCCCTAGCTACATACACAACGGCATACAACCTGAGGTCGCGGAGCTAAAAGATGTCAAGAGAACAGCCAGCGGCATGAACTCTAGGCCTAGAAACAGGTTTCCCCTGTAGCCTTTGAAAAAATTCCCTATTCGGCTGAGGAGAAGCTATAAGGTGTGAAACCGGTACCAATGGGTAGATTTCGTCGAGAGCTATCCATTGATATATAGCTTCCCTAAGTCCTAGCCTCCCTGGAAGGATGCTTCATTAATTCATGTTATATTCCAAAAAGGAAAGAAAGAAGGTAACTGCGACATGTTCGCCATTGATTACGATTCTTGACCATATCTGATAACGTCTCATGACACTGATTCGAATTATCTCTTGGGCTCTACCTAATCGAGTAGTGATACATCAACAGATGCTAACTTAACACAATTGTCCCTTATCCCACGGCACCATGTTATGGACTGATCAACCCTCCGCTTTTTCCACATAGTCCCTGAGCTAGCAAATAGCGTCTGGGACTACATTCGTAGCGCATGTCCAAGCCACTGAAGCGGATATTCCAAGATGACAAAACCTAATGAAAGACAATCTCTAGCGTGTCCAAACACGCCCTCGGGAACATGAGAATGACTTTAATGCTAATGCTACCAGATGCAAGTAATTCTATGGAGGCAGCAATGATGGGACACGCAGAGTTGAAAATTAAAAGTCTTACCGAAAACACAATATTTGTATTTCTCGTATCCTATTGCGAACTATCATTGTGTAATTCCGAAGACATTGATTATTCTTCTTCCCCTCCTGTAAACTAAATCTGAACAACAGTTCATACCTTTTGTCATAGTGTAACAACAGAAGGCAAGGGCCAGGCAACAGAACGTTTATTACGGAAAATCAACACGTATTTATAGATTTTGATGTACATTATTGTAGGTTAATGTTAGTAGAAAATACAGTCTGTTGATTGGTTGTTTCTCACACAAAGTTAACCTTGCATCTCTTGTGGCTGTGTCAGTTCTGTATCCGCCTGTCCATCTTGACCTTGACCTCAATTACTGTCAACCAATTTGGCCAGCAACCATCTCTCACCAAAACATGACTAATATTTGATACATAAACATTGACCTCAATTACTGTCAACAAATTGGCTAGTAGACAGCTCACCACAATAGTAGTGTGATTAGATTGTTGATAGGTAATGGAGATACAATTTATTGGCTTGTCCCAACTGAACTGCTCAAATCACATCTTTTATGGAACAAGTTAAGAACCACACTTTTTGCATGGGGGCTAATAATACCCAGTTGTCCAAGCTGAATTAAGTGAAGGGGGACTCGAACCGAAGGCCCTCTGGTTAACCATCTAGTCTTTACACCAAATGACCCACAGCTATTTTGGTTCCAACATTTGACTTTCAGCCAGCGGGTTTCGAATTCGAATCCCGTCCCATACTTTGTTCCTCTGATACAATTCTACGTGAACAATAATATTCCATCTCTATTTTGTTTTATGTCTTGTTTTAGAAACCCTGAACAAGTTCCATCATTAGTATCTCTACTTGTAGAGTCATATCATCCACATTTACGTTATGGTGCTGCTATGGCTGTTGGAATAGCTTGTGCAGGAACTGCACTCAAAGAAGCTGTCACTCTGTTAGAAACTTTACATGAAGGTACAGTACCTTTTGTGCGTCAAGGTGCTTTAATTGCTAATGCTATGGTATTAATTCAACAGAATGCAGTAACATGTCCGAAGGTATGTTCAATAAGGATGATAATTACAATGTTCTCTTGTGCTTTTTATAGTGTTTATCTATTCGTTTATACTTCTACGCCTCTTTTCTCGTTTTGTCGACGCGACTATCTATAAGGCGCGAATTTTTGGGACAACTTGAACTATCACAGTTATGCTGTATTAGTTATTTGGAGTAAATTATTTAATACTTTATGATTCTTATCATCTTATGGTTATGTGGACCTTAAGCGACTTTCAGTTTATACACTTATGAATCCCAACAGATAAAAGTTGAAATAGTATTCTGTCCACTACCTGTAGTAAAGGCTGGTGGTTAAGCTTAGTTATGGCAGTCCGTATTACTTTGTCCATGAATAATAAATTGTGTTCAAAACATTATTCAGTAAGTAATACTGTTTCACTGTGATGTCTAATAAAGGAACATTTGGTAGGTTGTGCTTTCCACTTTGGTATCTTTGAAGCAGCTGAGTAAAAGTAAGGCTTATTTAACAGCATTAAGACAATCAGCAAGACAGCTGTCCTGCCTCTGCGTATAGAGGAGAGGAAGGCTAGTAAAAGTCGACCCTACAAAGGGATCTGTAGCGGTAAGATAAGATTTTCATACCGATATAACTCCAAAAGGCCACTCCACTCTAATTCACACAGAACTTAGTTGTTAGTGGATTAAGTTAAATGACTTTCTAGAGGCGTGTTTAGCTTTGATAAATTATAATTATCGTTATTGCTAATTATCATTCGACGTAGCTATAAAAAACGATTATTATCCTGGGTTTCTAGTGGAACATAGGGCTTCTCTGAAGTCACATTTAGCTGGCTGTACAATTTCACATGGGCTTTCATTTCCTCTTCACACGATCTCTCTCGTGTCAACTGTCGATAAAAGTCTGCAGCGGCCTGTTCGACGAAATGCTTTTCATGATACGCCAAGTCTCTGAACCATATAGGAGAACTGATTTGACAGCGGTATTGAAAATCCAAATCTTGTTCTGTATGTTTAATGCAGCTGATTTTCATACTGATTTCAGACTAATAAAGTTCTTTGTTGCTTTTCGTGCATTGCCTTTCACATCCTTCTCTGTACCGCTTGTTGTTGGAACAATGCTGGTCATATAAGTGAAAGCCCTGCCGACAACTGCTACCTTGTCGTGGTGGTGGTCAGGCTTGAATACCGCTTTGACCCAATAGGTTACACTGGCTGGGATTTATGTCCCTGCAGGTCCTGCCATGTTAGGAAGATTGTTTAAACTAAAAGCAGTTATTATGGGGTACATAGGATCCAGAATCCAACCAGATCAAATGGCGTATATGGACCTGTATTGGTCACCGGCAACCATGGGAATGTAGCTCCTGACGCTGCTCAGCCGCCTTGCGGATTAGACTCCAAGTCAAAGGCTCGGGTGGGGGGGGGTGGTTCCTTAGGACAACCACTTGCTTTGGTCTAGGCGCCCGGGCAGTATCTCAGCCCTCACACAATCACAAATAAGTGAAAGAGATGACTTGTTTTTTTATTCCTCCCTTTGATAGTGTTTAGTGTTTGTTGTTGTTTTGTTGTTAATTGGGTATCTTCATCACCTCTGCTCAATTGGAGTTATGTCTTTGCTGTTTCTCCTGCCAACTTGTCGGTTTCCGTTCGTCGGTAGATTTTGGAGTTTGTGTTATACTGTTTCAGTTTGTTTATTTGATTTTTTATTCATTGAAACGAATGTTTTTTTGTCTTTTCTTCTTGTACATATTTACATTTATTATACATAGTCTGTAGATTTCCGTCAAAAATTATTGAAAATAATTGGTGATCGTCATGAAGATTTATTGGCGAAATTTGGTGCTATTATTGCCTGTGGTATATTAGACGCCGGTGGATGTAATATGACAATCTCTTTACAAACTCGTACAGGTATGTATGCATGTATGATGTATATATGTGTACCAGTATATTCCGAGGTGTTGTTTTATTCAACAAATAATCACGTAATTTTCAAGTATTTGGTTCCTTATTCCTTTACATTGCCAGTGGAACATAGGGCTCCAAGCTAGAGGTTTGAAGTTACGGGGTGGGGTTGCCATCCTCATGCCCAACCTTCCCTCTTTACCAGTTTTAATTACTGGCTTAGCAAGGTGAAGGAATACGTTGGTCGGGTATCGAACCCCGAACCACCTGCGTGATTGGCGAGCATTCTACCGCTGTGTCACCGACGCACAGGGATTTAATTGATTTCAAGACTATTATTCATGAATTTAGACTTCAGTTAGGGTAGCATTGTGTAAACCCAAGGCGGAAGTTCTGTTCTAGTTTATGTCTGTTCATCACCACGCACTCATGACCCCATGGGACTTTTCAGAAGTACACACACACACACACACTGCTCATCAGCAACTGACTATGGTATAGAATTCCTGGAGACCTGAGAAGTCATAACCAGTCCGGGACCATTTCGGTATCTACAACGGTCTCAGAAGTAGATGTGTTTGCTATAAATACTGAGTTTTCAAGTTGACATGTTGAAGTGTTATGTTTCAAGTTTTAACAACTGTTCGATTGTGAAACCTGTTTGTAATACGAAAGTGTTTCTCAGCCCAACAAACTTGACTGACTATAGAATTCAGTCTGCGTCAACACCAACGACTAGAAGCATGATATTGGTTACTGTCTAGCGTCCAATCAAAGTATCCATTGCAGTCCTACAGGAGCTTAATTGCCAGCTCGAATAGCTCAATGGTAAAGTCTCTGACTTCAACCCTGGGTGATACGGGTTTGAATATCAAATGGGGAGTAGGACATGAGTTCCTTGAAGGTCTCTGTTTAACGAGTGCCAAAAAGCACGAAACTGAGGTCTAGATAGAACTTGCTGCCGATTGCCTCCAGCCATCGAGCACATAAATCTGTCAGCCTTATGTTGTTAGCTTACAAAGTCGTTGAGGAGGCTTGGTTAATTTTTAGATATTACTTGGTATACTGTTTTATCAATTTAGCAGTATGTTTGTACAGCATGTTAGTTCTTTGTTAATTATAGTTTCTTTTGATGCATTTTTTGGTCCTCTTAGGTAATGCAAATATGGCAGCAGCTGTGGGCCTGTTAATTTTCCAAAACTTTTGGTTTTGGCATCCACTGACCAATTTTATTAGCTTGGCATTTACACCAACAGCTCTGATCGCTTTGAATAAAGATTTGAATATGCCGAAAATGCAGTTCCGTTCTAATGCTAAACCATCTGTTTTCGCTTATCCTCAACCATTGCGTAAGTTATATTTTTTTAAAAATTGCCAGAAGGTTCAACAAACCCATTATTGGAGCATAATTATTCCATTTGTGAAATGTGATTGTTTTTTTTTCCATTGCTTTTACGTCTCGAGTGAAACATAGGGCTTCAAACTTTTGAGATTTCAGTATCAGTATTCCTGCTTGATGAGGTGAAGCTGCCAACTTCATGGGTTTACCCGTCAGCTAGTAAACTAGGCTAGGTTTAGGAGTGAGTCGATGGGGAATGGAACCCGGACTAGCCGATGTGACCTGGCAAATATTCTACGATTGTTTCACCGACGCATTTGATAAAATCTGATAGTATTCTATAGATTTAATTTGTGTTACTCAGTTGCCGCATGCGTGAACCACACCTGTGGTTGTGAGGAATGAAGATAATACCCAACATTGTGGTTCGAGTAGGACATGGACTCATAACCCCATTGACTGATTCATCCGACGAAGCACAGAATCTCTGTGTATTGATTAGAGATGTTATAATGTAAACTTTTTCAAGATGCTGATTGCTTTCCAAACCTGTTACTATTCCCTTGGTTTCCTAGTGGAACATGTAGTTTCAGCAGTACATTTCCATTCCAATCTGTTTTCTTAAGTCCAATTTAACTGGCTCCACGATTGTCTATTCATTTCCTTCTCTCACACGAACAACATATCTTCACTTTGTTCTATTCTCTGCTGTCCTCTTCAGCTGGGTCCACAAATGCCTATACTCTTTGGTCTCCTCCATTTCACCCTTGGACGACCCACTCGTCGCTTCCCATTGGGATTCCACTCGAGCGACGGCCTGCATTGAGCTCGATTTCATTCAACCGCCTCCTCAATGTATGCCGAATCCATCTTTATTTTCTTCTACATATTTGTTGAGCGATCGGATTTCGGTCGGTTTGTTCCCAGGGTTTCTTGTTACTAATTGTTTCTGACCGGCTATTTGATGTTCAGTGATGGAGCCAGTGAAGGTGGCAGCTGCATATAAAAGTTTGTATTTTGTTGGAAATCCTTTTCTTGACACGCAGTGCAAGTTTATGAGCCTTATGGAAGAACTGACTGATTGATTGACTTCACATTTGTGTTGAAAATGCGAATCTTGTTGTTTATGCTGCTGAAGCGGAGTGCAGAAGATTTCCAAACTGGTTTCAGGTTGATGAAGGCGTATCTTGCCTTTCCGATTCTGGCCTGCTTTGACATCTTCATCCGTTCTGTTACCTGTAGTTGAAACGATGCTTCCTAGATAAGTGAAGGAGGTAACCTCTGGCAAATCTCTCCAGTTGATGATGATTGGTGCTGGTTGTTGTTGCTATTGCCTTTGGTTGGTTATCTTAATCACCTTCGTCTTCAACTTCTCTATGTTCACCTGGAGTCCTGTCTTGACTGGCGGCTTCTTCAGCCAGTTTGTTTGTTTTCACCTGTAAGTTTTCGAGTTTGTGTGATATTAGGCATAAATCATCCACATGCGAAATCCAGATCTTCTTGAGTTTTCTTGTCGGTCCAACGTATTCTTGTCTTCTCACCACCCACACACAGTCTGACACAGAACTCAGTCCACCACAATCAAGAATAAGATTCTTGGTGATAGTAGGTAGGCAGCCTTGTTTCACTTCTGTATTCTATGCTTTGTTCTGTGATGAATATGCGAATAGTTGCAATTCGATGATCAACACATGATTTGCCTTCCCTGAATTCAGGTTGTTCTTATCTGTGGGATGAAGTTCTGCATCCAGTGCATCTTTTATTCTCTCCAGGATGATGCTACTTAGTATTTTACTTGGCGTGGACTAGAGCATTATTCCACTCCAGTTCTTGCAGAGGTGTAACTAGGTCGCCCTTGTTTGGTAACTTGACAAGGTAGCCAAACCTTTTGCAATAATGGCGTGAGCACATCTGTCGTAGTTTCTGAGTCCGTTTTCAGCGCTTCGGGGTGAGGGAATTCCTTTGTGTTCCAAGTAAAACATAAGGCTCCAGACCTGAAGTCTCAGTAGCTGTGGTGTTTTGCTTTTCGTGGGGTGAGGTTGGCTAGCCGAACCTTCCCTCTTTCTTGGACCTATTATCAGCTAGTAAACTATACGCGGTCTAGGAGTGTGTCGGCCAGGAACGGAACCCCTGACCATAAGTACAGTTAGCGAGCATTCATTCCACCACTGAAACACAGATTTTTTGTACAAATCCACCAAGGGAAAAAAGAATTCTGTGACGTGTTTAATCTTGCTAGCGTGAGTTTAGACTAAAGCCATTATTCATTATAATAAAGGTTTTTGTATTTCCCAATGAATGAAAAACAAAACGATATTGTTTTTACTGACGTCTCGCTATTTAATGCTAATAGCTTTATCAAAGTATTAATAAACCGGAATTTACAAAATCTCAGCATAGATATATAACAAACAGTTAGGGGGTGACCACTGAGAAATCCTGTTGAACTACAAAGACTTGAAAAATCATCAGCCATAGGTCTACATGCTATAGAATCAGGCCACAAAATTGATTTTGACAATATTGAGATAATCATCCAGAGAAACTTCAGAAATCACAAAGAACGTCTAATATCAGAAGCACTTCATATCAAGTGGAATCAAAATTGCCTGAATAGGAATGATGGACTAAAAGAGAATTTGACCTGGTTACAACACCTCCCTCCCCTCCCCCATGAAGTGACAAAATCAACACGGATGTGATAAGCAAGTTCACTATGTAAACACACACTACTTTTATAATTTTACACACTGACCAAATCCAACAATCTACGCTTGGTTTTGTTATCTTAACAAATTGACCTACTTGACAACGAAAAATGACCCCAGACTGACGAACGATGATCAAGTTAGTAAACTTTATTTTGATATCATAACAGACATACTATTACTTTTGTTATTTGGTTTAGTCATCTTCATTGCTATTTTACTTTCAATATGTCCCTTTAACTTGACCTATGTCTATTTTCTCACCCCCTAACTGTTTGTTATATATCTATGCTGAGATTTTGTAAATTCCTGTTTATTAATACTTTGATAAAGCTATTAGCATTAAATAGCGAAACGTCAGTAAAAACAATATCGTTTTGTTTTTCATTCATTGGGAAATACAAAAACCTTTATTATAGAGAATATCATATACCCAATGCCCAAATTTTTTCAAACTGTTAAAAGTGAACTTGGTTTGGACATATAGAGCTATTATGCCTCACTGTGATGTGAAACACTTAAAAAAATGTATCAACATTGAAAGAGAAGGTGAATATCTCACCTTAGAATGTTTGTGTTTTGTTTTACTCTAATATACCTACTAACACTTCTGCTTATTTACTTACTTGTAATCCATATTTTAGAACAAGAAAAGGAGAAAAAACGTGAAAAAGTGGAGACAGCTATATTGAGTATTACAGCAAAACAACGCAAGAAAGAAGCTGACCGTAAACAACACAAAGAACAACAGCAGCAGCAACAACAGCCGCCAACCAGTGGAACACAAGCTCAACAACAAAAAGATACCCCAAGTAAAGAAGCAAAAATGGATGTGTAAGTCCCTTATGTGAGAAGAGCAGTTGTTTAAAATAATATATATATATTATAATATGGTTATTATTATGGAGATATATATTAGGCTTAGTTAATGGATTTAGCACCTTTGTCTTGCAACCAAATGGATCACAGATTTGTTTGAGCCCTGCTACATCACTCACTAGCCTTTGCGCACTATAAGCGTAACTCTGAGTCCCAGGTACATAACATTATCTGTTCCAGGTAATTGAGTTGAAACAAAAATATATTCATTCCTGTGTAATAGCTCCTTAAGTGAACTGAATTACTAATAACATATCTGAATTCCTCTATGATCCTGACGTCATTGTTACATGTGTCACTTGTTTCAAGCGATATGAAAACAATTGCAAAATAGGTTTTACTGGCCAACATGATTGCTTGAAAGGTGAATCTCCTAATTCAAAAACTGGATCCATCTGAATTCGACTAATACTGCAGTGTAATTCCTTCACAAAATCCACACAATGGCAGAACAAGTACACATTATTAAAGCGGCTGTAATTAGGGTCTTTGAAGAGAATATTCTGTTATTATTTTTTTTTTTACTTATTAGGTAGTTTTTATTTATGAAATGTTCTTTCTTAAGTATTTTGTCTTCACGATAAACCACTTCTTCATGATCCTGTTCTGTTCTAATGTGGTTGAAGATGTGTATCGCTTATCTAATAGCTCACATCTGCCTGTTTTTAGGTCCAACAGTCAGTATTTCTTAACTCAGGAATTAGCTCCATAAAAAATAGTATTTCAAATGGTTTTAAATTCACGATTAAATTTTCAAGTTATGTGATAATAGATAATCTCTTAAGCACTAGGCTTGGAGTTCACGGATTCCGGGTTGAAATCCCACTGGAAGTAGAAGTAGTAGTAGTATGGTGAGAGCTGGCTGCAAGCCAGAAATTGTAGACAGCAATTTACGTCAATGTTACGTCCCGAATCGGGGTCACGAGAAAAACAATAACAAAGCTTAACCTTGAGGAACTCGCCAACCAATCACAACAGACTTAACGTGTGCAAATAGGATTCGCAGATATATGGCTTAACTTTCTGAGAAATGGTCACAAGCAGTACAGAGTAACCTTCAGCAAGAAAACAACCAATCAGAAGAGGTTGTTTTTCTGCTGACAATAATGTACATAAAAATCTATAAATACCTCTTGATCTCAATAAACAAGCTGTTGCCTAGCACTTGTCTTCTGTCGTTACAGTAGTAGTACTATGAAACCCCAAGGAGTCAGGTGTGGTTCATAACTAAGTTTTTAAAAAGGATTGAATTTCATCTTCATTCAGTACATTTTGACTTATGAAAATGTATATGAACAATTGTAAATTGTTACCCTTAAAAGTCGTGGTGGATTTCATTGGATAGTATGAATATTTCATTGTTTCATTATTACTATAATTATTCATTCCATACGTTTTGAGTTGAATATTGGACTTCGGTGCACGACTGCATTGCTCGTGGTTTTGTGCTGTCACCTTCAGTCGGTTAACTTTCATTTCTCACTAGCTTTCATTTGCTTTTCATATGATTTGCTCTATTTGACCCTCGGACTCCCCCCCTCCCCCCAACTGATTGCTTCTCATTCAAGGTCCACTTGAGGGCCCGTTTCCCAACGTATTTATAATTCATCTCTATTTCTTCCTGCATATTTATTGAGCAGTAGGTTCTCTACCAGACTTCTTTATTGTTCATCCTTTCTGAATGACCATGTGATATCTTCAGTATTCATCCAGTGAATACGGGTGATGATGAAAGTCTTCAGCCTGTTGTGATTACAATTCTCTGAACCACATAGAAACACTGAGTTATTATTTTTTAATTATTCGAAAGAATCTCATTGATTGCATCCAACAAGTACCCAATCATTAAGAGGTGATGTCATTGTCATCTACTAAGGTATACTTGGGATAGAAAGTCCTGTTAGTGAATAATGTGTAACTTTTCCATTAGACGAAAATTGTGTCATCATTATGATTAGCATAAACTCCTGGCGCCCAGTAGTTAATTATTCATTCGATTTATCCGAAGATAAGAAACACCGTATGTATTTTATGGAATAAGAGGATCTCACTCAATAACTAATTTGCACCGATTGTGTGTGATGACTAACCAAACCTCGGCAGATGGAGAAAGAGATTCGAACCCATGATCCAGCGGTTAGAAGTTGAATGCCTAGATCATTGGGTCTCAGTTCCTCTTTTACGTTATGTCGTGGTATATTTTTATGGTTACCTTATACTCAAAAGCTTCTACAACTGTCTGGTTAGAGTAGATTGATTATATGTTGCATATTGATTTTTTTTCAGACTTTTCAGGGGAGAATGTGTATTCCAGGATTAACTTTAGGACTTATGGAATCACAATACTACTAATTAACTAACCGTCTAATGATTTCTAATTTACCGTATTCAACAACTTACAATTCCATACAGTTGGGAATGAGCCACACCTGTTATGTAAGGGCTAGTGATGCTACTTGACTACCAAAACCTCGGTAGGTGGTCTGTAGGGGTTTCGAGCCCTCCACTAGTTGGAAGTCGAGGGCCTAAATCAGTGAACCACGGTTTCATTGCAGCTCCAATAAAATGACTGATGATTAGGCATTAGAGGACAATGGAGCGTTAGATGATATAAAGAAATGAATATTTCTTCATGCATAGCTGGTACATCATCTTGATTTATTTGCTGTGAAGCTTCAAGGGAAAGTAACTCACTATCTAATTCAATTCCAACCCCACCTACTGTGTGAGAGGGCTAGTGATACTATCTGACTGCGTAAACCTCGGTAGGTAGAGAGTGCGTAGACCACTGAGCCACAGCTGCACTTTGATTGTACTTGCATAATTGATTCACCACTGTTCTACTTATTTAAACATTTCAATTACTCTTTATATGTATATCTCTATTAATATAGGGACACTACTCCGGAGGCCAGTAAAGAGGATAAACCAACAACAGCTACATCATCTACAGAGACAAAAGAAGAAAAGGTAAGTAAAGCGAAACCCATTTTGTATTTCATTCCCTTTTGCTTTTCGAGTGGAGCATAGAACTTCACGTTTTGAGCTTTGAAGTTTTTCAGTCAGTTTTCCAACTTTTCCAGGCCTACTATAGGCTAGTAAACTCGACGAAGTTTAAGAGTACGTCTGCCAGGAGTGGGACTTGGACCTTCCAGGTGGCTGGTGAACATTCTGCCACCGATGCACAGAACATAGCCTTAGTCTTTAGTCTTAACATCATATAGGCAGGTAACCTTTAAGTATGTTTCTATAAAGGATATTCCCAAACTAGGATAAAACAACTGTCCAGTACTCCAGTGCTGGTTTTCAATAGTTCTCTAACTGTAATATCAATCCGTGGTCAAACTCGAGAAACAAATCTAATCCTTACAAATCAACTCTTGAAAATTAATCTGACGCTCACTAGTGACTTGCTACAGGACGGAGTTTTCCGGAGTTCTAGTGAGATGTCGTGACCAGTGAGGTCCATCCAGTCCGGGAGTTAGGATGGAGTTCCCTCCGATGGTATTGGCTGATGGTTGTGCTAAAATCACGAATTGGTAGGAGTTAGAATTTATGGGCTCGCCAATGAATCGGGTCCCAGTGACTGAATGGTATACGAAGGTTCAGGAGGTCCTGGGTTCCAACCCTGGCGGTGGGTGCGTGCTGCCGATGATTCACAAACTAGGAGTATGAAAGGATATTTCTATTTTCTAGGTACATGACTTTCTATTAATTACTGTCTGCATCTAGTGTATGTATATATAAGTCAGTTGTTTTTTTTCTTCTGTTCAGTGAAGGTATTCTCCAGTTCAGAATGAAAATTTACGACAGTTCCTGTTGGAAATCAAAAGTTTTCCATAGCACCGTATGTAATTTGTTAAGTACCATACATAGAAGTCGAGAAAGCATACATATTTACTTGGTGATATATACTACTGATTAATATGAGTAGTTGGAGAGCAGTCATATGAAACCATTTAGTGCTTGCTAGTCTGGTCGAAGTGATTCAAACACCAAACGGTTCTTTTGTTCGTATGGGGCTAGGCTTATCGGCGGTGTATACCTGTTTAGACCTAGCTCAGATAATCGAATGAGTTTATAATACCCGAATTTTGGATAGCTACTTGGTTGTCCACACTGGTATTGCATAGAATTAGATTTACAGTTTACAAATTACACCCAATACGAGGTGGAAATTCACCACAGTTTCCTTTGGAAACCAAAAAAAAAACTCAGATAACAATGTCAAATCTGCTTGATTGTCGTAAATGACAGTTCAAAAAGCGGGTGGCAAGTCGGGATCTCAAACTGTGTTGTGTTGATTTGTAATCACATTGTTTTCAAGTAACTGATTGGACTTAGCAGACATTATTACATCAGTTTTTAAGTATTGGTTTGTAGGGTTTTGGTTTGATTGGTTGGAGGATTCAGTTAGAGAACCATTGGAAAACCTGGGTGTATTGGACAGCTGTTTCGTCCTAGTTTGGGACTTTTCATCAGTACGCACCCACCGCCAGGGTGGGTGTATTACATCAGACTGATATTTTCATACTTGAGAAAATCACAGCAATTGAGTCTTAACCCAATTGATTTTGGTTAATATCACTGAGATTTCTCAACCATAGAGAGTGTTCAGCATGACAAGGATTTAAGCCAAATCATACACAAGCTGTAAAATCACACATATATACAGTAAATTTTCTTAGCCACAATAGGAATGTTTTCAAAGATGTATCATTAAAATCATGAGTTTTTGATGACAATCACGTAATACAGTAAGCATTAACCTAGTAGAAACTAAAAGTTGCGTAATTAAATCGAGTGACAACATAGTTGAGCTCAGCTAAAGTAGAAGGAGGGAACCATGTGTCATAAGGAGTAGAAATGTAATAGTAGTAATAGTAGTAGTGAGGGATAATAATAATAAAACGTATCAATCGTTGAGATAAATTAGGTCCATTGTAGATTCATTGACTGGACAAATTTCTTCTGCATACAAAGCTCAGAAATTAACATTTGGATTGCTGTCTTCTGCGGTTTGTCAAAGTTCGATTTGTAACTCATTTGACAATGTCTCTGCGTACTGCGTAGTTGACTGTGAAGTTGGTTCGCCTGTTGGTTTAGTATCGATCAGATATCCCAGTATCCAGTTCCGTGGAGAGCTTCTTTCTTCTCTGTAAAATGTGATAGGGGTAAGTATCCCGATGATACGTTTCGATAGCGAATATTGAGTATGCATGATATAGTCGGCGTTTCTTTAACGCAAGTAGGGCTTTCTGTATTACGTAATCAAGTGGAGTTAAATATCAGTTACCGGAGAGGCGCAAACTCACCAGTGACTTTGAAATGCCGAGTCACCATGTTAGTGAAACCAGAAAAATAGCGCTATAGTCTTGGAAAAATATGCTCAATGAAGTGTAGCGATATTAAACGGGTAAGTTTTAGTTTACTTATGGTGATAAGTTAGGGCTAGATTTAGCTAATTATAGGGAGATATTAAGGTTGGTCCGAGATAGATTACGATTAGGTTAGGGATACATTAGGTCAAGGAAAAACCAGAGTTACGGTTAGAAGACCAAATTTACTCTTTCCCTGGTCATTGGTGCTTTCGCTCCTCCTCTGTGCCTAAATTTTAACTTCACCAGTAGTTGTTGTCTGAGACTTTAACGACACATATTTGGAAACATTCCTTCTACAGCTCAAGAATGGTATCGTTGATGAAGAAGACTAACTCTTTGCTGAATGCATCTTCCTTTATACGACTTAAGGAGGATTTTTTAAAATGTTTAAAAGAGATTTGAGTTATGTATGTCCAGAATAAACAATTTGATACTGAATTATATTCATCGTTATGATTTGATATACATTACTGAAAAGTTTTTCAGAATCTTGTATTCCTCTATGTTTTCTTTATTGTGTTTTTACTTAGGAGCCTAATTTCAGTCTGTTGAATAATCCAGCCAGAGTGATGCGTGCTCAACAAAGATACATAACTTTGCCTGAATCATCACGTTATACAACATTGAAACCAATTACTCAGGTATGTACTGAATTTCTTTTCCCTGTATAACTTCACTTCGATTTTTAACATCAAGAAGAAAGTACAGAGATTGGCTGTACGTGTATTATTATTATTATTAATATTCTCTTAGGTTCCGAGTGGAATATGGCGCTTCAAAAGTATATCTCCATTTCACTCTATTCCCTGCAGTCCTTCCCAGCGGGTTCCGTGACCACCCATAACCTTTCATCTCCACCTCACATAGTCTTCCTGCCTGTCACTCTTGAACTGATACCCAATTCTTCATTTCCCATTCGTTTCCCCACACCCTAGGACTTGGTGTGTCAGTCAATGATCTTCCCAGTGGGTGTCTAATTAATGCATCTCGATAGTTCCTTTGACATATTTATTAGGCGGTAGGTCCGTTGCCGCCACAGTTTCTTGTTGCTCTTATCCCTTTATCCTGGTGTTGACCATCTGATCTTCAGTGTGTGAAGCGAAGGTAACTGTTGATGAAAGTCTGAAGTCTGTTGGAAATACTGGCTTGACATTACTGTTAAACAAAAGCTCCAAGGTTTTTCTTTATGCTGGTCGCGTCAGATTTCTACACTGATTAGAGAATCATGATGGCCTGTTGTCTTGCTTTTCCAATCTTGCCTTTAACAGTCTCATCAGTTTTGCCTATAGTAGCGGTGAAGGGATGCTACTTAGATAGGTGAGTGGATTGAGTGCCTTTATCCATCATTCTGTCTTTTCTATGTTCATTTGAAGTCCTATCTTCATGTGTATGTGTGTATGTGATCTTGAATATAGGTTTTTCCACCAAGTAATTGTATTTCATTGAAGGTTTTGTTTGTGGCTTATGCTTGGTTTGATCATTCATTTTCTAGACGATGAGTTCCCGGGTTCGAGTGCCGCCGCACCAATCACTTCTTCTTGACAGACTAGGTAATGTGATCAGCCTTCATAGAATAAGATGCATAGCTCCACAACCTGACATATGTGAGAAGTCTATTGCACCTGATTGAAGTCGAACTAGATTCAGTTCTGTTTCATTCACAGATGCAATTTCGTATTATTAGATAACAAGTGAACGGGAATTGAATTTAGTGGGTCTGAGAGGTCAGAACGTGTGAAGACAGGCATCTGTGTCATTGAGAATAAGGATTTTGAGCCATCTATTTTTACTAATAGTTTCTGGTTACTGGTTCTAACAATTGTCTTAGAGACCTTAGCTATACACAGTCTACGCGCTGTTGATGTAAACTCTTTAATCAACTCAATTTATTGGTCTATTAAATATTATTTAGCAGTATTAGATGGTTGGAGGCAATCGGCAAGGAAGCCTTGCTTGACCTAGGTTTCGTGCTAGTTGGCACTCACCAGTCAGCAAGGCGTATCTGCAACCTCGAAGGAACTCATGTCTCTTCTGAGATTCAAACCCGCGTCACCCAGTGCTGCAGTCAGCGACGTTACCACTGATCTATTCAGGCCTCCTGTAGGACTGTATTGGATTCTTTGATTGGATACTAGTAACTAGTGTGATGTGTCTAGTCCTTTGTTTGGTGCAGACTGAATTCTTTCAATCAGGTTTTCAATGTAGCCACCATTCTAGGTAGCTCGCTATCACGGTGCACATCGATTTGCTGATACTAAATGGTTGGAGGCAATCGGCCAAAGGAAGCCCTAGACCTAGGTTTCGTGCTAGTTGGCACTCGTCAGCACCAAAGAAAAGACTAGACACATCATACTAGTTACTAGTATCCAATCAATGTATTCAATACAGCCTGAATAGCTCAGTGGTAACTTGTAGTAACTTGACTAGATTGCTCCCCCCCCCCAGGACATAACACTGTAACCAATTGGTCACTTGAAACTGTCTTCCACACTAAGATAGACACACAAATGTCGGACTGGGAAAAACGACAATGACTGAAACGACTCCAACACTATCTATTTATTGGATATAATACAAAACCTCAGAAATTTAAGCCATAAATAAACGAATCAAAACTATCGTATAAGGTTATCGTGTCAGTACATGCGCAAAATCATATCTTTCATGGCTAACAGAGAGAGAGAGGCTTGTTCGTCCTAACAGATAAATAAACAACTAACTGACCTGTAATATTAAGTTCAGTCGACTAATCTGTTTTTGTAAAGCTGATCTCTGCTGATTTCTGTCATGTCAATTTCTTTCCTAATTAATTATTCCTAGTCAATGAATGTTGTATTTACTATAGTTTTCTATCTTACTGTCTTAAAATTGCTTGCCAAAGTTAATCTTTTTAAATAATAATATTATTAAATTTTTTTTTCGAATTTTTTAGGGTGGAATATTGATGGTACAAGATAAACGTCCACAGGATGCTGAAGTATTAGTTGAAAATGTTCTAGGCCATGGGCCTACAAGTGATCGAACTGCAACTGGCAGTGGATCTGCTTCCGATGGTGCTGGTGGCCGATCTGATCTTGCCGCTGCTTTAGGTTCAGGTTCTGAATCGAAAACAGAATTAATTCATGCTTCAACTATTGGCGCTTATATTGACGATGAAGATGATAACGATGACGCAGACGCAGACGATGATGATGATGACGATGATGATGATGCAGAAGATGAAGAAGATGACGAAGAGGATTCATCGAGTGGAATGCATGAAGAAGATGAAGATGATGACGAAGATTTCGGTGTGAACTCCACCCCCGTTGCTGCTAACCTTCACGAGGCGGCGGAGGTTATGGCGTTGGTAGTAGCTAGAACAGCAGCGAATGATCATCCAATTAGAACCACCGATGTAGAAATGGCTGAAGGTGGTACAAGTAGTACAGAGGTTGTAGGGAAACGTGATAAAAGTCGTACTACAACAACACAGCCTCAAATCGTCGTAGTAGCCGATCACATGGATCCTCTGCACCGGAACCTAATCCACCTGAACCATTTTTATACATAGAAGAAGCTCCTGAATTCATAAATGTTCCTCATTCAGACACTAAGGAAACCAAATCAAGTAGTGGTAGTTCAACGAAGAATACGGATTCACAAGCTGCTGCTGCTACAACATCGACTACTAGTGGTGGTGCTAAGGCTGATGCTGATGCTGGTGCTGGTTCCACGACTAAGTCAGCACCCGCTGAGTCCACGTCCACCCAACCACCGACGGCAACTGAACCTATGGATGTGGATATGGTAGAAGCTGATAAAGCAGAAGAAGAAAAGAAAGCACAATCTGGAGCAGAAGATAAATCAAAAGATGACAAAAAATAAATAAATAAAATAAGATAAATAGTTCAGTGCATGTGAAAGTGTGTTTCTGTCTATTTATTTATTTATTCATTTTTTGGTTGCTTTATTCCTCCTTCCTTTTTATTATGTTTGTTCAATACCCATTCAGTTTTCTAATGCTGCAAATACACTTCTGTATTTTATAGAAAATATGCATACTCTACTTTTCTTTTCTCTTTCACTTTTGCTTTTCGACTTTCTGATCAGCAGCTGTTTGGGGTTCTTGTGTGTGCGTGTTTGTGTAGCTTGTGTCAAGAAAGGTGATTTTACTACAGTAAGATAATGAGTGGTTTGCTGTGTAAAGTTTGATTACTCAAAAGTGTATGTATCACAGTAAATATTCTATATCGTCGTCTGTAAAGAAATGCATACTAGGTGTTATACATTGTTATGTTTTATTATAGTCTCATAGTGCAGTTGTTTTTTTTTGTGTTGTGGCGTAACAACAGAAGACAAGGGCCAGGCAACAGATAGTTTATTAAGGAAATCAAGAGATATTTATATATTTTTATGTACACTATTATAGGTTATTGTTAGCAGCGTATACTGATTGATTGTTTTCTCGCTGAAAGTTAATCTGTCATCTCTTGATGGCCATTTATTTGAAGGTCACACCATATATCTGCGAATTGTATCCGCCCACGCAAAGTCTTTGTTCTTGTTTTTCTTATGACCAAGATTTGGTACGCAAACATTGAAGTAAATTTCTGTCTACCAATTTTGGCTGGCAGACAGCTCTCACCACAGTGGGACTGGCTGATTCGACTTCCCAATTAACTGAAGTGGTCAATACCGCCCAACTAGCACTTCACTCACTCCCCTATCTTTAAGCTAGGAGTAAGTCGATGTAGTCCAGTCCTATAGCATCATTTTACATTTGATAGGAGCGAATCGCATGCCAACACATTCAAAGATTGCTGCTTCATGAAGGTGTTCACAAGACTCTGCATTTTGTCAGCGTATTCCTTGCAACGTACGTTTCAATCGTCTATCCTAAGGATTAATTAGAGCGTCATTTTTCACCTCCAAGAAGAGTTTCTCATCGACAAATTCATTCACTTAGTAGTTATACAATCGCAATTATATATATATATATATATAATTGATTTTTTGTATGTGTTCATACATTGAAGTCTATGAAACAAGAATAAAACTTGGACGTATTGGGTTATTGTTTATGTAGTCATCAAAATAATTTTTCAAGAGTGTGATGAATAATCAAATTGTAATTACACGCGGAGCTGGGGAAAAGTAATAAGTTTTGACGAGGGTTACGCAACATGGATGCGTTCAGAAAAAAATTTAGGGTAACATGTGAGGAAGAGTAAGTGGAAGGTTAGTTAGTTAGGTTAGAAAATGATGGACGGTGCTAAATGTTACATACAGTTGAACTTGAAATTATACCCAAGGTAAAAAACAGGTGGCGAATAAGTTTCTTCTGTGTACATAAATCACGGTTTACTAATCTGAATCGCTAAAGTCTAGTCAATCCAAAGTATTATACAGAAGCTTGACGTTTTTGGAAGACTCTTTTGGAATATCTGGATATCTTGGAATGGATTCTCTTTGCATATTGAGTCACCTGTGTTGACTATATGTTCAATTATATCACTCCGTTATTGATTCACTGTAACCTCTTTTGTAGTCAAGTGGGTTAATTTTCTTTGACTATTTTAGAAAAAAAAACACGCGTAGAACGACCTGTATCTCTCCCTGCACAAGAGCAAGTGAATTGACAGATGCACATCGAAGTGATCAAATGCAATAGTTTGTCTTCAGAGTTGTTGAAGAACCTCTGGAGGCTAGCGAATACCAATCGTAATGTAGCAACAGAGAATATTCTTGTCAGGCTGTTAGATATTCTGTTCTTTAGGGTGTTGACTAGATGGTTGCCTTTGAACGCCACATTCGTAAATAGCATCTTCGGCACAAAGATGGGCTTTTTGTATTTATCTCTGATGCATCGGTGACAGTCATTCTCAAGTAGTAGTATCATCCTCGAAAAGATGGTCTCCTCATCTGCTGATTCAGATTTGCAGATTCTTCGGATCTTAGTCTGAAGGTTTTTGTATTGCGTAGCCCTAGTCAGGACTTACTGATTTCCCCCTCCATAGTTACAGTTTTGATGACGTGGGCAATAACCCAAACTAATTCTTATTCTTGTTTGAAAAACCTAATGTACGTACACAAAAAATAATTGTCTTTAATTGCGATTATACAGTTAAGTGAATGAATTCGTCGAAAAGATACTCTCCACTGAAGTGTTTGTTCTGGCATAATTTAAGTTGGAGGTGTTTAAAGTCTGTAGAGTTGTCTGATTATGTCATAACTTCCATTTGTGAAAATTGTTGTCTCCACACCAACAATACTATCTAATCTATTACAAAGTGTGATTAGATGTTTGATAAATTTTCTGATAACTATCTCGCTCTACATAAATCTCTGGATGCGCAACCATCTAAGAGCTGATTCCCTAAACTTGACCCCGGTGACGAGTCCCGAATAGGACGAATTGCGCATCATGGATTCCACTGCTAGCCACTATCCACCAAATTCACCTCACTCCAGTTAGTTTACTAACTCGTCGCTGGTAGTAAGCCAGGAAAAGAACCAAAAACTGTCAACTCCACTTGGTAAAAACAACAGCGTCACTTTTACTGGAATTTTAGAGCTTAAACTAATAAAAGAATAGAACTTGTGCACTGTGCTATAGCATTATTCCATTGTGGATAAAATTTATTTTGATTAAGTCTTACAGTGTTATACAGTAATATTTACTGATGACATTTCGAGCACATTTTATTGCTCAATCTTATCGAGGTACTCACACAACTTTCTAACTTCGTTTACATACTTCCATTATTTTTCATCGCTTGATTTGATTGGTATTAGTATTTCCCATATTTCCGGTATGAGTGATGGGTCATTCCTATTGCACGTGTTGGGTGTAGACTCGGTGAACAAGGATTCAGTAATCAACCTCTTTCTCCACCTATCTATATTACTTTTTAGAATTTTGACTGTCCCTCCTTATTGTGTGGGACAATAGGGTGGGAGAGGGTTGCGTAGTTATAATGGATACGATTATGAACAATAAATTGTGCTCGAAACGTCATGTGGTGAATATTGCTGTATAACAATGTAAGAATTTATCAAAATAAATATTGCCCACAATGGAATTAAACTCCTATATACACCGGAATGAGAAAAAGAATTGTTCCTTATAGTGAGATTAATCTTGCGCGTCATGGGGAGTGATTAGGAAAGCTTTGTGTGCTTGTGGAAGTAGTGCTTGGACAGTTATTATGTCCCGACCTCCTAAAGCTTGGAAGCTGATTTCTTTCTTAAAGTACTGAAGCAGCATTACGGTTTTGTGACTGCAGAGCTTAGGGAACAACTGCTTGAGACCGGCAACACATGGTATTTCGAGTTTTGTCGCCATTATGATTTTACTGCCAGTTACGGACCGCCATAAATTCAGCCGGGATGTACCGTTTCTAACTCGTCTCGCCCCACAGAGCTAACGGAGATCGTACTTGGTTTTTCTTGACATCTGAGGGAAGTGTCTTACTTCTGCAAAACACCCGGCAGGAAGTGTTTGCTAACAGAATCTAAATAAAATGTGAACGACTTAACACTATGGTTGGTAACTGCTTGTAGTTTAACCGCTATCCAAACAACTTTTGTGATATTTTTGGACCAACGGGAACGTCATTTCCAGGCAGTGTAGTCGGTGTCAGGTCATCCCAGTATGCAAGACTGACCACCACGTCGAGTTTGCAGCTATCGGTTTGGACATTGTGCGTACTTGGATGAAACAAGTTGTTTTTCTAGTGAATAATTTTTGAGCCAAAATGATTGTAGGTTTTCATTTGGATTGCATTACATTACTTTGCTAACATTATCTGTCCGGCACAAGGTTTTTGTTTTCATGTTATGATGAATGCAAGTTAGAAGTGTCTAAGCTGATAGTTTGCATCTCCCTTAATTCTAAGAAACTATGTGCTTGGTTATATGAGCATTTTAAACCCTTTTAGACGACCGATCATGGGCAATTCGGAGCACATATATCCGTAAACTTGATCAGACCATCATATTAAATTCTTTTATAAACAATAACAGCAGCTATAATGAAAATAATATAAATATAATAAAGAATTCAAAGCCTTGATAGTAAAGTGAAGGAACGTATGTGAAACGTATGGTACATAGCTAAATTTGGTATACCATATTCTCAACCTGCCATTTGCACATCATTTACCACATCCTTGACGAATTGGTCGAATATCGTCACATTTGATAGCTTCTTGGATTCTGCATCATATGGCAACATTCTTCTCGTGGTTCTCTTCTTTGATTGCTCTTTCCAGTGTGCCAAACACATTGTTACTTTTCTGAATTCGTTTCTGATATACTACTTATATCGGATTATAAGTAGCACTCACCACAGTATGAGGATATATATGAAATCAATAGATCCAGTTAAGAAAACTGATTTAGAAGATACATTCATAGAATTGAAAACACAATATATAAATAGTCTTTCCGAACACATCAGTTCTGTGGCAGACATCAATCAACTCACTTATTAGTTTAGATAGTGACGAAGAGAAGCTTCCAGGGTTAAATTGGATCATAAAAAAGTAAACAAGATGGGAAGTTGAACACTAGTGTTTTCAGCAAACCTACATATATTGAAACCGATACTAGGATTTCTGGTCATCCTACCACCGTACGTTAGTAAGAATAGGTTGACAAAAATAATTGCTTTATTCCAAACAGTATTTTTGGGGAAAATTTGGAATTTTCAGCATGTAAATAAAATATTGCACCTAATTTTCTTATTACAGGGGCAATAATTAAAATAAGCGGCATTTACATTAATAATATTGTTCAATAAGAAGTGAGCATAAAATTAAATCAAGTGAAAATATTAACGACAATGTAACAATGAGAACAGAAAAGCGCGGTAATGCACCTAGGTCAGAAGTCTTACAAGTCGTACTCCTTGGGGGACACATAACTGCCAGATGATAGGGGACAAAAGGATTTAGGAATTATTGTAAGTCATGACTTAGAAACAACGGCAAATTGTAATCGAGCCTCAGCTAAGGCTTTCCGAATGCTATAGGCATATCGAAGGGTTTTCAAACGATTAGACGAGGTTATATTCCAAGTACTCTATGCAAAATATATCAGTTCTCATGTAGAATACTGCATACAAGCGGTGAGTCCATGCTTCAAAATGGAGGCACTCATCCTGGAAAGAGTACAGATGGTAGGAACGAAATTATTTAGTGGTATCTCACACCTTTCTTATGATAAGAGGATGGAGCATTTAAATCTCTTCCCATTATCATACCGAGGGAGGAGAGGCAACTTAATTTTTGCTTACCATATATTAAAGGGTGATTTAGGGATTGATCTACCAAACCTTTTCTCTCCTTCTAGGATACATTTACGAGGTCACCAGAAGAAGGTGCTCAAACTGATGTCGAATAAAATATGTGTGGAATTTAGATTCTTTCACAGAGTGGTGAACTACTGGAACTCCTTACCTGATTCAGTAGTAACAGCTTCACCGGTGAATGCTTTCAAAGAGAAACTAGGTCTCTGCAGAGATATATATCGCAAGGATTAACATAGGCAACAAGAGCCTTCTATCCTTATAATCTGAATCTGAACACTTTTCTCATCACATAAAATGTGTGCTTGCTAAATAAGGTATCGTAGAGTTTTTGTGCTTACTCGTTCGATCATATAATCATTTATAGTTGCTTCTAGTTCTACTCGATGCGATGCACGGAGAGAGTTGTGTATGAAGAGGATGTTCAGAGTCTGATTGGATAATATTTGCTAGTGTCTTGCAACAAACCATGTGTCTATCTACAGTAGTATTAACGAGTTGGTTTAGCAACAGCCCACCCACCCTACTAGCGGCTTTTAGCTCTCTACACAGTATATATAACAAAGTCTTTCTTAAGTAGCCCAGGAAAGATTAAGGTGGTGGAGCAGTAAAGTAGTATAGGCAGAATACCACAAGAATTAACAAACGGTAACAGCAGAGATGGAATGAGGCGAGATCGTCTTAACTCCCTTATATAGAATGTCAAACGAAATATCTTTCTGGAAACTGACATGATGTGGGGAGACCAGGGAAGCTGATCAGAGGATGTACACAGTCCAGGGTATTTAACACTCGATTTGGTTTCAGCTTCAGTGCCATCTATAATAGTAGGACCGTATGAATTAACCAGTTCATGTAAGTCGCATTGGCATCTGAAAGTAAAATTAACAACCTGAGATTTGGAGGGATAAAGCTTAAGACCATTTGACGAGGACCACTATCTAATTTCTGATAAAAAGTTATTCATTTTGGAACAGTCTTACTGAGAAGTAACGGGGGGGGGTCATAGAAACAGTCAGATCATCGGCATACTTAAAGAAATTGGTTTCGTCAGAATGGGGCAAATCATGCAAGAAGAATGAAAACAGAAAAGGCGAAAGAACAGTTCCATGAGTGAGTTGCACCAGTTAGAGTAAGTGATGCAGTGGAGGAATTCCCCTTGTAAGCAGTGAATTGCTTCCTATCAGAAAAACAGGAATACAACCACTTAGTAATCATCCAGCACTGTGCTCGTGACTCAGCAAGCTTGTTTAACAAAAGAGGCCTAGGTAGAGAGTCGAAGTGCAAAACAACTGTATGGTACAAAGAATATCATCCACTGAATGTAAGACAGCTGACAGAACTTTTAAAACTTAATTAATTAACTCGACAGATCACTCAGGAAGTATACAGAAAAATTGTAAGAATGAAAATAATAAGGATGACAGGAATGCTAAACATACCAAAAAAGGATGCGGATACCAAGATTACGGAGTTGGGGACATCAGTACTCCTCCGAATGTGGAAAGGAAACCTCCGAATTCTTACACATGGATTTTTATCAAGGCAGAAATAAAAGTGGCACTCAAATCTATAGACTCACTTAGAAACAAACTATATCGGTTAAAGGATCCTATAGAGCCTATTAAGCTGGATTAGTTGACCTTAGTATGAGCTGAAGCACAGCATGGAGTTATAAAGTCACACAACTGGATAGGACAAGCTGACGGAATTAAAATCTAATTTGATAGGGAGGAGGGAAAGATTGGCTGATAAGTGAAGCTTTATTTGTTGAATCAGCCGAGAATATGTGCAATAGGAATGATTCAATAGCTTTTCAGAACATCTATAAAATTCTACCAGCCCTACAAAGAATAGGAAGGAATAAAGACAACCACAAAACTCAAGTTTCTGAGTTATGTAGTTATAATTGATGATGTGGTGATGAACAATAAATTGTGCTGTTTCACTGAGTGTGTGATACTTATTGGTTAACAAACTACTATTCATATTGCTACAGTTCTACCTAGTTCGATAGCATGAAAACTTACAGATAGACTTATAATGACACGAGTAGTTGTCAACATTAAAGGAAGTAATCCGAAATTTAAAGGATGGATGACCAATATTAGTGCCATTGCCAGACATATTATGAGGTGGAATTCGAAAATTCCTTTAAAATTGTCAATAGACAAAAAGGCTTAATTCTCCTCAGGTTTTCTGGCGAAGCGATCTCTGTCAAACGCCTGGAAACCAATTTATATGTTCAGAAAGAAGCAGTTATCAGACTTTCCTTCCCATGGTAACCGGATGGCTTTATTCTCTCTTTCGTTTGATCACGTATTCTTTGACTTTAATCTCACTCTCCTTCAATATATTGTAATTTTGTTTGTCTCTTGTTTCTATGATTCAAGTAGAACTCAATACACTGTTACCTAATTTATTAGTTACTCATCATCTTACGCATCGCTCATGTTTGTTACGTAACTCCTTTAGCATTCTATGCATGCATTTACTTGATTTAAACTTGAACTACCTGTGTAACAACTATGTAAGCGTAATTTTCTCAGCACTGTTCACTAAATTCAGAACTTCCTGTCAAATTATATCATGTAAAATCTGTACATAAAGCTAATCATTCATTTAGGCTGCAAACAGTTGATGAGAAGTCAACGAAATAAACATTGATGGTACCATATTATTCTGCAAAAACTGTTGTTCTTGGTCCATTCAAATAGTATGTAATTGCTGGGAAGAACTTTTGAAAAGAAATCCTCCAGTTGGTTACAGGATTACATCATTAGCTGATATCGGCTAAAGAATTGTTGAAAAACCTAAGAGTACTGGGCAGCTGTTTTGAATTAGCAGAAGTTGGGATTCGTGGACCACTGGGTGTGGTCCTAATGGCTGCCAAATGGTCTACGAGGTCGCCTTGTAACCAGAAGTGCCTGGGTTCAAACCCTGGCGGTGGGTGCCTACTACCAATGTGTTCCAAACTAGGCTGACGAAACAGCTGTCCAGTACTCCCTGCAGGTTTTCCAATGGTTCTCTAACCAATATCAGTTCATGAATGAAATCCTGTAACCAATCAATCAAATCCCTACAAACCAATACTTGAAAATCTGCCAGTGTTTAGACTTTGCCAGGTAAATCAATATCTGCATACACTTATTCCCTTTTGATGAATTTAAATACAGCGAGAACAACAGGGATTTGTTCAGAATAAGATGGTACCATCTCATTCATTTCTTTGGCTTCCATTTAGCTGCGTACAGCCTAAATAAATTATTAATTTTATGTACAGAAGAATTTTAACATACTTCCAAATGTTATGTGATGTCAGTTGAAAGGAGGTTCCGAACTTAGTGAACAGCGCTCAAAAAATTACAGTCATGCAGTTTATACCCAGGGAGTTCAAGTTTAAACAAAAATATTTGCATACAGTAGTTATACTGTTACGTAATGAAGATAATAGGAGAATAAGATGATAATTAACTGATAAACTGAGTAGCAATTTAGTGAATTCAACTCAAACCATAAATACAACAGACAAGCAAAGTTACACTATATCAAAGATTAAGTAATCAAATGAAGGAGACAGTAAAGACATCCAGTTGCCAGGGCGGCTAGGAAAGATTGATATCTGCTTCCTTCTGAATACAAACAAATTGGGTTTCAGAGGTTTGACAGCGATTTCTTCGCCAATCTTGAGGAGAAATGAACTATGCTATCTATTGATAATTTTGAAGGATTTGATGATGTCCACCTCTTGACCCGTATTTATGAGATGTCTAGCGTTTGTTCCCTTGAGACTTAGGCTGCTGGGTACATACTCACAAAAGGTTCGGAGTCTTCTGTCATCAATTGACATAATGTAACATTTGCATGTATATTAAAATTTTTCTGTACATAGGCTTAGTAATTTCTTTAGATTGTACACAGCTGATGGGAAGCCAACAAAATAAACAATGATGGTACCATCTTATTACATACAAACTATTGTTGTTCTTGCTTTATCCAAATCAAAATCAGTCAGTGACCTACTCTTTAGACAAATAAGTAGGCTTGAACAGAAATCGAAGAGAATAAAGTGTGCGTAACAAGAGGAATGAAATGAATTGAGGTGGATGACCAAATGAATATGCCTCAGTCGTAGTGCTCCCATTGTAATGATAGAAGACAAGGGCCACGCAACAGATCGTTTATTGAGAAAATCAACAGATATTTATAAATTTTTATGTACATTATTATTCGTTATTGTTAGCGGAGAAGCAACGTCTTCTGATTGTTTGTTTTTCTGCTTAAGGTTATTCTGTCCACTCTTTTTTTGTCGTTTCTTAGACAATCTGCTAATATATCTGCTAATGGTATCCTCCTAGACCAAGTCTGCCGTGATTGGTTATTGAGTTCCTCAAGGTTAGACTTTTTTCTTGCTTTTTCTCATGACCCCGATTTAGGACATGAACATTGACGTAAATTGCTGTCTACCAATTTTGGCTTGCAGACAGCTCTCACCACACTATCACCCGTCGGCTATCTTACAGAGGTGACAGTGATTAAACACCTGAAATGCACCTAAACTTTACTGATGTGATTATGTGTCACAACCATGAAACGACGCAGTATGGCGGTGCACAGGAACTTAAGCTGTTGATAAAATGAAGGATGCCTATTTCTCGTTGCAGATAAAATAAGTATTACTGTCTCAGTATGTATATATATGTTAATAACAGAGGGAAAATTACGTTTCTCTTCATATGATAACTAAACTATAATGGTAACTCTTCAGAATGAGTTATTCTCTGAGCTTACATTTTCTCTGCACAAAGAAAGGATGAAAACATATTTGCAGGATAATACGAGCTAGTTTTATTTCGTGAATTCTCTTCAACTGCGTGCATCATTGACAGAGCCAAATTATAAGTTTTCATGAGTTTGTTAATAGGGATTTGATTTGTTTACAGTTTGATGACGGATTGATATCCATTAGAGAACCAGTGAAAACCTCCAGGGAGTATTGGATGGCTGTTTCATCCCGGTTTGAGATTCATCAGCAGTACGTAACCACTGGGTCTCGAATCCATAAAACCTAAAAAAAATCGGCACACTACGAACTAAGTCTTGAAAATTTTTTCTGATGTTCTTCAGTGACCTGCTGAAGTATGGAGTTGCCTGAAGTTTTAGTAAGAAGTCATGCTCAGCTAGGTCCACCACCAGGTCGGGAGTGAGGTCAAATACTGGCCAATGACACTGGCTGATGGTCGCGCTAAAATCAAGAATTACTAGAGGTTAAAATTCATGGGCACGCCATTGATTCGGGTCCACGAGCTTGATTCGTAACCAGAAGGGCCTGAGTTCGAACCCTGGCAGTGTGTGCGTACTGCCATTGTGTTCCAAACTAGGACAAAACAGCCATATAATACTTCCTGGTTTTCAATGATTCTCTAACTGATATCAATCCGTGGTCGAACTGGAAACAAATCATAAGTTACGAAATTTCTGAACATACTGTACTTACAGTAACTTCAAGTTATAGATAGAAAGAATAAGCAACATAATTCCAAAAATGATGTAATTAAACAAGTTATTTATTATTAAAATACCAATAGGTTATAGTATCATTAGACACCATTTTGATTGGGATAATGTTGAAATTTTAAACAGAGAAAATACCAAAAATAGCAGGGAATTTCTAGAAGCCTGGTGTTACTCAAATTAATCTGCTATTAACAAACAGACAAACAAACAAATTTAGTAACTAGTAAAAAACAAATCAATCGACAGGAAAGTTTAATCCTATTTTTTGGGATTCATCGGCAGTACGCACTCACTGGGTTTCGAACCCAGGACCTTCCAGTTACAAGGGAAGGTCCTAAACCAACCAGTCACTGGGACCTGATTCAATGGCCACTACATGAATTCTAACTGCTACCAATTCATGATTTAATGGTTTTCAATGGTTCTCTAACTAAAATCGATCAATCTGTGGTCTAACCTGGAATATATGCAATCCCTGCAAACTAATTCTTGAAAATTAATCTGATGCTCGCTAGTGACTTGCTATAGGACGAAGTTGACTGGGGTTCTAGTGACAAATTGTGTCCATCCAGTCGCGAGTGAGGATGGATTTCCCACAGATGACATTAATTGGTAGCCAGGCTAAAATCCCGACTTGGTAGAAGTTAAGATGCATGGACCATTGAGTCAGGTGGCAGCAGTGACTGAATGCCATACGAGGAAAGTTTAAATTCCGAGTCAATAAAAATAGTCAATGTAAATTGACAACAAGTTATAACAATGATCGTCAGGAGATGCAATTACATCATTATTCATGGAGCATTTTAAATAAGTTCATTTCATACTAAAACTTAAGCAATGAAAGCTTCGCAATTAAATAAACCAGTTCCTCGAAGAACAAAACTAAATCGAAATTACTTAGTGTTAAAAGAATAACTGATTTTAGTGTAATTAGACATGAGGAGGATAGAGTTCAGATTTTGCTTGGAAACAAGGAAGGACTAGAGACAAAATACAAGGTCAAGCAACAGGGTAAATTTATACATATATGTTGTGGAGAGTTTGTAGTTCACCTTGAATATTTGAACTTTTGTTTTAACGCATTCATGTAATGTGGCGCCGTGCCTTCACTGTGATTCCGGCGTGACTCCTGGCACGCGGCTTGCTCCCTCGTTGTGCTATCATTAAGCGTACTTTTGAGCTTGCTACTCCAGCCAATTAACAAATAAGTTGTACAGTATTCTTGTTTATTAAATTTGACATTTATTCTGTTTAGAAGACAAATTTCGCGAGATGATATCATTTCGTAGTTTCTTTACAACCGAGATGATCGAACGATCCAGCGATCTATTTTTCGTAAACAGACATAGAGTGGACAATATCTTCATTTCACCAATTTTGTTCCTATCCAGTATAAACGTTCCCTAGTGAAACGTTTGTTATCAAGGGCCTGAAAAATATGCACGAGTAACACATTGATGGATGAGTTTCGACATATACATTCAGTTTTATTAGCTAATGGTTATCCAGAAAACTTTATCACTTGTCACAGTAAAGAAAGACCACATCTCGAAAAGACAGCTTCTGTACCAAAGAAAACTATCTTTATTAACCTACCATTCAAGGGTGACCAGATTATGCACTTGACAGCTAGCTCAAAGACATCGGTCAGCCATCAAACGCACATTCCACGCCGCATCTCTTTTTCTCACTTGCCGAACATTTTCGATCCCTGTACCTACGATTAAAGGAGGAAATTCTGTTGACTCTACTTCACACTGTATCTACAAGTTCACCTGCAGCTGCGGTGACAGCTATATAGGTAGCACCAATAGAATGTTCCAATGTCGTCGGAAAGAACATGTTCCAAAATGGCTACTAAATCACATAGAAAATCCCAACGCGATTAATCTGAATAGAAATCCAGCAACATCCATTGCAAAACACTTATTAATGTCAGGTCACAGAATCAATATTGATGACTGTTTCACAATTATTTCACATAACTCTAATTCAAGGTTATTGAAGGTGATGGAAGCACTTTGGATTCATCAGATACATCCTAAACTATGTGTACCAAAAAAAAAAAAACAATAGACTTCAACCTTCGCCTACCATGGACTACTTGACCTATTTATAAATATGATTGGTCATTAGTATGTACTTTTGTTTTTTTATATAACTGAGTAATTGTCATGAACTTTATTTTATTTTATTATTGTTAACCATGATAGTTGTAAAGCGGTTGTAAAGAAACCACGAAATGACGATATCATCTCGCGAAATTTATCTTCTAAATGCCTTATTCACATTTATTAAAGGGACTAGTTGTTTTAATTTAATTTGTTGTAAAAATGTAGTCCTCACCTGAGCACACTACCTAGTCACAAGTCTTTTTACTTCGAGTACTTACACGTTAGGCAGAGTACTGGTCACGGTTAACAGAGGAAAGTAAGTTGAGTAGGTGATGACGTTAAGAATTATCTAGAGGCTGACATCGGCACTTACAAGTTCAAGAGGATGGGAATAAATAGTAAAGCAAAATGACTACATAGACAAACAGTTAAGTAAATTTGAAAATTTAATAGTAATTCCAACTCAGTATGTTAAAATCGAAATCAAAATTAAGTGGAATGTTACACAACAGAACAAAACAGTTACCAAGGTAGTTGCGTTTAATTTAGTAATTTAAACAAAGCGAAAAGAAATGTTTTTGCGGAATAATATGAGGCCATCATTTCTTTCATCGGATTTTCATCATCTGCTTACAACCTAAAAGTTATTTGTGTAAATCTTTGTGGAATTTAATCATACTTGTAAGGCTTAGCATGAGTTTTGTTAAAACAGAGACACACAAGCTAATAAACAATGTTCAGAAGTTTCTCTTGTATAACCTATGAAGTAGGAGGTCAAGGTTCCAAAAATATACAAACATGTAAAATTAATGGTCGGATACATTGAAAATTGAGTTGCACAGCCGAGACGAGAGGACGGAAATTGGTGGTGAGTAATAGTGTGTTGAGTTTAACTTAAGTCATAGAAACAAAAACGAACTGAATTCCACTGAAATAAAAAGTGCTAGGGGAGGGTAATGCAACAGATTCTGTAAACAACCGAGACGAAGAGACTAGACTTTGGGTCACCAAGGCAAGGAAAGACTAATAAGTGAATCTTTCTGAACAAATAAGAGATGGAGTTGCCATCATGCGATCCAGTTCAAGTCAGAATCACAGATGAACTCGGAATTCCATTTTTTGGATGTTTTGGCCAAAAAGGAGATCTGATGGTTCTCTTCAAAGATCAATCTACAGGAAACCAACATAGAATGGTCATTACATGAATTTTCATAGTTGGATCCATTTGAAAAGAAAGAGAAATCTGACCCGCTCCTTATTCTAAAGAATAACAAGGATATGCACCAGTGATACAATCGATGGTGAACTGGAGATACTCAGACGAATAGTCATGGAAAATGGATATCCTGCAAGATTCATCGAGAAAAACATGAAGTTAAATCAAATCCTTTGTGCCTTTGAGTATTACGTGATTTATAACTTTTACTTTTGAAGCCACTTCTGAGTAAATATATCAATACAAACTAGTGTTTATGACTGACTCACTGTCTGCCTTCCACATTAGTTTGTTTATTGGATATATCGCACAGTGAAACAGTATTATTTACTGGATGACGTTTCGAACAAAATTTATTGTTCATAATCATATCAGTTGTGACTGTCTGCCTGTCTGCCTGTCCATCTTGTGTGGTGAACCGATAGTGTAGTGTTGGTTGTGTGGTCGACTGACTCGTGGGAAATTGACAATCAGCATTAATAGATTTCACACAGCCTCACCTGAAACGACTGACACGTGTGACGCTGATGTTGTGTTTTGATGGAATTAGTGTTGGGCGTGTTGTGTGTCTGGATGGCGGGTGACCTGATCAGATAAAAGCGCTCCCGCGCCGGGAATCTAACCCGGGCCGCCTGGGTGAAAGCCAGGAATCCTAACCACTAGACCACGCGGGATCGACACGACAACTCTAACTCTACCCACCAGACACTCAATCCACTCACAAATCATCATCTCCTCGAAAATCAAATAATTATTCAACAATCACATACTCACACACATCACAAATACAACTACACTCACTCAACACACGTCTCCATCCTCGTCAAACGACAATCGCCACGACACCAACAACTCCCACCCATGATACCTACCTACACAGTCACAGTTCCCGATGCACAGGTTGCCCACGAGTAGTCATCACGAGGACTTCGAAGCCGACAACACTATTACCGGTCAACACTCTGCACTCAGCTGCATTCCTCAGACTAGCAGACTACACATTTGTGTGGGTGAGTGGACGCGTGGCTGGGTCAGTGCGGGTCCACGTTTCTCCATCTGTGTCGCTGTCACTCTCACAAACAACCACCCACTATCTGCACACATATATCTCTCTCTGTCTTTGTGCGTGCGTGCCTCTCTCTCTCTCTCTGTGTGTGTGGGCATGTTGACGAGTGGAAGTGGGAGGTCCGTTGACGGACAGGTGGATGCAGAGCAATTCACACACACACACACACCGAGACTCGGACAGACACAGATGGCGTCAAACAGTCTGACAGAGAGAGAAAACAGACAGCACTAAGCCAACACACTCACTGACCGACCGATTCGCTGATAGATAATCTGTGTGACAAAGCACCTGGTCACGGACGGAGTGAGTGAGTCAGTGAGTGAATCTTCACAGGGTGGGTGTGTTGTGCTAAGCGACGCGTGGTCAGTGAGAGGCAGAGAGTGCTTGTGATTGGTTCTTCGACTGGGATGAATGTCTGAGTTCGGTGTTGTGTGTCACGGGATGTCGAAAATGCTCATCCACATGGCGGAACCCGGGATCAAACCGGGGTCATTTAGAACTTCAGTCTAACGCTCTCCCTGCTGAGTTATTCCGACCTCCACTGGTACTCACTCATCACGCCAATCCATATGCGCAGTCATCCACTACTTTCGCGTCCCAAACAACATCAAATAAACATCAACACTTCCACCAACACTAACACTAACACACATGCACAGAAATTCACTACAACCTACAGTCCACACAGAAGTCCACGTGACTCACTCTTCACCATCAGTCGCTACCCACAGAGACACCGTCATCTCCAACACCACTCTCACCCACCAAACAACTAACCAACACCCCACCTCACTCTGTCACTCAGTGCCATTCACACGCAGTCAGTCAGCCGGTGACTCAATAATGGACTACTATACACTTTTTTGGTAAATATAAATAGGACTGTATAGCCTCTGAAGATGATTTCGTTGATCAAGAAAATTTTCAACGGTGAATTATCTTTTATTTGTTTAAATTCTAAAGGGGAATAAATGTATGAAGTTAATTTAGGAAATTACTAATGTATATCCATACGCAGTAGGCTTTTTCATTATTTTCTTACTAATTACGTTATGTTATATAATACGTCCCTTGGGTTCCAGATGGAGCACACTGCTTCAGCAGCATATAACCATTGCATTGTGTTCTCAGTGGTATTTTCCTAGTTAGTTATACGACTGCCCACTATTTTTCATTTCTACTCCGCATGATCTCCGTGTCACCCCTTGAACCCACACCCAATTCTTAACTTTCCATTCAGGTTGGAATCGATGTTGTGTGATGTCAGTTGAATCTCGCCTTAACTGAAGTTTTATCCGTCTTTATTTTCTTCTGAGTATTTGTTATTCCATATTAGTTTGTTTATTTGATATATCACACAGTGAAACAGTATTATTTACTGGTAAATAATACTGTTTCACTGTGTGATATATCAAATAAACAAACAAATATGGAATTACTTACTACCACAGTGCCCAAGTTTTACACATATATGAGTATTTGTTAGTTAGTGTTTCCTTGTCTAGTTCGATTTGTCAGTGTTCCTTGATGTTTATCCTTCCTGATCGGTAATGTGATCTTGAGTATTGAGCCAGTGAAAGCAGTTGTTGATAAATTTTTTCGGCAGCCTGCTAAAAGTGCATCGGTGATGCACTCTGCAAATCTCTGAAGTATATCGAAGCACTGAGTGACTTGAAATCAGTGCTGAAAATTCAGATTTTTTCATTGCTGCTGTGCACTGTAGATTTTCACTCTGATTGCAGATTAACGAACACCTATCTTACTTTTTTGATCGTGACTACCTTTGACATGTTTAACCGTACTGTCTGTGGCTGAAATGATGTTTCCAAGTGTAGGTATGCGAAACAGGTGAATGCCTTTGACGATAGTGATTATTATTTGTTGCTGGTTGTCTTCATCACCTCTGTCTTATCTATGTTCACTTGAAGCTTTGCTTTCTTTGCCTTTCCATCGAAAATATCGATTTTCAAGTATTGGTTTGTAGGGATTTGATTGATTGGTTACAGGATTCCATCATGAATTGACATAGGTTAGAGAACCATTGGAAAACCTGCAGGGAGTACTGGACAGCTGTTTCGTCAGCCTAGTTTGGGACTCTTCATCAGCACGCATCCACCGCCAGGGCTTGAACCCAGGACCTTCTGGTTACAAGGCGAGCTAGCTCGTAGACCATTGAGCCACTGGGACCCGATCCAATAGCTAGCCCATGGACTCTTACTTCTGGCAATTCACGACATAGCGTGATCGCTAGCCAATGTCTTTGGTGAGTATTTGTTCTCACACTCTGCCTACCTATATTTCGAATTTTTGAGACACAGGACAAATCTACCCTGTATCTCTTTTGTATTGTAAGTTATTGTTTTCTGTGGCAACAAACTGTATCTTCTTGTTTTAACTTATGGAAAGAGTCTTCCCTTAAAAAACACATCGCGTTAGATGGAGGATTTTCACTATTTTGGTGGGCATATTTTTACTACTAACATAACATTCAGTAGTCAAGTTGCTTCACACAAAGAAAATGTTGGTTTGATTACAACGGTGCACAGCAGAGTAAATAACTTGTAATCGTCAGTTGCACATAAAAGCCAAATACTCCAAAAAGGCATACGAATGAGGTGGGATGGAGGTTGGATAAGAATGAAACAAAGAGATGGAAGTGGTTTGAAGTACTGAAAAAAGACTATGCTACCACAATATTTTGAATGAATATTTTTATTATACATAACTGCAGATTGACATTTTTTTCATGAGTTAACAATCAGAGGGACGAAAGAGGTGTAAAATACTGAAAACGTATGAGTTATTGTGAAGAACGGATCGAATAACATATATATATAGTGGAGGACAAAGTTCACTGTCACAGTAGTTCTCTTCAATGTATGTAAGACTGTATTTCTATTTAATATATTTTTAAAAAGAATCGTTACTGAACGAAGAAAATTCTTTTCGATAACTTCATCATCAGATTCTACAGTTTTATATGCATAATAATAGTGAATGAATTAGTGTTATTCACAACATTAATGTTGTTTGAAAAACATCGGATTACAGTTCAATAGCATCAGCACAACAATACACTGAATATCAGAAAAATTAGGGAAGATAATAATACAAATTCATGAATTTATAGTCTCCACTGAAAGCGGGCCAGAGCAGTAGTAGTGGCTAAACTTGCTTCTTCTGCCCACAGAACGCCGGTTGTTTCAGACTAATTGCGATAGCCCCTGCTGTTTAGATTTTCCATTACCTGGGTATTTTTAGCAATTTATTTAGTAACCGGTTGATGAGAGAGAGGGATTCTTCAATATTAGACCACCTGGTTCAAACCGGCCACAAAGCCAGCATTAAAAAGTCCTTGTCTATCACCCTTCGGATACCAATCAAACTGCCAAAAACATGCGGCCACTACACAATCGAAACAGCAGAGGCTATCGCGATTCGCGTGCTACAACCAGTGCTTTGTGTGCGAAGGAAGCAAGTCCAGCTACTTCTACTGCCCTGAACGGCCTTCAGTGGAGACTATAAATTCATGAATTTGTATTATTATCTTTTGAAGATTAAAATAGGCATTTCAGTCATTTAATATCCCTTTTGTTCCTTCGCGTTCCAACTGGAACATTCAGCTTCATGCTTTATTGAAGTTTCGGTAGCGGGGATGTTGTCTTTACAGGGTAAGGTTGGAACCAGACGCTAAGCCTTCCTTCTTCTCCATGCTTACTACTGCCTGGCAATCTAGTTGAGGTTTAGGAATTCGTTAACCAAGATTCGGACTCGAACTATATCAGTGATTCAGTAAGTCTAAATTAAACTGACTGAGTTCAACTCACTTACAGGAAGATGAATAGTAGATATAAGTAGGTTTTGTAAACACATAAATTCAGTTTACTTATCAGTTGAAAAGTGACGAAAAGGAACAAGCCTTCATTGTTAGATTGTATCATAAGAGGGATGCAAGATAGGAAGTTAAAACTGTTCCTGTTCACAGAAGACCCATACTTTTGATCTGATATCTGGATTTTGAATCATCCCATTTCGTGTTAATAAAAATAGGATTAGTAAAATTTTTAAGTAATAGGACAAAATTACTATATAGTGCTGAAAAAGATTTGTGAAAGGAAGTAAGAGGTGTAAGAGAAGCACTAACACTGCATACCTACCTCGATAAATTAATCAGGAGGTATGAGGGGAATTGTAAGTGTAGTAATAACAATAATAAGCACAGCATGAACGACAAAAATGCTTTGAAAGGTGACAAAATGAACGACAAGGAATTTAATACGTCAGTAGTGTTCTCATACATAGGGGGAACCTTCGAAACCTTAATTTGAATTTCTATCAAGCAGAGGATAGAAGTGGTACTCAAGCCGACAAACTCAACTTGAAGCAGGTTATGTTGGTTAAGAGAATCTGTGAAGCCTATTAAATAAAACAATTTATTTTATCTAATTCCCTGCAATGATTGTGAAGTAAATTACATGGGTCAGCATGGTAGACCAGGGTCAATTAGATCATCGGAGCAAAAAACCTAGAGAAGTCTAGACTAGTTATCGTTATTCCTTTATGTTCCAGTTGGAACATAGAGCTTCAGGAAAACCCGTCCATTTCGCTGCAGTCCTCTTTAGATGTCACCTGACAATTTCCTCAGCGTGTGTCCGATCCAGTTCCATTTTATTCGGAATATTTGTTGAGCAATAGTTTCGCGGTTAGTTCGTTCCCAGAGGTTTTCTTATCATTAATTCTTCCAAGACAGCTGTTTGATGTTCACTATGGAGCCAGGAAAGACAGCTATTGATGATGAAAGCCTGCAGCAACCTGTTAAAGAAAGTTTTACGTGACGCGCAGTGCAAGTTTATCACCTATTCTGAAGAAATGACTGACCTAACATTGGTGTTGAAAATCTGAATTTTGTTCTTTACCCTGTGTGCAGAATATTTTCAAACTGATTTTAGAGTGACGAAAGTCTGCCTTTCCTTACCGGGGCTGGCTGGTTTTGACACACTCACCCAGTGCTGCCTAGATAAGGGAAGGAAATGACCTCTTTGAAATCTCTCCCGTTAATGGTGACTCATACTTGTTGCTTTAGGTTAGTTATCGTCATCACCTTTGTCTTTCCCATGTTCACTTGAAGTTCTGTCTTCCATAGATGCTTCTTCTGACAGTTTGTTGGTTTTCACCTTTAAGTCTTCGAATTTATGTGACATCAGAAAAAATTTCATCCGTTAAATGCAGAACTTCTAAAATCTTCTTGTCGATCCAAGGTATTCCTTTCTAGGAAACCTAGAAAAAAAGCCCACCGATAGCACTTCATACATCTACACATAACCAAATATTAGGGTTATTGTGACAGTCCTATGTCGTGTTGTACCAGCATGAAGAGAGAGATTGATAACTGAAGCTTTATCGATCAGATCTACTGTGAGAACACATGCAACAAAAATGACTCAACACCTGAACAATTTTACTGCCCTTACCACAAATGGAAAGGAAGTAAGACAACTGAAAAAAAGACCACTCTTGAAGTTGCGTAGCTACAATTGATAATATGATTATGGGCAATAATAAATTGTCAATTGGTTGATGGTGACTAGCAGTGGAATCCCCCAGGATGTGCATTTTTTCCTGCTTGGGACTCGTCATCTGGATGTACCTAAATTCCCCAGTGAGTCAGTCAGTGATGGTGATCCCACCGAGTCTCGAACCCCATATGACGAGTCCCGAATAGGATGAAATGTGCATCCTGGTGGATTACACTGCTAGTCACCATCAGCCGACTGAACTCAGGTTACGTGAACGGACATAGTCGAAACATCTGCATGAGGAGCCGACATGTCAACCTGACACCGAGCACTTCGGTCCAATCAATCGATGGGAAAATCTAAATTCAATTTAATAATAGATTGTATTCAAAACATAATCCAAGAAATGATACTGTCTTCCCAATATGACATTTCCAATAAATAAATTGATACAGATGACTATAATTTCAGAGTTTTACATACACATATACATATAAAAATCACAATGGTTTTACATATTTTTGAATTATTCACAGTTTCTAATAGCTTAGGTAATTGCATATTTTTTTGCCCTTGAAAATCTTGTTACTACACTCAGTTGTATTACATATATAATTGCAATAATTTGTTATATTCTACTAACTTGTCATTACAATTCATTTACATATCATAATTATCCTTAATTATTGTTCAAAATTTTTTGTTGTAATGCGACAATCTAAATTATGTTAGAATTGTAATAAAGAGCTAATTATTTTCATTATTCAGGGTGTAGACAGTTGACAAATGGTACCAATGAAATAAATATCGAATCTATTTTATCCTGCTCCGATAGTTGGTATCACTTGGAATTGGAATTCCTCAGTAACATCACACATCAGGCATGTTGTCGTGTGAAGTCCGAATGGGGAGCAACAAGGACTCAAGGGCGATATGAAGGAGATCAGTTGGAATAAGATATGGAAGCCAGCAGACAATCAAGAAGTCAGCTTAGATGATAGCAGAGAACAGAGGGAAGTGGTGATGTGCAGCTGAATCCCTACGTTCTATTAAGAATCCAGAGTATGGCCAATTCACCTCCATTTCTTCACGCATATTTGTTGCCCAATTAGTTCCTACTGGGTTGGTTCACTCATTGCCAGAGATACCTCACCATTGCTGATCTTTTCAGGATGGTCACCTGACCCTGAGTAGTATTGATCGAAGACAGCTGGCGATAGAGGTGTGTAGTCTGTTCAAAGTGCTCTTCATGATGTGCCAAGTCTCTGATCCGTATAGTAGCACTGACTTCACATTGGAGTTGAAAATCGGGATCTTGTTCTTCATGCTGAGTGCTGTTGACCTCCACACAGACGTGAGAGTAATGAAAGCTTGCCTTACTTTCCCGATCCTAGCTTTGATATCCTCATGAGTTCCACCCGCCTGTAGTTGAAACGATGCTTCGTAGGTGGATAGGTAAAAAAGGTTGCTTCTTTCAGATTTCTCTCCTCATTTATGCTGATGGTTGTCTGTTGTCTGCTGTTGTTGCTGTTGATGTTGGTCAGGAATCTTCGTCACTTCTGTTTTCTCTATGTTCACCTGAAGGAAGTCCTATCTTCTCTGGATGCTTCTTTTGCCAACTTATTGCTTTTCACTTGCATATCTTCAAGTTTGTGGGGAATCAGACATATATCATCGGCAAAGTCCAGATCCTCCAAGTTTGTTTTGTGTGGCTCCATTTTATGCCTGTTTACCTAATCAATTCAGAAAAACCGATTTGTATAACTTTATGGACTGGAGGTAATCATTAAACAAGTGCTACATAACATGTGTTTCCTACCTGTTATTATCCAAAGATATTCTAGGAGTGTCTGAATATATGGCGTTTGTTGACATGCTCAGAATGAATAATAATAAAGCTTTATTTCAGACAATCTGCGAACATATGGCACAAAAATTTTCGGCGTATTTAGTTCTAAAATGCTTATTTCTTCATACAGAATTTATATGTAAAGTAATAATCTGAAATATCTCTTCATTTCGCTGAATCATTGCACAGCATTAAATCAGCGCTCAGTTTCATGTATGGATCATTTGATATAACTGGATGATTAAAACAATGATAAATCCATATGAAATTAAGCCTTTTGTTGGAAAGCAATTTCGCTAGCCCAGTGATTCAAACAGGCCGCCTATGAAACATCTAGACATTTCACTAACAATTAGTCCCTAGACTTTTCAAAATATTCTTCGTATCGTCTGCATTAAAAGTCTGTTGTGAAGTCATCTTTTGTAGTCGACTCCCGTCTTTCTTTCGGCGGCCTGCTTAAACCATTGGGCTACCTAAATTTCTGTTCAGCGTAAAAATAATAATAATAATAACAATAATAATTTACTTTATTCCAAAACAGTACTTGTGATGCAGAATGGAATTCTCAGCATTTCACTACAGTATTTCATCCAGTTTGTACATTGACAATAAATAAAATTCTACATAGATTAAGGGTAATCTCAGTTAGTTTTGACAACAACATATTAGCATATCGGTAGCAAAGGCAAAAGTGAAGAGAATGTTTGAAGGTGTCAGAAAAGTAGATACTAGCATATTTACTGGCTTAAGCGGTAACAAAAGATCGAGATAAACATGGTGTGAAAGAACGAAAAAGAATGTTTTAAGTAGAGTTTGTAAGGAAGAGAGAAACAAAACAGCACATAACAAAAAAAGCAGAGAAAAGGAAAAGAAAGAAAGAAAACGTTGTACCTATATATGATATGAGTTGGAAAAACGAGATCCAGTTGTTCTACTGACTGTTTAATAAGTTATAAATTTCACGCCTAATGTTTTCTTTATCGGACAGAACACGAGCCAAGTAGTATACGGTTGAGTTTTTGTACTTGCTAGTGCGAGCATATAGTTTTCTATATAGGCTTCTGGTTTTATCTGATGAGATGCAAGGGGAGAGTTGTGAGTGAAGAGGGTGGTGTGAGTTAGGTAAAATGGATTTGGCCCATTTTTCACATGAGTCCATGTGCCTGTCGACCAGAATATTAACAAGCTGGTTAAGTGGCACGTTGCTTACCCTGCTGACAACCTTTAACACCCTACGTACTAAGATATAGTCCTTTCTCAGTAGCCCGAGAAAAACTAAGGGGGAACAATAGAGAATAATAGGCAGGATGCAAGAGTTAACGAATCGTAAGAGTAAGGGTTGGGTTATTCCAGAATGTCTTAACTTCTTGATGTAGAAGGTAAGACGGAATATTTTCTTAGAAATAATCAAGATATGAGTCGACCAGGAAATATCAGCAGAAAGAATAACGCCAAGATATTTAATTTCCGACTTGGTCTCTATTTCATTGTCAACTATGTTGCACACCTCATGAGAGCTAACCAGTTTGTTTAGGTCAGATTTATGCCTAAAGGTGAAATTGACTGTCTGATATTTAGTGGGATTTAAGGTAAGACCGTTTTCCTTGGACCACTGGCTGATTTCTGATAAAAAGCCATTTAGTTTGGAGAAGTCACTATGACACTTGACAGGCAAAGATACAGTCAGAGCGTCAGCATATTTGAGAAAATTAATGTCATTTGAAGATAGTAAGTCATGTAGAAAGAAAGAAAAGAGAAGTGGGGAGAGTACAGCGCCTTGGAGGACTCCGGCTTCAGTGAGCACAGCAGAGGAGGATTTACCTTTGTATACGGTGTACTGCTTTCTGTTAGAGAAGTAGGAGTGCAGCCAATTAGTGACCCGTGACTCAGTTTGTGTCATCTACTCTGTTTCTTGTTGTATTTACCTTCCAGTTATATTCTTGGATCGCGACATGAACTCACTTAAATTTTTAATTCACTTCCAAGAAGAAAATGGAAGAAAAATACCACAGAGAATTGAATCTTATCTCAAATATTGTTGATGAATAATTTTTTACTTGAAGGTTCTTTGCTGAGCTGCGTCGGCGGTTCAGTGGTGGAACGCTTGACAGCTACGCATGTGGTCCGAGGTTCGAACCTCGGCAGACGCACTCCTAAACCTAGATAAGCCAATAGTAAGACCAGTGAAGAGGGAAGGCTGGGCGTGAGGCTAGCAACCCAACCCTGTAAAAAAGATAAAATCAATGCCACTGAAACCTTAAAGCTGTAGCGTGGAGCCCTGTGTTCCACTCGGTATGGAAAGGAATAAAATAAATAAATAAATAATTCAATGTGGCGAGTACATACTTAGCTGTTAATTACGCTGCTAATTCTGTATTCTGTTTAGGTATAATTTCCAGAATAAAGCTAATTCTTCGAGGTAAAACATAATTCCTTACTCGATACTTTTACATCACACAGACAGAACTAATATAACCTGTCAATAAAACATACACATTTTGTCATGAGCTGACATCGGTTAGACAAACATTAGAAAACCTGGGAGTACTGGACAGATGTCTCGTCCTTGTTCGGAACTCTTCATCAGTACACACCTACTGGGATTCAGCCTAGGACTTTCTGCTTACTAGGCATGCTCGTGGACCACTAAGCCACTAGGACCAGATCCAATGGCCCATGAATTCCAGCTTATACCAATTCACGATATAGCGCGATCAGTAGCCAATATCATCGGCGAGTATTTGTCCCCACACTTGACCTGCTGTATCCCAGCTGTCACAACTCCCCCCTGGAATCCAGGTAACCATCTACCTGTGGCTTAATGGTCTACGAGCTCGCCTTGTAACCGATCAAGTCCCCACAGACCAACACCTGGATATTACAGTCCGTTAGGGAAAGTTGAGGGTTAAGTTAGGCACAGATTAGTGTTAGGGTACAACGTCCGTGGTACGATGATTAGGACACTCGCCTACCATTCACATGGTCCAGAGTTTGATTACCGGCCGACGTACACCTGAAATCAATGGTAGGCCTGTTAAATCTGGGCTACCGATATCACATGTTGAAAATTCCATAGTTGTACCAAAAATACTGTATGTAATCAACCTATAATAAATAAAAAAATAAAATAAACGACGCGTTAAGGAAAGATTAGTCCTAGGGAACCAGATTAACTTATTAGAACAATTACTCTTTCCAAAATCATTGGTGCTTTCGATCTTCTTGGGTGTGTAAAGCTGAACTTTCGCGTGAAGTTATAATGACCTAGTGGTTATCAAACTGTTACCTCTAAAAGTTCACTTAATCTTTTTTTTCTATCTCATAATTCTCTGATACGCCACGCCTTAGAATCATTCAAATGTGTTACATTTCTGCTTGAATCAGAACTATACTTCTTGTACGCAGTTGGCCCCAAAAGGCGTACTGATGAACTGCTCCTCCTTTTCGTCTGATGAGTAATTTTCTCAGTTAAATGTGTTTCACAGTGGATTGATGTAAATGAAAGACGTGCAGTACACGATTCATGAAAACTTATAAATGTCGTAAACTTCAGAATTTGACAGCTGTGTATGCAGTTTGCTGTTTTATTTGAGCTTGTGAAGTAATGACCTGAATGACTGTGCACTTTTCATCACTTAGTAAGTGCATCTGAATTCATAGTAGCATTTGTAAATAACCCAGACTGTCTTAATTTTTCTGTTTATTCTAGTTGTATTCTGAATTCTTATCTGGTCTAGAACTTCAGTCAGATCCTTTTTATTACGCATTCATACAGACTATGTTCTATTATGACCTGATTTGGACTAACTCACAAAGTATATAGGTTCGGATTGACAAGAAAATCGAAAATGGCGAGAAACCACTTATTTCAGGGATAAAGCTGCCACAAGGATTTCCGCCGACCATACTTACATCGATTAAAACTGTATGATCACGATGATGATGATTATGAGACGTTTGGTTTGTTGGTTATCTTATTAACTTGACCAGCGAAATTCACTTGGTACTGACACCTTGGACTAAACATCTGACGCTAATTACATCCTAGTGACTAATCTGTCAAACGTAGGCAGAGTTATGTCTTTAAATGATCACACTGGAGATTTCAACAGTAGGAACTCAGTGTCATTTATGGCTAGACAGCTGATTCAGTTGCCATCCGGCTATCGTTGTCTACACTAAACTCAAATACTCACTGATACTGATCGGTCACTGAGGTACAACCAGTTTCATGAATCGAGCACCCATTGGTCACAACTGAGTCTTATTAGTCAGCATTCAACCACTCAATTTGTTAGTCAGTAACACGAAGCAAATGACTATGGTAGTGTGATCTCAAAATACCATAGGATTTGGTAGCAGACGATTTGTTTTCGGGCAAAATAACGTACAGTTATGGCAGAATGCATAAGTCTTCTACAATGAAATCTCCGTTCTCACACATTCCTTATATTAATACACTTCTTTTGTCTTCATTTCATGCCTTCTATAAATTGTTTAACACAAGAATTTTCCCATTTCTCCTCATCGAAAGTTAATCCGTTGCGCGGCTATTCCAGATTCTTACAAAGGAAGACATCACACACAATATTCGGCATTAACAATAGAATGAGATATATCTATGTGAATATTCTATTTCATGTTGTTTGATGTAAACCGAAATCCCACGCTCGGTGATTGGCTAACGAATATAAACTGTAGATATATAAACAGCGGTTTGACCAATGGAAAATATATCTTCGCTTCCATGTCTTGCCTTGTGTTGTTACATTTGGTGTCGCTGCCTGCCGACAAATGCAAAGCCAATGCCCTGCACTTTTTGATGGAAATGTATGAATCTTCGGGAAGGACGTCGAGGCTGTTGCGTGGTTGGATGGAATTCAAGATCCGTTAGCGATGGGGCTATTGTATAAAACGCTGTTGGGAGGATGGGCGACTGCAGAATATGATACTGTGAGGCGAAACACCACTGAACACAAGCCAGGATCATGCAAACTGCTCCGAAAGTTTGAAGGACCATAAACGATCATCGTGAGACAGGTTCACGTATATACAACCAGAAAGGTGAACAAAGAGAAGCGGGTGAACGTCAGCGATTTCCGGAACTCGATACAGCACGATAAGATAACAAAGCCGCTAGCACCAAGAAGATCCGACCGACTTCATTCGAAAGATTTTGACGTGGGGAAGAGTGCGGTGGTGTGCCGACGGAGTGTTATTCTCACATGTTCCCACAGTTCAATTCGGCATTAACAACAGAATACGATATATTTATTTGAGCATTCTATTTGATGTTAGAGACAGAATACATTTCCCACAGTTATATGCTGCATTAACAAAAGAATGCTATCTATATTTGAACATTCTATTTCATGTTTTTTGATGTAAACCGAAACCATACTCTCGGCGATTGGTTGCCTTCTGTTGTTACATGATAAATATCAGCTTTATACTCCTAAAGGAGGCCAATCTCAGTCCGTATAATATAGTGCTAGCTTCTGTGAACGTAGAACAGGAAGGCGAGTGTTCAAATCTCCAAATGGATCTCAAGGCTGTAGATGCTTCTTGCTTACAAGTGTTGGTAAGCAAGAAATCTAAGTCTAGGCCTTCAAACATCTAAAACCAATTCAAAGTTATTAACTAAATTATTATGCGATCTAACAACGTACGTCAAACATATTCGGTTTGAAAAAAGAATCAGTCACCAGATTTTATATCCTAATTACTGGATAATGTTAGCTTAGGTGTTAAATTATTTGACGTAAGAAGTTAAGCATACAGTCAACCATATATGTATTATTGTTTACATAACTAGTATTTAGTCAGTGTTTGGATTTAAATTAACAAAGCTTATATTTGAAACGCATTCTATTATTATTGTTGGCACATTATGTAATTAAGCTCATTTGGAGGTATAATTTCACTCGTTCATTAACTAAGTACTTTAGTATTTTACGAATTGATCACGGATTGATATCAGTTAGAGAACCATTGAAAACAATCCAGGGAGTACTGGATAGCCAGCTGTTTCATCCTAGTTTGGGAATCATCGGCAGTACGCACCCACTGGGGTTCGAAGCCATGACCTTCTGGTTACAAGGCAAGCTAGCTCGTATACCATTCAGCCACTGGGACCTGAAATAGTGGCCAGTCCATGAATTCTAACTTCTACCAATTCGTGTTTTAGCGCGACCCCCCCCCTTACAAACCAAACTATGGAAAATTAATCTGATGCTCGCTAGTGACTTGCTACTGGACAACGTTGACTAGACTTCTAGTGAGAAGTCGTGACCAGTGAGGTCCATCCGGTTAAGTCTGAGGATGGATGTCCCACCGAAGACATTAGTTGATGGTCGCGCTAAATCACGGATTGGTAGAAGTTAGAATTCATGGATTGGCCACTAAATCAGGTCGCAGTGGCTGAATGGTATACGAGTTAGCTTGCCTTGTAACCGGAAAGCCCTGGGTTTGAACCCCCGTGGATGCGTACCGCTGATGATTCCCAGACTAGGATGAAACAATTGGCTGTCCAGTACTCCCTGGATCGTTTTCAATGGTTCTCTAACCGATATCAATCCGTGATCAACTCGTAAAAACATAACTAACCCTTTCAAACCAAACTATAGAAAAAAACTTTAGTATTTAATAAATGGTATATGATAATATTATTATTGCTGTGAATGAATCTCCAAATGAATGGCTATCGACAGGATTATACTTCTCAGGGTGGATTTCGTCACAAAGTAACATTACTTAGAAAACTGTTAAAAAGCAAAGGGTGTTGAAAAGGTATCTCACCCTTGAACAGTACATACCCACTAACTGTGTACCTATAGACTAAAATGCAATCCCGTTCACCATTCATCCATTGGAATGGAGTCTATTGACTACGGCTATTCAGTTTCTAGTGATTCTGTAAGTGATATCAGTTTGTGAGGCAATCTACAGGGAGATTGATCCGTGCAAGCGCGAAAATTGAAGATTTTCATTCTGAGTTTACATTGAGGTGTGAAACCGACTGGCAATTACTTTAATCCAGGGTGAAATCTGGAACAGGAAATGGTGCTGTTCAAATTACCTAGAACTATTACTGTTTCACTGTCACTTTACTTAGTGACATAATGTTGAAGGCATAATGATATCAGAGTATCACTTCAATGAAATAGATAATTAGCTTGTTAACTCCCCCCCCATTATTGTGGTTGTAGGTGCCTCGGTGGCACAGCGGTTAGGACTCTCGCCGACCATGCACATGGTCAGGGGTTCGATCCCCTGCCGACGCACACCCGATATCAATGGTCGGCCTGCAAAATTTGGGCTACCGATATCACATGTTGAAAATTCCATACTTGTACCAAAAATACAGTGTGGAATCAAGCTATAATAAAAAATCCCCATGTGCGTGACTCGGGTTTCGATTCCCGGCTGGCACACACCTTTACCTCCCCTAGCTGGTTGTAATCCCGACATAGAGAGGAGGTTGGACATGGAGCTAGCAACCTCACCCTGTAAAAATACACCACTACCACTGAAGCTTCAAAGCTCAAGCTTGAAGCCCCATGTTCCACTCTGAACGCAATGAAATAAAATAAAATAATAGAGATGTATGTTAGGCATCTACACTGGAGGGATGGAAGGCTATTTACCTTTAGAGTATAGATTGGAGATATAAGTATAAAAATTAGGCACTGTGGTAGAGCATAACTCCATTATGGATTATATTTTATTTTGATAATCACACAGTGTAGTACAGTAAAATTAACTGACGACATTTCGAGCATAAACTATTGCTCAACTTGATATGATTATGAGCATCAAAAATAAGATCCGGATTTTCAACTCCAATGTGAAGTCAGTCACTGCTACTATAGGGATCAGAGACTTGCACTGCGCGTCATAAAGAGCACCTCAAACAAACTGCGGACCTTCATTAACAGTTGTCTTCGCTCAGTACTCAAGATCAGATGGCCGGCCAGAGAAGATCAGCAACAGAGATGTCTGGGAGCGAACCAACCAGGAACCGATTGTGAAACAAATAGGCAGGAAGAAATGGAGATGGATTAGCCATACTCTGAGGAAACCATCAAGTGACATCACTAGACAAGCCCTCGAGTGGAACCCGAATGGGAAGCGGCGAGTTGGTCGTCAGTGCAAGGGTGACTTGGAGGAGGTCATGTGAAGAGGAGATGAAGGTGTGTGGGCAGACATGGAGCCAGGTGAAGACTCTAGCAGAGAACCGAACGCAGTGGAGACGCACGGCTGAAGCCCTATGTTCCTCTAGGAATTAAAGGAAACAATAGTAATAATAGTCTGATAACAATATTTCACATTGCACAGTGATGGCGAGCCATATGAAGTGGTCGCCACATTTTAGAATTGGCTGATAGAATTCAGTCTGCACCAAACGAAGGATTAGACATATCACATCAGTTACTACCTGGTGTTCAATCCAAGAAGACAGTGGTATCTGGAAGCAGAATCACTCATTCAACAAAACAACATATTAAGAAAAGAGATAATATCATTAATAATAAGTCTGGAGGTTGAAGGTGTCGACGTTCGTGAACTGTACGGAGTATACTAACGCAAGATCTGATACCAACAACTTCTATAGTGTTCGCTCTTCGAGTACCACAGATAAAGCAAAAGACCAGATTTAGTCGTTCAAAGTACGTAGTATATTTCGGGACCAAATCGCGGGTTGAAGTGAATGCTTAGCTAGCTAGTAATCGTGCACGCACGTGACACGACGGAGTACCAAATGGCGGGGATGATTGACCGGAAGCCTTCACCTAAACAAGTCGACTTAAACAGTGATGGTCAGCATCCAATGTTGATTGATGATTGCTGTGGTCAATAATTTTGGGGAATTATTTACCGCTACATAAGTATAAATAGAAAATTTGATTGTATCGAGAGAATGTTTGCATGAAGGGTATAAATTATGACGAAAAGTAATAATAATAATTGTAATAATAAGCAAAGAAAGAAAAGAAAACCAAGAGGGTTAAGGGGAAGAAGCACTTTAGTGAGAAGAAGAATCATCAATCCAAGTTTGGCCATGGTAGGAACAGCATCTGGACATGTTCTTTTTGAATAGAAAGTTCCGGTTTAGTCGATCTTATTGCAACAGCTTCAGCTATGTGTAGAAGACGTAAGCGAACTGTACGTGATAACGACTTTGGAATTCGGTATATAACCCTGAAAGCTGTGTTGACATCGATATGATGTCCAGTATCGACCAAGTGTGACAGGATCGAGCTTTTTATGCACTTAATTTCCCCTCTACTGAACCAAGCTGGTAAATATTCTCGAACCCGCAGACGAACCTGCCTAATCATGCGCCCTATATAACTTGAACCATAGGGACAGTTGAAATGGTATATGCACGAAGAAGAGCTAAGGTTGGGTAAGATATCTTTCAGCTGCTGAATGAACACTGGACGGCTGCTGAAGGATAGAGACAAACGTGCAGAGTAGAAAGTTTTCTTTATCGCTTATTATTACAATGATTACTGTTATTATTCGTTATCAGTTGTACCCATCATCCAAACATTCTCTCAATACTACCGAATTTTCCATTTATACTTATTATTACTAATATTACCTCTATCCTCAATATATGCTTTCACCTATTTCATTTCACACATTCGTCGTTTCATGATGAACCTCTCTTTGCAGTCTTACAATATCCTCTTTGATACACACTACTTTGTGCAAGGCACTCACCTGACACCTTTTATATCCTTGAACTGACTTGTCAATTTTCCTACCCCACACTCTACAAATCTATTACGACTAATCACCACCATTGTCTCCCATTTTACAATATTTTGTAATCGATTTCAGCCCAGAGTACGTTTGTCACACAAATATTACTATTTATTTTGACACCCCATTACTTATCTGTTATTCTATGTTAAAAAGTGTATCCGCCGCATAAATGGCTATCATTATCGTAACGACAACGAATATTACATTTTATAACTGTAAGAACCTGAAGAGGAGAATGTTACTGAAAACAATATTCTTCGTTCAGATTGACTTTTAATTTTTAGTTACATCATATCATTTTGAACGCCATGTCATTGGAATGTGTCACTAAACATGTTTTGTCTATCATTGAACTTTGTGTTTTTCTAGTTAGCAGATGAATCCTGACAGATGAACTAGTATTGAGAAGATGATGACAATAGTGATTACTATCCGGCTAATGATTCAATTTCATCTTTGCTATTTTTTCATGATACATTTCTATTACTGATAACTGAGCAGTAGTACTTACCATCAGACGTTATTTGTTGCTACACTATTTATATCAAGTCACATCACAAACTGTCTTCAGTTAAAAAAAACCATTGGATAGCAGGGACTATCGGATATCTGTTTCGTCTTGCTTTAAGATTGGTCAACAGTATGCACCCACAACCTCACTGAGAATCTAAATGAAGACCTTCAGATTAAGAGATGGGCCTATTGATCATCCACCCACCGGAACAGAATCCAGTGGTCGGTGATCTCTGGCTCCTAATAATTTGTGAAATACTAAGTGGCATCATCCTGAAGAGAATAAAGGATGCATTTGGTGCAGAATTCTGCCAACTCGGAGCAATGTGGCTGCTTCAGGGAAGGCAAATCATGTGCTGATTGAATTGCAACTCTCGGGTCGTCATCACAGAACAAAGCTTAGAATGGCAGTCAAACCTCATTCTATTTCAACTCCATTGACATCGAAACGGCCTTCGACAGAAAGCGTTGACCGAGAAGTAATTTTCAAACTGCTTCAACACTATGGAGTACAATGTCTGAAATCTTTATCAACCTCATCCAACAGCTAGCTATATGACAATTCCACGTGTCAGGTGATTCACAACGGGAAACTGAGTGAGGTGTTCGAAATGCATATAGGAGTAAGACAGGGCAGTCTATTATCACCCACGATGATATTCTTAATTGTGGTGAACTAGATTATACGTCGAGAATACGCTGAACCGCCGATAAGAAGACTGTAGATGATCTGGATTTCGCGTGTGGATGATTTATGTCTAATGTCACACAAACTCGAAGACTGACAGACGAAAACCAACAAACTGGCTGAAGAGGCCGTCTGGCTGGCAGCGAAGACAAGACTGCAAGTGAACAAAGAGAAGATGGAGGTTATGAAGATAACCAATTAACACGCGCACAAAGAGCACCAGTCACTATCAATGAGATAAGTTCGAAAGAGGTCACTTCCTTCATTTATTTAGTCAGCATCGTTTCAGTTACAGGGGACAGCACGGATGAGGACGTGAAAACCAGGCAGCATTGGAAAGGAGACAGAGATCTTCATCACTATGAAATCATTTTGGAGATCTTCTGCACTCAGCATAAACAGCAAAATTCATATTTCCAACACCACTGTCAGATGATTCAGTTCTTCTGTATGGGTCAGAAACTTGACGAACGCGTCTCGAAGAGCATTTCCACCAGGCTACGGTGGACTTTCTAAACATCTGCCTTCTGTGGCTCCCCACTGAGGAGCAGATGGCCTGTCAGAGAGAATTAGCAACAAGAAACTCTGGCAGGCAACGAACCAACCAAGAACGTTTTGCTGAACAAATATCCCAAATAAAATGGAAATGGATCAGACGCATGTTGAGGAGGACGTCTAGTGATATTTCAAGGCAAACCGTCGAGTAGAAGGTGAGTGGGAAACAATGAGTTGTGCATCAGTCTGAGGGTGATATAGAGAAGATTGTATGAGGAGGAGGTGAACCGAAACTTATAGACAGTCGTAGAGCTAGCTAGAGTGGGCGTCACAGAAGAAAGTGAAATAGTGATGGCCTGTTGAATCCCTACATTCCATTCGGAACCAGAGGGAATAATAATACATCATTAGTAATATTACTGCCAAATTTATGATAAAACAACATATACTACTAGCAGTAATTGTTTATCACCTTATCTTTATTGTTTAACAAATTTTTTCCGCTAATATTTGTCACCGGAAGTTGTTTCACAATTGTTTATCAAGTTTGTTAAATCATAATGTCATCATAAATAAGTATAGATATGCGCATGGTTTGGCGTTTGTTTACACGATAAAAGTCTAATTGTATATTATTCAATTTGGACATAAAACTTCTAGTAATATAAGTAAGTTTAATGATTAACCTCAGTGATTTATAGCATATTTAAGTACATATAAAGAAACTGTCTAGCCATGAATCATGTATAGCCCTAATCTCGTAAATAGGTCATATATATATATATATGCAAAATGTTTATAAACATTTTCTCCTTCACAAAGGATATCTAACACATAACTGGAAAATTCATATATCATAAGAAATTAGGGAGCTGGTTGGAGGATTTCATCATGAGCTGACATCTGTTAGAGAACTACTGGTAAACCAGATGGGAGTACTGGACAGCTGTCTCCTCCAGCCTAATTTTGGGCTCTTCAGCAGTACACACCCACCGCTAGGGTTCGAACCCCGGACCTTCTGATTACTAGGCCAGCGAGCCCGTAGAGCTACTGAGCTACTGGTCAGTGCATGAATTCTAACTTCTGCCAATTCACGACATAGCGCGACCACTTCGCAATATATTCTTCGATGAGCTACTGCCTCACCTTCAACTTGCCTGGGTTCAAACCCTAGTTGGTGCGTATTGTAGAGAGTCTCAAACTAGGACGGGAGAAACAACTGTCCAGTACTCCCAGCTGTTTTTCCGATGGTTTTATAACTGATGTCAGCTCCTGATGAAATCCTCCAAACAGTCAAACAAAATCCTTACAAAACCAATACTTGAAAATTAATGACTTCTTAATTTTTTTTCAAGTATTCGTTGGCGGTGATTTGATTGGTTTGAAGTCATATCATGAACGAATATCAGTTAGAGAACCTTAAAGAACTATGGAGTACTGACCTATTTCGTCCTAGTTTGAGAGTTTGCCACAGTACGCATCCAGCACATTCAAGTTACGAGGCGAGTTCATGGACCACTCAGTCACTGGGAAGGAGTTCTGGAACTCATCAATTCTAACTTTTCCCATTTCATGGTATGTAGCGTGATCACCGTCCAGTGTCATTGGCGAGAATCTGCCATCGGTTAGCCGCTTATTAGCAGTGTGTACTTCTGAAGAGTCCCGTGAAGTTATGGATGCTTAAATGTAAATAGTTTGAAACTAAGACCTTCCGGTCTTCAAATGGTTCTCTAACAGGAGTTATTCCTTGATTACCCTTAAATTTTTGCTCAACTTTATTGTTAATAGAATGACTTTAGTTAGTACGCTTCATTTTTTCTGTTTTCCTACTCATATTGACCACTAGTCACTCGGCAATCACATGAATTCTACGCTTAATTCCGTTTTTTATGAAGGATGTTTATTTGAAAGTTTACATTCTGAAAAACAATTCTTCAGTACACTTTTTCGGTATAAAAGAGTAACCTTTTCTTAATGTACCAACCCGGCCCAACGTTGCTTAACTTCAGTAATCGGACGAGAACCAGGGGTTCTAATGTGATATGTAGTAGCCGGTATGAAGAACAATGTTCAGATTTTCAACACTAATGTTAATTCAGTTCTTCTATATGGATCAGAAACTTGTTAAACGCATCATCAAAAGCATTCTCAATGGGCTACTGTAGATTTTCATCAGCAGCATACTGAAGATAAAATGACCAGAAAGGAACAAATTAACCAAGAGGCTAAAGCTCATCAAATATGTAGGAGAAATTGGAGATTGATTCGGCACACTCTGAGGAGACTGTCGAATGACATCTCGCACCAGGCTTTGGAATGGAACCCAAAAAGGAAACGACAAGTAGTTCATCTGAAGGTGACATGGAGAATATCGTACGAGGAGGAGATTACATATAATGGGCAGTCCTGGGTCCAAATGTAGAGGACAACAGAAAATATAAGCAAGTGGAGATGTCCTTTTGAAGCTCTGTGTTCCCCTCGGAATTCTAGGGTAAAATGATAATAATAATCAGCAGCACATATCCATTACACTCGATTGCTTACCGTCGCTTTTATCTGATTCCACAACTGCTCACAGACTATCACGTCATCCTTATATAACTTCTTCCATGTTACCCTCGGACACATGCCCAACTCATAGCTTCGCATTCTGATTCTTCTCAATAGCCTGTCTGGCAAGTGATGTCACTAGAAAGTCCCTCCAAATCAAGTCAAGTCTATCTCTATTTACTTCTGCACGTTTGTTGGACTATAGGTTCTTGGCTGATTCGCTGAGAAAGTTCACTAGTTTCCTAACCAGTCTTAAGTCCGGAAACTTTGGGAACGTTTGACCTAGTAGCTTGGAAAATAACCTAATTGCTGTGGGAGCTTGAAGGCGTAGAAAAGATATCAAAATGTTTTGATAGAGCACTTTCGAAATCCTAACAAACTTTGGTAGATATTTCATTAAATGAAGGTGATTGAACAGTTTTCTTCTGCATAGAAAGTTTTGACTTTTCTGCCTTGATGGTAAAGCCTCAGCAACATAGATGAAGCGGACATGTAATTATTCTAACAGGTTATTTTTCACTTGATAGTGAACTTTAGAGGAAGAGATTGTGGAGAAATGACCAGTTTTGACCAACTGTTTAATAATTGATCTTCTTATAGCTCCATATCTGACTCTTGATAACCACATAGGGTAGTATTTCTGCACTCTTTTCGACAGAACCCGTGGAGAAGGGTCGATATACCTAGGTCAACAGGGGCAGGTGAATTAATAAAATTGTACGGAGTTTGTCACTTAGGAGATCTTTATGAACAGTGTTCAATTATACCCCTCCTATATTCAAAGAAATGTAACGCTTCACGTCCACGTCCAAACCAAAATCAAGACGTTTTCTCAGGTATTTATTGTAAACGTCCGAGTCATGTCCGAGATTAAAAGGCAGATAAATAATCTCTACAGTTTTTCTAGGATGGTGTACATTTCTGAAATCACGTAAATCATGATTAGAATATCAGATCTTTGGTGTCCTTTGATGCATCTCCGGCGTTTAGTTGTCAAACAGTTGGTTTCTTTATATACTAAGATTCTTTAAGTATAAAATCTGGATGATTCTAGGAATTGAAAGAAGAATCTTTAGTATTCGTGGAACGTACTCTATGATAGAAGGCGTATTTCGTAACATACTATTGTTCAAGTATCTACAGTTTTATCAATCCTCTGAAGGAATCCATTTTGGTTGATTTTTCCTCTAACTATGTCTATTCATTACTCCAGATTCGTATGATTTCGAGAGATAGAGAAATGATGGGAAAGATTCGTAGTTCCGTTTGAAGATATTGGTGTGACTTTTTTCTAAGCTGGATAGTTTGACTAAAAAGCTTTTGTTGTCTCTTTGAACAATGTGGTCATCAGAATATGCGGTCGTTACACTGATGGAGAATTATAAAAGTTCACCGAATATGAAATGTAATGAAATTTCCAGAATCAAACTGTCCAGCTGAAAGGACACAACTAAACTAGTACTTTGTTGTCTAAAGGCATCTATTAATGTCGTTGATGAGGTTATAGGCTAGCTATACAACATTTTCCCACTTCAGAGATAAGAGGCATAACATTCATAATAATAATAACTTTATTCTAAACAGTATTTTGGTACAAATACTGCTTTAACATTTATTATATTATTATTGTTTCCTTTAATTCCTAGAGGAACATAGGGCTTCAGCCGTGCGTCTTCATTGCGTTCGGTTCTGTGCTAGAGTCTTCACCTGGCTCCAAGTCTGCCAACACGCTTTCATCTCCTCTTTACATGACCTCCTCCAAGTCACCCCCGCACTGACGACCAACTCGCCACTTCCCTTTCGAGTTCCACTCGAGCGATGGTCTGGCGTGCGATGTCACTTAATGGTTTCCTCAGAGTATGGCCAATCCATCTCTATTTCTTCCTGCCTATTTGTTTCACAATCGGTTCCTGCTTGGTTGGTTCGCTCCCAGAGATCCCTGTTGCTGATCTTTTCTAGGCATTTGATCTTGAGTAGTATTGAGCGAAGACAGCTGTTAATGAAGGTTTGTAGTTTGTCTGAGGTGCTCTTCATGACGCGCCAAAACTCCGATCCGTATAGTAGCACCGACTTCACATTGGAGTTGAAAATCCGGATCTTATTTTGGATTCTGAGTGTTGTTGACCTCCACACAGACTTGAGAGTAGTGAAAGCTTGTCTTGCTTTCCCGATTCTTGCTTTGATATCCTCGTCAGTTCCGCCTGTAGTTGAAACGATGCTTCCCAGTTAGGTAAAGGAGGTTGTTTCTTTCAGGTTCCTCCCATTTATGCTGATCGTTATACTTCACATGTGAATGCAAAAACATTTGGTTTATCTGGCTTTCCGTCTTGTTGTCAGCAGTTCTGAGATGGTGTAACCTCAAACCTGAAAGTTTCAGGACTTGAATATTCCTCTGAAAGTTCTTAAAGTCCTTCTTGGACAACCTTTTTCAACCCTCACAGAATACAGAACACCATAAATAAGATTAATCAGTCCAAAGGAGCAAACGAATCAATCTTTTCATTTTCAAGTGTTGGCTTGCCGAGGTTTGATAGACTTCAGATCTGATCGAGAAGTGACGCCAGTTAAAGAACCATTGGAAGTCAGGGAGTACCAGACTTCTGTGTCAGCGTAGTCTAGGACCCCTAAGCAATACCCACCCATGATTCTGTCAGGGATGAAAGCTAGGTACTGCAGGTTGCAAATCGAGCCTGTTAACTGTTCAGCCCCTGGAACGGTATCCAACGCCAATCATTTCTAATTTCCGCCAACTCACAGTACAAAGCGGGACTACTAACCTACGTCACCTGTGAGTATTCGTCCTTGCATCCAAGTAGGTGGACCCCGGTTATCACAACGTCCTATCAGAAAGTCATGAGACTTTATCCTGCAGTCAGCCACTAGTCAGCATTAGATTAATTTTCGATTGATTGTAATGAAGATGACAGATACACTCTGTTATGATACAGTGGTGTGAAAAAGAATCTACTTGTTCTGAAATGTGGATAACAATTTTAGTTCGAATAATAATGTACACGTAATTTATCGCTTGCCACCAACGCGCAAGCGGCTGCTTTTTGAGTGATCTTCGCGGCCTTTTATTTAGCAGAAGCTGATACTGGAGGTTTCTTCTTCTCAGCCTTCTTAACTTTCTTCTCAGCTTCTTTCTGTTTTCGTTTTTCTTTAGTTATACGTATAGCGTGATCGCGCATTGCTTTACGAACCTCAGGTTTCTGGTTTCACTTAGCCATTATTTCAAGCAGAATTGCACCAGCAATGCCATGGGTGCTTTTTGTTATATGCTTTGTTGGCTTTTTAGACTTTTCTTCCCTTATTCCCTTTTTTACTTACTCCGGTAGAGTGCTGCCCAGTTAACCAATCGAGGATTACGCTTCAGATAGTGAGAACGTTGGTATTTTCCATTAATGGAATAGAAACTGGAACCATGAGTGCGGAGAACTCTTTCACCATTACCCGAATAAAACTTGAAGGCATTGTACGAACGCACTTCCAACGTCATCGTCTTGCAAGCCGCCTTAGTTCAGAGTAAAGTTTGTAATTAACTTCCAAGCACAAAATAGATGAGTCATTGAGCAAAAGCTATTTGATTTCTTCTGTTTTTCTCAATTCCTTTCTTTTCGACTGGAACAAAGAGCTCGAAGTTCTGTAGAAGCTTCAGTAGCAGTGTTGCTGCCAGCCTGATTCACAACTTCCCCTCCTTTCTGAGTTTCTTATCGGCAAGTAAACTAGGCGAAACTTAAGACTGAGTCTGTGAGGAATCACTTATGGACCATGTGAATTGTTGGCGGAAAGTCTAACATTTTACTACCAATGAGAGCTCGATTTCTCAGGCATTCAGTGTTTAAAATTCAATGATTTGCAAATTTTGAATTTGATTTATGCTAACACCAGTTCTCCTATATAGGTAGTCAGAAATCGGGTAGTTTGAACTGATTCAGCTCTCAAATGAACTGTCGTCAAGACTTGACAGAATAGTTCTAAAATATTTGGGCGCCGAGTGAGAAGTAGACATTTGTAAAAATTTATATTTGTAAAATCTCAGTGAGGCTGAAATGAGTAATTCCAACGTTTCGTTCAGCAATCTGGTCCGAACTTCTTCAGGGAAATTATTCTAAATCAATATAAAAGAGGTTCATTTGAATTATTTTGCAATGGAATTAAATTAAAAAAGAAACTGTGTAATTGGAACAATCATCGTGTTTTCACTCTCCGTTGTCTGCAACAGAATGCATATCCTAAATCCGTAGCTGTCGAGTCACCTGACAACTCCAGTAGGTCGAATAAAAAAGCTCAATCTTCAAAAAGGAGACAAAGCAATAAGTCCGACAGGGTGCTTCAACTAAACTCTAATCCTGAACACCATAATTTTGAAAATACGTCTAATCATAAAGTTCTAGATACTAACACTTTGAACAGACATGAAGGTGTGATGTTAGCTGATGCATAGCAAATCCTCAGTGGTTCTCTAACTGATATCAGTCCGTGATCAACTCGTAAAACATAACTAATCCTAACAAACCAAACTATAGAAAATCCTTATTAATAAATAAAAATGGATATGTATCACTAGTTAATAATACTTGGTCAAAATTCTCGATTGTCTGCGTCTTCTTATGGAGACGCTAAGAAATGTTTTAAAACTGTTAACCCACACACACACTCTGTTTAAAGTTTTTAACAAAGGTAGACCAATATTTGTAAGTCCGAGGTCAAATTTTGATCACAGCTCATACAATTTTAGTGGTGAAATTTCACATCGTCGAATCGTACACATTGCAAATTTGGAATCTGATTTCCAAACACGGCTGTCTTTACAAATGAAATATTGACAAGAAGATAAGAGTATATTGCATAAGACACTTTTTCCATCTCAATTCGAATCAACCTTGGGTTGTTGCAGCGACGTCTTGTTCCAGTCTGAATAACGGTTAGATACCAGTCAAACTGTGACATCTTACATACCTAACTTAGCCTCCTGTCTTAATGCAATTTTCTCTCATACACAAACATGTAATAAGATAAATGGAGTTTTGTATTTTAGCTTTAGAGCTAGTGTTGAAATAGTTTTACCAAGCTATCTAAAACCACGTGAATCTGATAGCATCGTTTTATGGCAGTGGGTGGAAAAACTGGAGGGGTGGTTAGCCATTGACGTGGCATCCCTGGAACAAACAGCAGCTGTGCTAGGGTTAATTTTCTGTCATATCTTTGCTCAAAAGAAAATTGAATGAGAATAGTTACATATTAAGGCTAGTGAATATATATACAAGTTTTAAACGCAAAAATTAAGTTCAAATTGGTGCGCAGTTTAAGTTCTTTTCAGTGGTATTCAGAGACTTACGAAATCATTTTAAAGTAATTATCCAAGATTAACTAGGCGTCCAAGAATGAAAATATGCTTGAGCATAGATTTATCAACCTTTCATTACTCATGTTTAGCCAGACAAGTACGTAGTTTAAACTCAAGTTTCTGAAAATTGCTGCTAAAATGAGGGCATCATTTACCTCGGGGTTGCAGATACGCATTACTGATGAGTGATGACGAGGATGAAACTTTGGTGTGAGGTTTCCTATCGACTGTCTCTAACCACCCAACATTGAGTTTGGAAGTGTAGCAAGAAGATGAACCCCGTAGATTGGTGACCATTTCACAAAATTTGATTGATAGAATTCAGTCAGTACGAAGATTATGAACTTTTATTATTGTTTCCATTGGGTTCCAAGTGGAACATAGGACTTCAACAGAACATTTCCATTTGTGATATTCTCTGTGGTCACCTTTAGATAGCTGCATAATTTCCCGTATTTTCTCACCTCCTGGCTATATGATTTCCTCCATGTTACCGTCGGAGGCCCAACTGGCTGTTTCCCATTCACCTTCAACTCGAGGGATGCTCTGGTGTGTGATGTCACTCAGTGATCTCCTCAGTGTGTGACCGATCCGTCTCCATTTTCTTCCAGATATCTGTTGGTGAATACATCCTCGATTGATTTGTTCCCTGAGTTGTTTGTTGCTAACTATTTCTGGCCATCTGATGTTCACTATGCAGCCAGGGAATGCAGCTATTGATAAAAGTCTATAGTAGCCTCTGGGAAATACTTTTCATGATGCGCCTACCATGTTTCTGACCCACTTAGAGGAAGATACTGACCTAACATTTGTGGTGAATTTCTGAATTTTGTTGTTGATAGTGAATGCCGTGCAGGAGATTTCCAAACTGACTTTGGAGTGATGAAGTTTTACCTTGCCTTCCTGATCCAACCTGGTTTTGACAGCATCATCCATGGTTTCACCTGTAGTTGGAGCGATTTTGCCCGGTTAAATATATAAAGGAAGTGACTTCTTTCAGATTACTGCCATTAATGATGCTTGTTAAAGTTGTTAGTTGGTTATCTTCATTGCCACCTTCGTGTGCATGTTCAATTGAAGTCGTTTCTTCGCCATCCGCCTCTCCTGTCAACTCTTTGCTTTTTAGCCTGTAAGTCTTCAAATTTGTGTTACACTATACATAAATAATCCAAGAAATCAAGATCTTCTACAGCGTTCATATGCGTCCAAGATATTCTTGTTTTCTCGCCTCCCATGTACAGTTCTCCTTATTACCCAATCCACCGCGGCTAGTAATGTCGTCATTGCTGGTAAGCAGCCTTGTTTAGCTCTTGTATTCACATAAAAGTCTTTGCTGAGTTTTCCGCTGTGGATCACCCAACACTAAGAAATAGACATATGGTATTGTTTACTTTTAGGTAACAAATCAATGTACCTATTCCAGTTCTGTAGGAAGTCAGTCATGAACGCAGACGGGTCATTTATAATGTGGAGTAAACTTGTAACATTGTGGGAACATTAGCTTTGAGGATGTGGATGCACTATGTCTATAGGTCTTAGACTTCGTGCCGATTACCTTATAAAAGGTAAGAGTTGAGTTACAGGGATTTAATCACTTACAGGTTTCATAAAGAGCTGATGTCATTTAGAGAATCACTGGGAATTCAGGGTGTATTGGAGATCCATTTCTTACCAGTTCGGTGCTCTTCATCAGTACACACCCACCGGAGTTTGAACTCAGGATCTTCCGGTTATATACCGAACTCGTAGACCATTCAGCCACCGGTACCCAACTCAACTGCCTATGAATTCCAACTTCTTCCGATTCCTGATATGTATAGCGCAACCTCCTGCCAGTGTCATCGTCGACTAACTGTCCTCTTATCTGGATGATAAACCCCTTTGGTCCGTACTTCTCATTAAAACTTTCTGTATAGAGTCAGCAGCTAGTGAGCGTTAAATTAATTTTCAGGTGTTGGTTTCTATGGTTCTGAATGGTTCAAGGCTTGATGTCAACACGCGATCATAGCTGAAAAAATTAAGAGTCTGCTTAATTTATTGTTTATCAATGTGTGTTTAAATCACTGTCGATGTTTTTCATTTATCGTATAAATAAATCTCCAGTTGTTGTATTTTTTTCGTGCATCATGTGATAGAAATCAAGTAAAAATCCCCACAACTAAACTGAAATGTGCAAAACACTTTGATTGACTGATAAGAATTGTTTATATTTTGAATTAAGTTGTCATATCAAGCTCATATGACAAACTAATGCAGAGATATTTTATTAAATTAAATGTTGTGAGTCAATCAGTGGTTCAGTGGTAAAATGCTCACAAACCACAGACATGGTTCGCGTTCCACTCCCGATCGACGTACTTCTAGACCTTGCTTTTATCGGTTATGAGCTTGGAAAAGACAAGGGGTTGAACAGGTGGCTAGCAATCCTACATCGCACAAAGTAATACCCCTGCTAGTTAAACTTCGAAACTCAAACTTGAGGCTCTGTGTTCTACTCGAGAAGAAAACGAATAAAAAATATAGCCACAGTTTAAAGATTTTTCATGGGTTCTAAGTTCGGAATGTGAAATACTTTGCTAAACCCTAATCAGAGTTACAAAACGTAAATTTAATCTTTTAGGGTAGGATAAATGTCCATATTATGAATCTGACTTAACCATAGTAAAGACTTCAGTGATCTGACTAGAATAACGGATATTTATTGTTACGAGTTGATCACGGATTGATATCAGTTAGAGAATCATTGAAAACAATCCAGGGAGTACTGGACAGCCAACTGTTTCATCCTATTTTGGGAATCATCGGTAGTACGTACCCACGAGGGTTCGAACCCAGAACCTTTCGGTTACAAGCCATTCAGCCACTGGGACCTGATTCAGTGACCAGTCCATGAATTCTAACTTCTACCAATTCGTGATTTGGCGCGACCACCAACCAATGTCATCGGTAGGACATCCTGGGTTCGAACCTCAGTGGGTGCGTACTGCCGATAATTCTCAAACTAGGATGAAACAGCTGGCTGTCCAGTACTCCTTGGATTGTTTTCAATGGTTCTCTAACTGATATCAATCCGTGATCGACTGGTAAAAACAAATCTCATCCATACAAACCAACTACTGGATATTTATTATGTAAATTACTAGCGTCTTAGACAAATATTCATTCCTTAGCAGACTGAAAAAACCCGACAAGAATTAGTATCATGGTTTATCCTTCTGGTTGGTATGAGTAGTCGGGGACTAGTCACATCAAACATTAGTGCTTACTAGACAGACAGAAGTGATCTGACGGTTAGTTGAATAAAGTGGCCTGCAACTACTTAGATGAATCAGTCAGTAGTATACATTATCGTGCTATTCTACCTGTGACCTAGACTGTCATTTATAGTATCAAACAGGTCACATACTGTGGCCTGAGCATTTTAAATTTTCAAAGGAATTTTTATCTCGAACAAATTGTATTTTGTAGTTAATTCTGTTTACTTCTAACTGATTTAAAAAGATAGTGATCGATTAAATATACTCAAGTATTTTTTGATAGTATTTCTTTCTTTCAGCTCAATTACTTATTTATTCACTGTTATTATTCCCTTGAGTTCCGTATGAAACATAGGGCTTCAACAGCACATCTCCATTTCATTCAGCTGTGTGAATTCTTATTTACCCATGGGATCTCATTTCCTCCTCATACAATCTCGTCCATGTGACCCTCGGACAAGAGTAAAACTCATCCTTTTCTAAATGGTTGCCACTAGAGCGATGACTATGCACGCAGTGTCACTCAACCGTCTTCTCAGCATATGTCTCACCCATCTCCACTGAAATAAGTGACTTCCGTTAAATTCCTCCCACTGACAGGAGTTGACGCCTATTGCTGTTGTTGGTTGGTTATCTTCGTCTTCTTTACGTTTGTCCGGATTCCTGCCTTCACTGCTTCTTCTGCCAAGTTGAAGATTTTAGTCTGTGAGTCTTCGAATTTTTAGGATTTTAGACACAAACTTTCCATGAAGGCGAAATCTTCTGTTGTCTTCTTCTTGGCCGAATGCATTCCTATCTCCTCACTTCTCACAGTCTGATACATGTTCCAGTCTACTTTTGTTGGAATATCATCTGTGATAGAAGGCAGCCTTGTCCTGCTCCTGTCTTCACTTCAATGGTCTCATTGAATTTTCCTTTTGTTAATCACTTGAAATGGGGCATTGTCATACGGATTCTGAACGTTTGGTACACTTTACAGTGTTGAAGTAGCTTCTAAATTACTTCACAGTCAACGCTGTCAAAGACCTTTTCAAAGTCGATGAAGCTGAGATGGAAATTTGACTGCCATTCCATACTTTATTTGGATGATGATGCGTAGTGTTGCGATTAGATTTGAATATGATTTACTTAGACTGACCTCAGCTCTCACCGAGTGGGTTTTTACGTGTACAGCATCTTTTATTATCTCCAGGATTACACAAACTAATATTTTGCTTGTTGTTGACAAGAACACGATTCCGCACCAGTTTTTGCACCGGCATAACTCTCCTTTCTTTGAAAGTTTGATAAGGTTTCCAATCTTCTATTCAGTAAGTGCCTTTTCTTCCCTTCAATTTTTCCGCAACAGTGTCGTTAGGATGTACGCTGAGGTTTCTGGATCTGCTTTAAGCTCTTTCAGAAGAATTTCGTCTAATTCTTTTACATCTCCAGCAGCATAAAATCATTAACACCAAAATTACTCATTTGAGTTACAAGTATTCAACCTCTGTGTTTATTTTAGAAACAAACGGTCATTTGCTGTGTAAATGACTTTCTTCAGTCAAGCAGAATCTCCAAAATAAAGACTAAAATGTAACGACTAAGACCGTTTCAAAGAAATGTAGAACCCAACCATGTATTAGAATCATATAAGCAGCCTTCTCGTAACCGATCACGGTGATGTTCTTGTACTATTTTAGAGAGAATGAGCTGCGAAAATGAGATATATCCACACCCATAGGAGAAGATAAGCCGTTAAGCTCATAATAGGTTTTTTAACTGAGAGGTCTTCTCCAACAATATATTTGAAAACTCTACTCTCAGTGATGCCGCAGTGAATATCATTTTCATGTTTTTAGTATGTCCATACCTTTTAAGTCGTGGCTTATATCCTGCATTTTGTTCGAATCAATCTCCTCAAAGTCTTGCCCTTCCGTCTTGATAACTTTACACCAAGAAAAATAATGTCACTTGAAAGAACAGTTTCCTGCCTGAATAACATGAATTCTTCGTTTTTCAGCATCTTTAATTCAGATTTTTCATGAATTGAGCATTCATTTTTAGACCAAACCTTAGTTTCATCTTGGCTGTTGTGTACTAATTCTAATCAACTGTTAATGTAGGCTTAATTGCTTTTTTTTCTGCTGATATCTGAAAATGTATCCATCCGTCTCTTTTTAACCAAATATATCATTAGTATCCTGTAGAATTTCTAGTATAACATTAGGCTTCAAAAGCACTTCTCCATTACACTCTACACTCCCTGATTACCAATAAGCCTTCATTTCTTCGTCATATTGATTTCCTCCTTGTCATCCTGGGATACATGCCCATTTGGGTTAAACTGGAGCGCCTGACACATGACCTCACTCGAAAATCTCCTCCTCACCTGTCTTATCAATCTCCATTTCTTTCAGCATACCTGTTGGGCAATAGGTTCTTAGTTAAGTTCGTCTCCTGCCAGAGTTTCTTGTAGTTTATCCTCCTCAACAGGCTGATCCTCAGTATCGAGGTAGTAAAGGCATTTATCGATTACGGTTTTCGGCAGCGTGTTACAGATGTTCTTCGTGACGCGATAAGTCTCCAAATTACATTGAGGTGCCGACTGACTCAATACTAGTGTCGAAAATTTAAATCTTATTCCTTGGATTGAATGTTGTAGATTCACAAACTAATTTCAGGTCAAAGAAGGTATGTCTTTCTTTTCCGACTCTAACTTTGATATCTTCAACAGCGGGTACATTTAAAGTTTACCTAACCTTTTCTTTTCCCGGGTATATATCAATTATGCGATGAGTATTGTTGTTAGTCATCAGAGATCAAGCGTTTAGTCTTTGTTAGCCTAATCAATCAACGCACATATGTCTAATTATATAACCTTTTATTTCAAAACAGTCAGTGGTTCACTGGTAGAATGTTGGCAACCAAGCCATGTGATCTGGGTATCGTTCGCGACCAGCACACTCTCAAACCTCGCTTAGCCGGTAGTAAGTGGGCTAGCAACGGTTTTCTTCAAAATGCGGTGACACCAACGATGAGTGAAACTACAAAGCTCAGACTTGAAGCCCTTTGTTCTACTGTAAACGCAAAGTGATGAAAAAACTGCTGCGTTGTAAAGACTTTTCATGGATCTTGAGTTTAAAGTGTGAAATACCTAACTAGACTATAACTCAAGTTGCAGAACTTAACTTTAATCTAAAACTTCGAAACTTGAATCCCTATCCTACAATTGGAACGCGAAGGAATATACATATGTGTAAACGATGGGTTGTACATAGGGTTCCTTTCAAATTAGCTTGTGACTATGCCCTGTTTCAACCCCTAATATGTGAATACATTTCTCTTCATAACAGAGTTTGATACAACATTTAGTGACAATGGAAGGTAAAGTGAAAATCTGAGTTCCTGAGTTCGAACTATAGGCTTCTGAATTACTGATCCGGCTTCCTACCTGTCGTATTGCACTGCGATCATAAGCTTTCATGTCCGTTTACCTTCTCGACAATAGGTACCAAGTTTTATTTTCTGCCGTCTGTCACAACTACTATGTGACTTCAATGTGTTAAATGCTGTTGAATATGCTAGTAGCTTAAAATACCAGTCAACGGCATAAATTTCAGGGAGGTCACTTCCTTCACTTATCAAGGCATCATCACTTCAACTATACGTGACAGCATACAGCAGGATGTAAAAATCAGTCAGCATTTGAAAGACAAGACAGACATTCATCCCTCTGAAATCACTTTCGATATTTTCTGCATTCAGCATAAGGAACCTCATTCGGATTTGCAACACCAATGTTAAGTCACTCAAATCTTCTATATGGTCCGCAGACCTGGCGAGTCACAAAGAGTATTTCCGGATGGTGGTTTCAGACTTTTATCAATATCTGCCTTCTCTGGCTACACACGGAAGATCAGATGGCCTGCTGGTAAGGATTAGTAATCAAGAAATCCTGGAAACGAATCAATGAAGACCCTTTCGCCCAACAAACATTTCAAAGAAGATGGAGGTGGATGGGGCTCACGTTGACGAGACCGTATAATGACATCATGCTGTTGGCCATCTCTCGAGTTGGGTCCAAATGGGAAACGACGAGTTAGGCGTATGTTCGGGGATGACACACAGATCGTGTGAGAAGCAGGTCAAAGACTATGGTCAATCGTACATGTAGCTCAAGGGGACCACTGAGAATAGGACGAAGTGGAGATGTACTGTTCAAGCCTTGAAGCTTGAAGTCTTCCTAGCTCATAAATAACGATTTGATAAGGTGAAACGATCATCAGATAACGGTTAAATATCATATACTTTCTGAATTTTGTTTAATCGCTGACAGAATACACCTAGGTTTAAAAACTGTTCTCTATTCTATAATTCCAAACTCTCAGGGCAATGCTTCAAAAGAGCGCATAAATCCCTTTCCTCAAAAGAAAATGGTCTCGAGAGACCATTCGTATGTTTAAAACGATATTGTGCCTACTGTATTTAAAAAATGAGACCCATGAAGGCAGAATCCTATATAAATTTAAAATACTAAAGGTGAAATCTGTTCATGTTAGTAGTTGGGAAACCGTCTAGCCAAATAGTAGTGCCTACTAATCAGAATAAAATGTTCTAAACACCGGGCTGCCGTTTCTCTCGTTTTGAAGCGGAGTCCACGCCTAGTCGGGTGGTTTGAACTGATTTGCATCTCTGTGCTGAGTCAGACTAAATACACTGCTGGATTCATATGGGCGAAACACAAGTCCCGTGTTTAGATCATTTTGATCTGGTGAGTAGCTGTCAACTTTTCATATTAGTTGGAAATTTATACTATTATGCATTGATACTTGCCTTCTTAATCCGCCTTCACGGTGTCAAGCAGATCCTAATTTAGTTATCTGAACATTTTCGATTTCTAGAGGAAAGTCTGATGGGTTTTCAACTCCAACAATGTAATTTGCAAACTGTACATTTAATTTTTTAAGTATAAAGAGATGTGTAGATTCTGAATTAAACTTCAGTTACTATTATTATTACTATTCTCTGAACTTTCCAAATATTCAGTCATAACTTGAAGTCAACTTTATCCTAACAGCCACAACAATTTGCAGCGATGATATTAAAATTTATTTAACAATTGGATCTGGTCCCAGTGGCTGAATATTATACAAGCTTGCCTTGTAACCGGAAGGTTGTAAGTTCGAACCCAAATGGGCGCGTACTGGTGAAGAGGCCTACACTAGGAGGAAAGAGATGTCTAGTACTCTTAGATCTTCCAATCATTCTGTAACTGATGTAGACTCGTGATTAAACCGCCGAGTTTTAATCAAAAATTTCTTATACACGTCTATTTCGACAAACTGCTCGAAGAAGCAGCAAAGACAGGACTCCAGGTGAGCAAAGACAAGACGGAGGTTATGAAAATAAACAACCAACAACAACAACAGCAGCAGCCAGAACATCCAGCGCCAATCACCATCAACGGGAGGGATTTGAAAGAGGTCATTTCATTCACTTATCTACGGAGCATTGTCTCAACTACAGGAGGAACGGACCAGGATGTCAAATCGAGAATTGGGAAGGCGAGAAACACATTCATCAACCTGAAACCAATGTGGAAATCTTCGTCACTCAGCATCAACAACAAAATTCGGATTTTCAATACAAACGTCAAGTCGGTCTGTTCTTCTACACGGATCAGAAACTTGGCCAGTGTGTCACAAAGAATATTTCCAACAGCCTGTTGCAGACCTTTATCAACAGCTGTCTCCGTTCTATACTGAAGATCAGATGGCCGGAAAGAATCACCAACAAGAAACTATGGGAACAAACAAAACAAGAACCAATGGCTCAACAAATATGCAGGAGAAAGTGGAGATGGATTGGACACTCGCTGAGGAGGCCGCTGGGTGATATCGCGCGTCAGGTCATAGCTCGAATGGAACCCTGGAGAGAAGCGGCGAGTGAGACGTCCAAGGGTGACATGGAGGAGATCGTGTGAAGAGGAGCTGAAACAGTATCGACTAACATGGATGCAGTTGTAAAGTACAGCAGAAGACACGAGGAAGTGGAGACGTGCAGTTGAAGCCCGATGTTCCACAAAGAACCTAAGGGAACAACAATAATAATAGTATGATTCTAAATAGTCAAGAAAACAATCTTAATTGCATTCATAAATACTTACTGAGATCTTCATTAAAACCGATTCCCTTGATTAGTTTGGACAAAGAAAGGACGAACATATTCGCAGGAGAATTTGAAATTGAACGAGCTTATATTATCCTGCAAATGTGTTCATTCTTTCTTTGTTCAAATCATTGAGATCTAATTATCTTCAAGTATTGGCTTTGTAGGGATTTTGTTTGATTGGGTAAAGGATTTCACCATGAGCTGACATCGGTTAGAGAACTACTGGTAAACCAGCTGGGAGTACTGGACAGCTGTTTCCTCCGTCCTTATTTGAGACTATGCAGCAGTACAAACCCCACTCTAGGGTTCGAACCCAGGACCTTCTGGTTACAAGACCAGTGCGCTCGCAGACCATTGAGCCACTGGGACCCGATCCAATAGCTAGCCCATGAATTCTCACTTCTGCTAATTCACGAAATAGCGCGACCACTTAGTAGTGTCTTTTTCGATGAGCTATTGCCTCACCTTCAACCTGCCTGGGTTCGAACCCTGGTTGGTGCGTCCTGTGGAGAGTCTCAATCTAGGACGGGAGAAACAGCTGTCCATTACTTCTAACTGGCTTTCCAATGATTCTCTAGGTGATGTCAGCTCATGATGAAATCCTCCATCCAATCTAATTATCTGGTGAGTACTTTCAGTTGTTTTCTTCCTGCATTTCGACGGTGTAAATTATCACAGCTGTTCTGAGAACTGGATATAAACACATATATATTATGAATATTCACTGACTTTGTTTAGCCAGCTGGCTAGATATAGCGCATTGTGAGGCAAGAAAACGTCTTTAGATTTCTTCTAGTTTTAATTATTTACTAATCACAGATAGGTGGACAGTTTGTATTAAATGGCGTAATTTAAACCCTGTAACTGTAATGAGGAAAGTTACACAATTAGTTTTAACTCTAAAGTGAATGTTATTTAAAGCTCACCAACATTTTGGTAGTAGCTAAAGAATTTAGAGGTCAAAGTCCCTTCTGGGCAGTATCATCTCTACTATAGGCACAGCAAGTAATGGTGTTGAAGCCAGGCACAATTTAGAAAGCAGAGCAGGCGTCCGTTACTGTGAAATCAGAGTCTATGAGGTAAGGATGTGCGGCTACTTTGCGTATTCGATCGTCGCCTTGTCTGCAGAATTGCTTGCGTTTGGTTTCATTATCGTTTGAGTAATTCTGAGGTCCAGTAGCATGTGTTTTAATACAGTGGAGATAATCATTCACTGAATGTCGTCATCTGACAACAATGGCTTTCTTATCCTGGATATGTTCTAAAATGTCTTTCTAGAGACAACTACCTTACCCGGTCTGTGTCCACTAGCCCTGGGACGGGATGGAAAAATCGGAGAGGTTGTCAGCCCATGCCATGGCGTCTTGAGAAAAAGGATGTCTGTGGTAGGTTAGCATCGGTTAGTACACCAAGATTTCATGGTTAGGGTCCGAGAGATAGTTGTGATTGGTGGCTAAAAACCTTATCAGGTATAGCCAAGAATCCCAATCAATAGCGAACGTGCTGCAAATTCCTTTCCTATTCCGTTTTTGACAGTGATTCAAAGGATGATGTTTGATCTTGATAAACATAGTTGCTTCCTTTGTGAATGAAGTAATTCATCCATTCTCTCGTTATTTTCTTTATATATTGTTTTATTACGTGGCGCATCTTCTTGGGGCCCATGTTGGAGTAGGTTTTGTGATTTAAATGAATAAATAACAAAAAATCAGCATGGGAATCTGCAGTACTTATTACAACGAAGGAATTCACCCCAAAGCTTCTAATATGGTTCAGAAACTAGGCACCAGAATCATTAAAAGCACACTAAACAGACTGCAACACGCTCTCGCCATCAGGCCATTTCTTGCAAATCATAAAGATTAAACAACACGGAATATTAGTAGTGAACCTATCGCTCAACAATGCTGCATGACAAGTATTCCACAACGGGAAACTTACGGAATCCTTCGAAGTGAGGACAAGTGTAAGACAAGCTGGCTGCCTACTATCGCCAATGATTTTCTTGATTGCAGTAGATTGGATAATGCAACAAACAGTGGGCAATGAGGAAACAGGCATAAAATGGACTCATACAAAATACTTGGAGGATCTGGACTTCGCCGATGATATATTTCTGATTTTCCACAAACTGGAAGATATGCAAACGGAAAGCAACAAGTTGGCAGAAGAAGCATCCAAAGAAGACAGGACTTCAGGTGAACATAGAGAAGACAGAGGTGATGAAAATTCCTGACCAACAGAAACAGCCACAGCAACAACAGACAACAATCAGCATAAATGAGGAGAGAAATCTGAAAGAAGCAACCTCCTTTACCTGCCCACCTGGGAAGCATCGTTTCAACTACAGGAGAACGGAACTGATGAGGATATCAAAGCGAGGATCTGGAAAGTAAGGCAAGCTTTCATTACTCTTCAGTCTGTGTGGAAGTCAGCAGCACTCAGCGTCAAAAATAAGATCCGGATTTTCAACTCCAATGTGAAGTCAGTGCTACTAAACGGATCAGAGACTTGGTGCGTCATAAAGAGCATCTCAAACAAACTACAGACCTTCATTAACAAATGTCTTCGCTCAATACTCAAGACCAGATGACCAGAAAAGATCAGCAATAGAGAGGGATCTCTGGGAGCCAACCAACACAGCAGGAACCGATTGTGAAACAAATAGGCAGGAAGAAATGGAGATGGATTGGCCATACTCTGAGGAAACCATCAAGTGACATCACTAGACAAGCCATTGCTCGAGTGCAACATGGCCGAAAGGGAAGCGGCGAGTTGGTCGTCAGTGCGATGCTGGGTGACTTGGAGGAGGTCATGTGAAGAGGAGATGAAAACGTGTGGGCAGACTTGGAGCCAGATGAAGACTCTAGCAGAGAACCGAACGCAATGGAGACACACGGCTGAAGCCCTATGTTCCTCTAGGAATTAAAGGATACAGTAATAATAATAATACTATCGCTCAACAGATACACAGAAATAAATGAAGATGGATTCATCACCTTACACCCTGGGCGGGGGGGTGGGAGGAGACCTTCAGGTTTCACTGCATGCCCCTACATCAAGTAAGTAAGATTCAAATAAGACGTGAAAAGTTAGGTGTGGATCTGATTTTGAAAAGAGGAAATGAAATCTTCTGATTAATCGAGGAGTGAACTTAAAAGTGATAACAGAGAATAAACTGGAATTAACTAGACGTTCCACTGAGGTTTCACATTTACCTCGAAAAGTTTGTGAATTCATAATTATTATAAATACAATATAGAATATCAAATTTTTGTCTAACCTCTTAAGACCCTATTAAATATGAACCAGACAATAGTATAAGGATTAAATCAAATATATTAGTAATTATATGACATTTTTAATAAATAATAAGTGTAATAATGACTTGAATTTTATTTTAATTTTGATAACGAATTAAACAAATGCCTTAATGGACTTGGTTATCATGTAAATAATTCTAAATAACAAATAATTTAAGAATATAAACAATAAGGTGTAACAAGTGATTAACACTCACACACACACACACTCACATACAAGTAGAAAACACCAGGTTTTATGCACAAATTACAAAAACAGTTTCAACAGTTTAACGTTATACAGGTTACACTAGACAAGAATGCCTTCCCCCTCCCCATATCTGTTAGCCTTCAAACCACCTCCACATTCTGCTAGGCATCACATAATTAACACATTGTCTTAGTCAATGTATTTTTTCATTTTGTCTGATATGGCGTGATATTTTTAGGGTTGAAAATGTATATAAAAGTAGCTTAGGTGTCACATACAATAGTGTTTCAATATCAAACAGTTGTAAAATTGAGCAGTAATCAAAATGAAATTCATTTTCGCCTTGAGTTTGTTCGTTCTTATGGCAGTAGTCTACGTCGAGTAAGTTTTTCTGTCGTGTACATATATTATACAAGTTAATTATTATTTCATTAAATTTAATTGATTGTTACTTGCTGTCTTAAGCAGTTTTATTAAACTTAGAAGGATAGATTTTGTAAGTTAACTGATGTATTATTAGTAAGAGCATACTGGACTATTCCTGTCGTTCCAGTATGAGAATCTTCAGTAATCATCAAGCTGTGATATCTCCAAGGTTAGAACCCAAAATGTATGAATTCCATGTTCTATTAACTGTTAGAATTATTAGAATTGACTGAGTTTATCAACAGGTTCACCTCACAACCGAGACGATCTACAGTTCGACTCTTAATGAAGTCATGACTCCTTATTGGTAGGAAGTCTCAAGCTAGGACAAGCTACCTGTCCACTGGACTCTAGATTTCAATATTTGTCTCTATACTGATGTAGGCTTGAGACAGAATCTGTATTGATCCATATATATATGCAAGGACTTGAGGCGTAAGGATGACTAGACAATGATACATTAGAGAATACTGCCCTTTTTATGATTAAAAAATATTTACAGATGCATTAACGTGCATAGCATATATTAGACGTGGTTTTACTGCATTCATTACGTAATAACTACCAGCTATCCCTCAACGACATTTACGTATGGAATAGAAAATATTGTAAAAAAAACAAGACAGTTCTGACTTTGATTTGTATGTTGTTGTATTAGGAAACAATCTGTAGTCCTCGGCTTCTGAAATCCCCCCGAGGAATTCTCATGAATTCTTCTACTTTTATTTATCATTTGTTTACTAATGATGAAGGGATTCTTTTTATGCATTGAATAATGACGGGTAACTCTCTAAAAAGGCTGGTTATTAGTTTTCGTAGATGTTTAATCCTCCTCATCAACTGACTGAATATATTGGTCAGTATATTAAGTTATGTTCTCCGGCCTAATCACGATTGATCACGATTTCAGCTGATGAATCCGATTGACATGAACCATCCATCCCATTGCAGTAAGGTCAGTCAGTTACTGAGTTGGGCAAATTAAAATTATCCTTATACATATATATTCTTTTGAATCAAAAGTCCCACTTTCCTTTAAAAGTTTTAATTAATGATCCTTTTTATATTTATTTTTCAGTGCAAGACCTGGTAACGACGATCAGATGGTAAGTTAATTATATATACACCCTTTATAAAATATAAATAACAACAGCTACAAACTGCAACTGAAGTTGGTCAGAAGCTTAGAATGTTAGTAGTCAAAATGATGACAAAGGTTCGTCAACAAGTCTCTGAATACTTGGAAAGAGATGGTCTTGGTGAAAAACTTAAATCTGTTCTCCTCATCCGTAAGTCGAGTCATCAAAACATTAAATATTTTAATCATATTTTTTTTTAATTTCAGTTATTCAACGTTTAAATAACCGCTTAGATAATTATGCATCAAAGATGGATTAAACGTTACTGATGACTACAATGACGTCCTCGGTTTTCCTTTTTTGTCCGTCTGTTATCGGTATCATACTTTGAATGCATTCAAATTTTGTTCTGAACACTATTTTACTACTCAACACATATATATTGTTCTGCGTTAATTCCAATGAAAATCGACAATTCGATTGTTCAAGTCATGTGTAATTCCTTAATATATATTAATATTTTATATACATATACAACAACATTTGTGTTTAATATTTTCAACAACATTCACCTTTTCTCTTCTTTTCTACAATAAACATATATATATATATTGAACATTCGTTTTTTGTTTGTTTGTTTTATTCAAAGTATTCTGTGGAATATGTTTAGCGTGTTCTTTAAATACTTTTATTTTTTAGGGGAAACAGGGAAATATCATGTTAGTTTCTTCTAGAATTTCAAGTTAATTCAGTATGTTTGCATTTGATTCGTACTCGTCATTCGCGTATGATTTCAGCAGGATTTGTGTAATTAGATGTCAGTCTTTTCAAACCAGTAGGATTTAGTAGTCAAATGAAAGTGTTACTTGTTTGGCAACGAGCTTATTCGAGGTGAGATGAGTTCTAAGTTCAGGATAAATTGAAATGATAAAGTTCAGTTATTTTATGATGCAATGAGATTCTTGTATAATAGATGAAAGTGAAGTTGAAACTAAAACAAGTGTTAAATAACCTGGATTACCTCTTTTCTCTAATCTTCGCTGGTCTTAATTTTTGGAAGGAAGTTAAGTCAGTTTTGTATCATTGAATCTCTTTACTCTTAATCTTATTTTACTTTATTGCTCTGCTCACAACTTGATCTTCTCTGAGTTACTTAAGAAAGACTTTGTTATACTGCAAAAAGCAATAAAAACTGTTGGTAGGGTGAGTGAGGTGTTCCTAAACTAACTTATTAGAACAGATACCTGAACTCTTGCCGAAAATTAGTGAATATCTTCTTGCCGGACTGATTAAAAATGCTCATTAATGGTGAGCGAACAAAGAATATTCTTTTCGATAACCTGGTCTTCATTAGGTTCTACAGTTATATATATACATTATAGTGAATGAATTAGTGTTAATAAAAACATTCATGTCGTTTAAATAACATCGAATCAATAATTATATCAATGGATTACAGTACGACAGAATCCAAATGACAATACAGCGAATATCAGAAAAATTAGGGAAAAATAATGATGAAGAGACGACCTTCAGCGAAGAGACTCTTTTCGGCGAATTCATTCACATTGCTGTACAACCGCATTTATATATAATTATTTGAGAGTGTCTGTACATGAGGTTTGTCAAGTTTAGATAATTGATTAGTTAATACAAGAATGATGTAATATAGAGACAAAGTTAATCAGACAGCAACTGAAGTAAGATTGAGTTAGTAAGCTAGATGACGTAATATAATTGACTAGAAACTGAGCGTTGTTCAAGTCAGTAACAGTGGTAGTGAGGTGTAGAAATTTATTACGGTGGGGGTAGAGAACAAGAAAGTTGGAAATGTAAAGTATTACAATTGAGAAGACAAAATAATACTAATGAAGAGACAGAAGAAAAGATTAGGTAGAATATACTTGTCGGCTAATAAGATAGATTACGTCCATTGCAAGTGTAGTGATTGAACGAACTTCTTCTGTATGCAGATTCCAGGACTTAGCAAGTGAATTGCCATTGCTTCTGCAGTTTGAAGAAGTCTGATTCGTACACCTTTACGAAGACTACTTCTTACTCTGTAGAAGACTTTGAAGTTTGTTTGAGGTGTAGCTTGGTGTCCGGATTCTATCAGATGTTCTAAGATGGAACTGCGGGGGAATCGATTTTCCCCTTTGTAAAAACATGTTGGTAAGTGCTTGGTGATACGTTTGGAAAGGGAGCGCTGGGTACGGCCGACATACCTGGCTCCACACGAGCAGGTTAATTGACAAATACACATTGATGAGGCCAGCGGTGGTAGCTTATCCTTCACGTTCACATGAATCATAGGTTTTGTGGAGAAGGTTAGTCGTAGTTCATCTGGGAAGAAGGTCTTCTTAAGTGAGCGCGACAGTCGATTTTTTAGTGTTTCCGTAGATAAATCTCCATTGAATTGAAGGTTCATGTAGAGTAGTTTTTTCGGGACGCTGAAAATAATGATACAAATTTATGAGTTTATAGTCTCCACTGAAGGCTAGCCAGGGCAGTAGTAGGGGCTGGACGTGTTTCTGTTGCACACAGAACATCGGTTGTTTCAGTCGAATCGCGATAAACTCTGCCGTTTGGAGTGTGCGGTATCTGGATGTTTTTGACAATTTGTTTGGTATCCGATAGATGACGGAGAAGGACTCTTCACTACTGGCTTTGTGGCCAGTTTGAACCAGGTGTCCTAATATGGAGCCTTTGGTGCTTCTAACTACACCTTTACCTAACCACACTGGTAGATGTTCCCGAGCGAACACGAAAAATCAAGTTCCTAGAGCAGCGGCCAACATAACTGGCTCCACCACAAGCGCAGATGAGTTGCTGGATACAGACAGAAGCGGCTGGTCTAGGAACTTCATCTTTCAGCTGAGGAATTACAATCCACCTTGTAGGAAATAAGACTTGTAGTTTGTCAGCGTTATAAGTTATCTGAGTAGACTTTCTTAACTTTTTGTAAGTATTTCGCCCTTGAGTCGCAGCCGTATGTAGAAAGGCTTCTTGTTTACGGATAGTCAATAATCCTTTTCAACTTTCTTAGTCAAATGTTTCGTGGTGAATTTGTCCTGATAGTTATTTCCGACCAGTATATCATATTCAATCCTTAGTTCATTTTCAGCTGCCTCTTCTGAGCATATAGCTTTAAGCCTGTGACTGAGGTCCTTACTAAATATCTTTTGTACTGGAGAGGAACAGAGCAATCACAGTGTGTATATCGTCCTATGCAAATTTCTCTCTAAACTACCCTTTGGTTATCTTGTAATGAGGACGTCTAGGAAGGCTATTGATTCTATGTTGGGTTTCGTCTTCGCACATGAATTTCATACCAGAATGTACTTCATTGAACTGAATTGTTATTGTGTTCCTCTCCAAATCATAATCACAAAGAATAAAGGTGTCATCCATATACCAGCAATAAAATGAGAATTTTCTGATAAAGTTGTTCAAAAGTCCATTTCCTAGTTTACTTAGGAAGAAATCTGCCAATATGGGACTCAGTGGTGAGCCCGTTGCCACCTCGTCCACTTGTTTGCAAAGTATGTCAACAAATTTAAAATGTACACTCATGGTACACCTCAACAAAAGTTCTTTTGAGATTTCCGTTGGGATACCAATATTTATCAACTGGTTATACACTTGTTCACATATGTAGTTGACTTTTTCTACTAGAGGTTCTTTTGTTAGTAAAGAGGTTATGTCCAAACATAACATAGTTTTATCCTTGATATTCATATCTTTGATTTTTTCCTCTTAAATACCCCCCCCCCCATGGTATGTGATGTAAAGAGCGAATTAGACGCAATATTGTAAAGCGTGCTGAAAAATCTAGATTGTGTCATAAATACTGTTTCGAATAAAGGCATTTATTATTATGATTATAATCACCTTCCTTAGAATAGGACGTCGTAATATCAGTGGTTAACTCCATTTATTAAACAGGTTGACATTTATTCCTTGTATGAGTTTAAACCAAGTGACAAGTAATAATAGAGCAGGATTTGATGAATTCAACGAAATTTGATGGCATTCGACTGTTGAACAATCCTCATAAATTTTCATACGCGTCATGTGAAATATATGAGGATGTATTCGACAAAGGAAATTACAAGGAATCGACTATGGAAACATAAGATGTAAGAATGTATGAGTCAAATTCAGACTCTGAAAGGAGTGGAAATTTGGGCAAAATATGGAATTTCAGGTAATCATTCGAAGCTGCATGTCTCAACGATTTGGGCAGGTGATTACAAATAGTAACTTTACTTTATTACATGTGTAATAACTCCCATAAATGTACTTAAAAAGTGACTTGCGCATAGTCCAATGGATAGACGATGGAAGTAGAACCTTCGCCAAATTTTAGATAGGCGACAGGTGAATAAAAAACACAAAGCAGAAAGAGGATTTCATTAGGGTTCATCCTAACTATTATGACAAAACAGTCAATCTGTTTGAACAAAATACTGAAGCTTATTCATCTTCAGATAAAGATGTAGCTGAACACTTTCCGGTTTGGTTAATGAAAGGCGAATGTAGAACTGCGAAGTCGTCTATTTGTAATCACCTGTTAGAGTTTGGTCATTCAGCCCCACGTGATTCATCCTTCAAGGTTATCTGCATGGCAGAATCAAATCGATCCAAAAGTTTACCTTTTCTTCACTTATGCATAGCCGAAGCTTTAGCTATACATGAACAGAAGGCTAAATTATGTGTTCAAAAACGTTTTGTCAAACCCCTTTCTTTACCTTGGTCATAGTAATGTTCTTTGTAGTTTTTATTTTACCACTTGAATTCTTCCCACTTCACTTCACATCTTCATTCTTATCGTAATCGTACTCCTAATTATTAAAATTTTTAAACAACACTTGACATTTAAAAAAAATTATTGATATCAGTTCACTTTCTAAAACAATCTTTAATAAATTTGTAATCCATCCACTTCAACTCTACCCCTTATAACATTTTAATTATCGTTAATCTTATCATATATATATGTATATTGACTGAGCAATTATTTAGTGCCACTTAATAACCTTTTCTATAATATAAATACGACTGTACAGCTCGAAAATGAAGTTGTTGGAAAGAAATTTCTTCTCTGAACAAAAAAACTGTGTTTTTACTTATGAAAGATGTAGGTCCTAATTTCAGATATCTTTCGTAAGAGAAAGCATTTTCACTGTCCATCTTCTTAGTTATCTCCATCAGGAGTCATTATTAACACTGAGGAAGACAAGAGTTTGTCCCATATTTGTTGCGAAATCACAATAATCAAATGAAAGAATTTAAACTCTACGGTTAGATGTGTTTTCGTAATACGCTGAACATTTCACTAAACTGCAATAAAGGATTTTAGACTGCCTGCTTGATAGTTAATAAGAGGCCTCAAAAATGACAGAAATTCTTCAGGCTAATCTTATATGTGTTTCACAGCATACAGACACTCGGCTATTTCAGAGCTCTGGTACTTAAAAATATGAATGACACTGAGAACGTAAAAATTCTCAAAAGAATAATATGAAACTTAAGTTAAATTATTTTCTTATTGCATCTAAGTTACTTAAAATAAAATAAGTAGTCATTACTTATTAACGAAACTGAGGTTTGCATATTCAAATAAATACGCAAACCGAATAAACTAGCAGCTTAAGATGAGGACGTGAAAGATGTGATGTTGCATTTCAGGTAACATCAAAATTCAAACTGTTTAAGGTATGATAAAGTCCACTGATGAATTTCGTGCTGGTGATGAAACATCTACATCCAAATATCAAAATGTTTATCTGAAAAATGACAGAATCCAAATTGCATCAGTATTATAATATCTAGCAATGTGATCGACCATAAGCTAATATATAGTCGCAGGGTCTCCATTTCACTCTCTAACTCCCGCCCAACTCCTCACTTCGTATTCGAGTTCCAGTTTTTGGTTCTGCTTGTGACAGATATCATATGATAGTCTCCTCAGTGTGTCCGATCCACCTCTTTTCCATCCAAAATATTTATTTAGCGACAGGTTCTTGATTGGTTCATTCCCAGAGATTTTCTTTCCGCTAATTCTTTCTAACTGGCTATCTGTTCTTCAATATGCCGTCAGCGAAGGTAGTTGTTGATAAAAGTCTGCCATTGTCTGTTAGAAATGCTTTTCTTGACACGCAGTACAAGTTTCTGACCCATTTAGAGGAACTGACTGAATTAACATTTTCGCTAACAATTCGAATTTCGTTCTTTACACTGAGTGCAGCAGATTTCGAAACTGATTTCTTAGTGAGGAAAGTCTAATTTGCCTTTCCCACACTGACTGGTTTTCACATCCTCATAGTGGCTGTAGGCTGTGGTTGAAACGATGGTGTCTAGATAAGTGGAGGAAGTCCTCTCTACCAAATATCTCCAAATTAATGCACAGTATCAACGAAATAAGAATGAATGCTTTTCATTCTATTAGCAGAATTTCGGCATTAGCGTAGTAAATGAAGGAAGTTAGGATGACAAAATATTGTGCTACAAATATGGAAAAAAGAAAATGGATATTTGTCACAAGTTAGGAAGATTATTCTAGAAGATCCGATTGTTAACTTAATAACAAAAACAATCATTTTCAAGAGATGCGTGGTATAAATTTGACTGCTTTCAATTTTCATTGAAAAAACACTTCAAACATAGAGTCGTAGAAAACAATCAGGAAGTAGTGGAGAGATGATTTGTCACACTCAGGGACTTCTCAAGAGTACCAAAACACTCCAGTTCGAGCCCAAGAGCTTCCTAAAATATGTCATGCTCGCTTATCATAGAGCCACCACAACACAACCTAATGGTCAACCAATGAATTCCAACATCTAATTATTTGTGATTTTTGTGCGAGCATCATCCAATGATATCGGCGAGTTTTTATCCTCTACCTAAACATCCTAGAACTTACTGCTTACAATTACTCACTACAACTTCAGAAAACTTCACCTCCAACCATCCAATATCATCACAAACAATGTACACCGTGATGGCGAGCTACCTAGAATGGTGGTCACATTACAACCTGACTAATAGAATTCAGTCTGCACCAAAGAGAGGACTAGACGCATCACACTAGTTACTAGTGTCAAATGAAAATATCCACTAGAGTCCTACAGGAGGTCAATCGCGAGCCCGAATAGCTCAGTGGTAACGTCTCTGACTGCAGCACTGGGTGACGCGGGTTCGAATCTCAGAAGGGACATGAGTTCTTAATAGGTTGAATTTATGTCTTGCTGACTAGTGCCAACAGCTCTCCAATACTCCCTGGTTTTCAATGCTTCTATGACTGACGTCGATCGTCAATGAGTCTAGAAAGACTTATTGGCCAGAAACAGATTGCAGATAAAGACTCCACAAACATATACAAACAAGCATTTCAAAATCAGTTAGATGAGTTGATATCAGTGAAGCGAAACGATGTCACAATAATCATAGGAATAAACATCACAGTAATGAGAATAGCCAGAAGTCAGAAACCAGAATACATAATTAAGCAATAAGCGAAATGTTATATATTTGTTTACTCCAAACAGTTTTCCTCTTGCCTTCACAAAGGTGGATATATTCACTGGGAGAGAATCATTGTCAAACACGGAGTATTACAGATACATGAGTCATTCCTAGGGTCATAACCCATCTACCATAACAGATGCTTATCGAAAAGACTAGACTACAACAGGTGAAGATAATGCGTATCTCAGTAGTACCGTCTCTGACTGGTGGAATCGGTGACTGAATCAGAAGGGATATGACATCCTTCAGGAATGCAAATTCGCCTCGGTGACTGGTGAGTGCCGACAAGAATAAAAGCTAGGCACAGAGAATCCTGCAGATCTCCTCCAAAATACCTAATAATGTAGGGACAATTTAAGGAGATGTAAATACCTTGATTATCAGTTAACATTATGATCAAGAATGTGATAAATATATAATCGCTAAGATACTCAGAATGAAATTCAAGGGTAGACATTCGTATCTCACAATAATGCCTCGTATGCTCAATCGCCAGGGAATAAATTCGTCTGGATCTAGTACATGTAGAACAATATTTATTCACGAATTTAGTACGCAGCTCTGAAACACTGTTCTATAACAGAATGTAACAATATCCAATAGTGAAATTATATCACCCTAAATTAATCATTTAGGTATACAACTATGATAGACAACAACACGCTTCAACCTCACACACACAAACACAAACACGAACACATAAAGCAATGCTCAACATTTGGAAGACACATACTCTCACAATTACACTCACAACACAAATGCATATTCATCTGATTTCTTAACAAATCGCATTTTCGTGAGTGATACACAATCAGTGAATATTTATCACAAAAAATCCAAACTAATAGACACTTACACGGAAATCCATTGAAACCATCAAATATAAACAGTCAACCACACCAACAAAATCACAATCATCACTTCAACGGTGATCGAAACTCACACAAAACACCGAAAATATACAGGTCAACATACTTTAAACATACAATGTTGAATACACACACACTAAGGTCACTGTGAATAAACAAAACAATTGAGGACACGAAGTGCCACTCCAAAATCACTATATAATGAGGGGGCACAGAGGAGTGCAGTGCGTTCAATTATATCACATCTCTCGCGTTGTCTCACGTATGATGAAGTTCATTGTGTTGCTATTCGCATTATACTGCATCGTCATCCCCACGATATTGATAAAGTGAGTTGAATTTGTGAAATTAACAAGTCTATTTCATTGTCATGTTTATTCCGTGAAAACGAGTAGTTGGTTGTATTGGTAGTGTGTTAGGCGGTTCATAGAACAGAGTCAATATTCAATCATTTCAACACGTTTCAGACAAATGCAATCACTCCATAGAGACGACATCCTTCCTCAATTTCCACACACAGTATTACATATCAGTGTTGCTCATCCTGATTTGCATCCGAAAACACACAGTTCAATAGGCGATCAAAAGTTACAAGTAGGAATTTAGAATCAACTCTGCACACCTAGTGAAGAGACGATTCAACGAGTCATAGAACAAGCTCTCACATCTGGAACTCACGATTAAGAAGAATTGAGGGACTCATCAGTTGTTTTGGAAGATATTCAATAATGAAAATCTCACGCTTTGCAAGCAAACGAATCAGAAAATGGGACTGTAGTGCATTCCTCAGAATATGCGAAATCCCAATAGATTGCGAATGAAAGCGTATGAAATAACGATGACCACGTTAATATGGATTCATGCAGTAACTTAGGTGACACCTAAAAGCTGTCACGACGCAAAACAGTTAGTCAATATTCAAGACTATACATTGTTAGCACGAATTTATACGGGAGTTGGAACAGATTTCACCATCAAATTAACACATTAAATATGCAAACACCTCAAATCTAATTATTCGTTTAAAACTGTTGTGTTACAACGCGCCATCATTCAAATGTTTAGAAACAAGATATAATCCCACATTACTAACATCTCTGTTTCCAATCCCTTCACAGTGTCAACGCCACAGAAACAGACCACCATGAAGAGGAACACCATAAGGAGAACAAAACACATTCGGACATGGCCAAAATGGAAGGTGGAATGGTAATCACATCACGCATGTCATGCACAAACACATCATATAACCATTTGATTTGTAGATGCCAATATACATGGTGATGAAGGAGTCGATCAGAAAGGGACGAATGCATATCTACAAGGTTGTCGATAAATATCTCAAGAAGGATGATTTAGACAAGAAATTGTTGGAGGTCGCCAAAATAAGTGAGTCATATTCACACATTAATTGACCTCTTCTACTCACCTTTGTATCACCTGATTAGTGGGCAAACGCATTGAGAAGCGTATGCAATACTGGGCAATGAAGATGGAGGAGATGCTCAAATTTGAAACATCTTAATCGCTGAAATGTCAACCAGCCAACAGTTCTCTTTTACTTCGATTCCTCTAGTATCTAACACAAACTGTATATGTAGATATATGTAAATTAACTATTTAATAAATTCATTGTCTTCCTCATTCATTGTTCAGCATTTGAAGACTCTGATCTGTTGAGAATGAGCCGATGAGTAAACGAAGTTCAGATATAGAATATATCGCTTGGTCGTTGTGTCTCTGAGTTCATGGTTTGTTAGTTAGTTAGTTGAAAATATGGGTCTCTCAACATGTTAATGAAAACAATGACAGACGACAGTTTACCGAATATGTCAACAGAATTCAGGAAAGTTATTGTTGACTGGTTGAGTTAATGCCTGCAGTCGTTGACATCTAACTTCTCATCCAGAGAATGGTGAATAGAATGATTGAAACAGTTCGACAAACGTTGTATCTACGTTCACGTGTACTCACTAGGAATGATGGAAAACGCATCTGAATGGCTAGGCTATTGTCCTACGGAATGATAGCTAATGCTAGTGGTAACGTGGATTCCACTTTTCGTAGGAATTGTGATTGTAATGTCAGTTTACCTGAGAAACATTCAAGCTGTCAACATATCAATTTTCCCACACCTTTGAGGTAGGAGAATTTCGTTCTGTCTACCGAAGATATCAATTGGAGCATCGGAAAGGGAAGAGTTCGTAGTTCGTGAAAGAGTTTCTCTTCCTCAGGTTCACTTGCGTAGCTGTGGAATCACACATTTACATGATATCTTGATACTAGAAATCCCACAATTCAATCTAAGAACAATAAACATAAGTGAACAATATCATGTGCAAGGGGATATCCTAAGGCTTTATTCTAACATGTAAAACTTTGTAAGAATAGAATAAATATCAAATACGAAACAACGAATCATGATAATATGTCAATAGTATGATGTCTTTGAATTCTGCTTTTACTGGCAGTAATAATAATAAATATTATCAATATTATTATTATTATAATAGCAGTTATAAGGTTAGAGGTAGGAATGATAATGGATAATGGAACGACTCGATGCCATGAGAATACTGATATCATCTGAGCAATACAAACAAACATTCAAACTGACGTAATAGACAAATGCTTAAGAAAAGCTTAATTGTAAGGGACGTAGATAAACTCTGTTCTAATGAAAATGCGATACGACTAAGAAAGGCTCGCCAAAAATGTGATCAGAAAGTGATTCAATGTGTGTGAGTGAAGCAGTGGTATAATTATCTGACTAGGTCTACACAAGTCAAACGACGAATAATCAGTATCCCAATCTTTTCTTAACACAAAGTTAAGGATTTAATAGTTTGAATGCTAATCGCTTTAGACAAACAAGTGAATGCGACAAAACTGAATTTCGCATGCTTTTTAACTGTTCTTTACTAAACCATGATGGAAGGTCTTTTGCAAGACGTTGGCTAAGCCATCTAGTCCCAACTGCCACAAGACTGTAGGGGAAAGACTTGGTTTCACTTTGTTTCACCCATCTAAGGTGAACAATTTTCAGTTCAGTGTTTCTTGATTGTGACCCACATAGTATAGTGGACATATTGCAGACTTGCAGCAGTCAGAGACGTCACCTATGAGCTATTCCGGCTCATAAACTTGGAAACAGGAGTAATAGAATTCAGGCTCCAACATGTATAGGACCAGAAACATTACACTGATTACTGCCTAGTTTGCAATCATAGTATATTTACCATTATTGATTTTAGTGCGAATATGAACAGGTTCTTAAGTAAATTTAAATTAAATAAATTTATCCGGCATGGTTAGCAAAGGAACAGTGCAAGGCAATTACTAGCTCAATTCTCGAGCATTTCGTGAACTGAGGGCACGTAGCTCCACCGGAGTCGTCTTTCAAGATCATCTACAAAGTCAAGCCAAATGGTACGAATGGCGTCAAGTTTCGGCTTTTGAGTATGATGGAGGGGCTGGCAAATCATCAATACAACCCTGATCTCTGTATACAGAGAAAGTTTGTCCAGTCTCTTGTTCTACCTTGATCTTAACCTTCTCACTTATCGTTTCCTGTAAAAACATATGATTTTTTTTAAAATTCTCAGTTTTACTTTTAGTTTGCTTTTGCTTTAATAATGAATTCACTATGATCACTCTCATATGTTCCTTTTGTAAATTTTCACACCCTCTTCACACTTGTTAAATTGACAATCAAATACCTTTATTCCGACTCAACAGCAATTTTATCCTTATCAAATTTCTTTGTTCCGTTGAGTACCACGTAATTTACAACTTTTCTTTTTCTTTTCTGAAGCCACTTCTGAGTAATTATATCAATTATGTCACCCCCTATTATTCAATAATAGACCGCTATATATTTTTGTAAGTATAAATTTAATAAAGTTGAAATTTCACTTTGATTTATGAAAAGGAACAGGAGAACACACTGCACTTTCTTGACATCTTACCTATTTAACAGCAGGCTAGGGCACTTTTCAGAAGTATGTACACGAAAAAACATTCACAAGAAAATATACTCACTTCCTTCCCTATCTTGCTAGGAGAATTAGAAAGAATTCTTCAGAAGCCCATTTACTAATGGAATGTGAATAAGTGCATGATTCCTTAATGAAACAGAAACACCTAGTTAGTGTCACGTAGAAACATACGGACAAATTATCTGGAAGACAGCAAACGATGACGGTATGTGTAAAACACTTTATTTATAAACATTCAATTTGAGAGAGATATATAAAGTAAATATTTTCATGGATTAATAAGAGTTATTCGTAAGATATTATGCCTGCGATTACTCGTGAATTAAACTAAGAACAAACCAGCTAATTTTGACAAACTTCTATGTATTTATCAATTTAGTTGATTTACTACAAACACTTATATTGGGCATGCTAATAGACAGCTTAGCCAACGTCTTGCAAAAGACCTTCCATCATGGTTTAGTAAAGAACAGTTAAAAAGCATGCGAAATTCAGTTTTGTCGCATTCACTTGTTTGTCTAAAGCGATTAGCATTCAAACTATTAAATCCTTAACTTTGTGTTAAGAAAAGATTGGGATACTGATTATTCGTCGTTTGACTTGTGTAGACCTAGTCAGATAATTATACCACTGCTTCACTCACACACATTGAATCACTTTCTGATCACATTTTTGCCGAGGCTTTCTTAGTCGTATCGCATTTTCATTAGAACAGAGTTTATCTACGTCCCTTACAATTTAGCTTTTCTTAAGCATTTGTCTATTACGTCAATTTGAATGTTTGTTTGTATTGCTCAGATGTTATCAGTATTCTCACTACATCGAGTCGTTCCATTATCCATTATCATTCCTACTTCTAACCTTATAACTGCTATTATAATAATAATATATTATAATATTATTATTATTACTGCCAGTAAAAGCAGAATTCAAAGACATCATACTATTGACATATTATCATGATTCATTGTTTCGTATTTGATATTTATTCTATTCTTACAAAGTTGTGCATGTTAGAATAATAAAGCCTTAGGATATCCCCTTGCAAGTGATGTTGTTCACTTGTGTGTATTGTTCTTAGTTTGAATTGTGGGATTTCTAGTATCAAGATATTGTGTGAAAGTGTGATTTCACAGCTACGCAAGTGAACCTGAAGAAGAGAAACTCTTTCACGAACTGCGAACTCTTCCCTTTCCGATGCTGCAATGAATATCTTCGATAAACAGAACGAAGTTCTCCTGCCTCAAAGGTGTGGGAACGATTGATATGTTGACAGCTTGAATGTTTCTCAGGTAAAATGACATTACAATCACAATTCCTACGAAAAATGGAATCCACGTTACCACTAGCATTAGCTATCATTCCGTAGGACAATAGCCTAGCCATTCAGATGCGTTTTCCATCATTCCTAGTGAGTACACGTGAACGTAGATACAACTTTTGTCGAACTGTTTCAATCATTCTATTCACCATTCTCTGGATAAGAAGTTAAATGTGGATGACTGCAGGCATTAACTCAACCAGTCAACAATAACTTTCCTGAATTCTGTTGACATATTCGGTAAACTGTCGTCTGTCATTGTTTTCATTCACATGTTGAGAGACCTATCTTTTCAACTAACTAACTAACAAACCATGAACTCAGAGACACAACGACCAAGCGATATATTCGAAATCTGAACTTCGTTTACTCATCGGCTCATTCTCAACAGATCTGAGTCTTCAAATGCTGAACAATGAATGAGGAAGACAATGAATTTATTAAATAGTTAATTTACATATATCTACATATACAGTTTGTGTTAGATACTAGAGGAATCGAAGGAAAGAGAACTGTTGTCTGGTTGACATTTCAGCGATTAAGATGTTTCAAATTTGAGCATCTCCTCCATCTTCATCGCCCAGTATTGCATACGCTTCTCAATGCGTTTGCCCACTAATCAGGTGATAGAAAGGTGAGTAGAACAGGTTAATGAATGTGTGAATATGACTCACTTATTTTGGCGACCTCCAACAATTTCTTGTCTAAATCATCCTTCCTCAGATATTTATCGACAACCTTGCAGATATGCATTCGTCCCTTTCTGATTGACTCCTTCATCACCATGTATATTGGCATCTACAAATCAAATGGTTATTTGATGTGTTTGTGCATGACACGCGTGATGTGATTACCATTCCACCTTCCATTTTGGCCATGTCCGAATGTGTTTTGTTCTCCTTATGGTGTTCCTCTTCATGGTGGTCTGTTTCTGTGGCGTTGACACTGTGAAGGGATTGGAAACAGAGATGTTAGTAATGTGGGATGATATCTTGTTTCTAAACATTTGAATGATCGCAGCGTTGTAACACGACAGTTTTAGACGAATGCTTAGAGTTGAGGTGTTTGCATACTTAACATGTTAATTGGATGGTGAAATCTCTTCCAACTTGCATATAAATTGTTCCCAACAATGTATAGTCTTGAATATTGACTAACTGTTTAGCGTCATGACAGCTTTTAAGTGTCACTTTCACTACTGCATGAATATATATTAACATGGACCTAGTATTTCATACGCTTTTATTCCCAATCATCTTAGGAATTCGCGTATTCTGATGAATGCACCAGATTCCCATTTTCTGATTGGTTTGCTTGCAAAGCGTGAGATTTTCAATAATGAAGATCTTCCAAAACAACTGATGAGTCCCTCAATTCTTCTTAATCGTGAGTTCCAGATGTGAGAGGTTATTCTATCTCTCGTTGAATCGTCTCTTCAATAAGTGTGCAGAGTTGATTCTAAATTCCTACTTGTAACTTTTTATCGCCTGTTGAACTGTATGCTTTCGGATGCAAATCATGATGAGAAACACTGATGTGTAATACTGTGTGTGGAAATAGAGGAAGGATGTCGTCTCTATTGAGTGATTGCATTTGTCTGAAATGCGTGGAAATGATTGAATATGCACTCTGTTCTATGAACCGCCTAACACACTACCGATACAACCAATCAGTCTCGTTTTCATGGAATAAACATAACAATGAAATAGACTTCTTAATTTAACAAATTCAACTCACTTTGTTAATATCGTGGGGATGACGATGCAGTATAATGCGAATAGCAACACAATGAACTTCATCATACGTGAGACAACGCGAGAGATGTGATATAATTGAACGCACTACACTCCTCTGTCTCCCTCATTATATAGTGATTTTGGAGTGACACTTCGTGTCCTCAATTGTTTTGTTTATTCACAGTGACCTTAGTGTGTAGGTATTCAACATTGTATGTTTAAAGTATGTTGACCTGTAGATTTTCGGTGTTTTGTGTGAGTTGCGATCACTGTTGAAGTGAGGATTGTGATTTTGTTGGTGTGGTTGACTGTTTATATTTAATGGTTTCAATGAATTTCCGTGTAAGTTTCTGTTAGTTTCGATTTTTTGTAATCAATGTTCACTGAGTGTGTGTAACTGACGAAAATGCGATTTGTTAAGACGTCAGATGAATATGCATTTGTGTTGTGAGTGTAATTGTGAGAGTATCTGTCTTCCAAATGTTGAGCATTGCTTTGTGTGTGTGTTTGTGTATGTGTGTGTGAGGTTGAAACGTGTTGCTGTCTATCATAGTTGTATACCTAAATGATTAATTTATGGTGATATAATTTCACTATTGGATATTGTTACATTCTGTTATAGAACAGTGTTTCAGAGCTGCGTACTAAATTCGTGAATAAATATTGTTCTACATGTACTAGATCCAGACGAATTTATTCCCTGGCGATTGAGCATACGAGGCATTATTGTGAGATACGAATGTCTACCCTTGAATTTCATTCTGAGTATCTTAGCGATTATATATTTATCACATTCTTGATCATAATGTTAACTGATAATCAAGGTATTTACATCTCCTTAAATTGTCCCTACATTATTAGGTATTTTGGAGGAGATCTGCAGGATTCTCTGTGCCTAGCTTTTATTCTTGTCGGCACTCACCAGTCAGTGAGGCGTGTCTGCAATCTTTATGGTAGTCATGTTCCTTCTGTGTCAACCACCCACGGCTGCAGTCAGAGACGATACCGCTTGGCTGTGCCTTATCCTCACCTGTTGTTCTCTAATCCCATCGATGAGCTTCGGTTATGGTAGATGGGTTATGACCCTAGGAATGACTCATGTATCTGTAATACTCCGTGTTTCAGAATGATGTTCTCACAGTGAACATATCCACCTTTGTGAAAGCAAGAGGAACTCTGTTTGCAGTAAGGAAAATACATAACATTTCACTTATTGCGTAATTATGTATTCTATTTTTCGATCTCTAACTACTCTCATTACTGTGATGATTATTTTTGTCATTATTGTGACATCCTATTGCTTCACTAAAGTCATCTCACCTAACTGATTTTCAAATGCTCGTTTGTATATGGTTATCTGCCATCTGTTTCTGGTCAGTAGGTGTTTCTGGACTTATTGTCGATCGACGTCAGTCATAGAAGCATTGAAAACCAGGGAGTATTGGAGAGCTGTTTCACCCTTGTTTGGGAGTCTTCATTGAAATTCAGCCGTGGGATTCGAGCCGAAGGTCTCCGCCTCCCAAGCTAATTCTTGAGAGAATTGATTTCATGTTATATGATGAAGTTTTCTGAAGTTGTAGTGAGTAGTCATAACCAGTAGGATCCAGGATGTTTGGGTAGAGGATAAACACTCGCCGATAAAATTGGATGGTGCTCGCACTAAAATCGCCAATAGGTAGAAGTTGGAACTCGTTGGTTGACCATTAGATTGTGTGGTGGTGGCTCTGTGATAAGCTAGCGTGACATATCTCAGGAAGGTCTTGGGTTCGAACTGCAATGTGTTGGTACTCCTGAGAAGTCCCTGAGTGTGACAAATCAGCTGTCTAATACTTCCTTCTAGTATTTATTGATTGTATGATTGAAGTGGATTTGTGATGGGAATTTTAATCAGTCAAGTGCATACCAGGTAGCTCTTGGAAATGATGGTTTTTTGTTAATTTAACTACCGTAACTCGTAGAATAATCTTCGAAAATTGTTACAACTAACCTCGGACATTTTCTGGTTTCTAATTAAATCATTCCTGTTCACTGAGGTTTATATTAGGAAAATCTCACAATCTTATCTGGCGAAGGATTATTTATTTAGGTAGATTTCTGATAAAAGTGATTTGGCCTTATTCAGATTTCGCAATGACTCGCTTACGTTTTCTGTATATCGAATCTAATCATTTCATATAGCCGACTGGCAATTTTTTAATGAAATCATTAGGCCTGTGTATAAACGTATTTTATTTTTTCATAGGGTTGTCCGGTATGTTGAATGCTTGTTTTTGGCTGAGTCTTACACTATAATATATAGTAGGTTTTATTCATGATTGCTTGTATGTTTGTTTTAGCCAGTTTACACTTTAGACCTGGTCGCTACCTCTGATTAGGCGCACTGATGTTATGTACAGAGTAATAAATTTATATGATATCGCCAACGCTAAGAAATAAATTTACATTCAGTTTACCTTTAACTTTCTTTCGATTATTTACATATCATCTTTTCTTGTGGTGATTTTTGCCTACAGGTTTGAGTTTACATAAATGGAAATTACATATGAGTCTGTAGTAGTGTATTGGAATTCATTTGTGGAGTTAACTGGTGCCTTACAAATTACTGGGTGTAAAATACACAGACTCCCGAAGTTACAATTGGAGTGTAATTAATCTTAACTTTTTCATTCAAGAATCAGTTTGTAGGAATTATGTTTGTTTCAGGTAGAGACCAAGGATTAATATCATTTTGACAACCATTGAAAGCTAGGGAGTACTCGACAACTGTTTCGTCCTAATTTGGAAATCATCGTCAGTACGCACTCAGTTGATTCCGAACTCAGGACCTACCAGTTACAAGGCAAGCTCGTATACTATTCAGTCACTGCGACTCAATTCAGTGGCCTAGTGGGTGCGTAATGCCGATGGTTCCTAAACTAGGACGAAACAGCTGTCCAGTACTCCTTAGTTTTCAATGGTTCTCTAACTGATATCAATCCGCGGTCTTACCTTAAACAGATAGAACCACCACAAACTAATTCTTGACAATTGATCTTTGCTAGTGACTGGCTACAGGATGAAGTTGCCTGTTGTTCTAATGAGAAGTCGTGACTAGTGGGGTTCATCCAGTCGGAAGTGAGGATGGGGTTCCCGCCGATGACACTGGTTGGTAGTTGCACTAAAATGACGAATTGGTAGAAGTTAGAACTCATGGGCCATTAAATTGGGTCCCAGTGGCCAAATGGTATACCAGCTTGCCTTGTAATCTGAAGGTCCTGGATTCTAAGCCCGGTGAGTGCGTACCGTGAAGAGCCCCAAACTAGGACGAAACAGCTGTCGAGTACTCCCTGGTTTTCAATGACTCTCTAACTTTTACTAATCAAAATAGGCTCATGTAATGTTTAAATTCAAAATGTCAAGAACAAAACACCTGAAACTAAGTGGTTGGTGTAAAACACCTTGTTTTCAACATATGCTCTGAAATATGTTTATCTGGAGTTTCATGGGAAGTGAAACATCAATAATAAGGCGGTGAATATCTATGACACAAATCCGACTGCATTCATCATAACAACAGAATCGACGGAAGGAAATTTGAAACTTTATCATGCGGGAATGAATATCAGGAATTTCACGTAGTGTAAATTGCAAAAGAGAAGCAGTTGTAGTATTTAAGTGCATATCAAGGTATGTAGTCACCTGTGAATTTAGATTAAGGTATAATATCTGTTAAAGAAAACGATGAGTTATTGAACAGCTTCTTCATCTTAGTTTTGGAAAATTCAGTACACAACTCACAGACGACCAAACCGAATTCCTTGATGTTAAGAGGTGAGTTCTTTAATAAGACAGTAAATAAGAAGGAATCTAATGGCCTACGAATTCTAACTTCTTCCGGTTTGTAATATATCGTGCCACTGACAGCCAGTGTCATCTGCGAGTACCTCTCGAAACACCCAACTTGATTAACCCCATTGATCACGAGTGTTAATTCAAAATTTAATCTTTGTATTGGGCATAATTTCAAGTTCTCAGAAGTCATTTTCTTTGTATACAAACATCTGACTCTGTATTTTGTTATTAAATATTGATTATCAGAATGATCACTGACTGCAGTCCACAAATCACTCTTCTATTACTTATTTTATTTTAAGTAACTTGGATGATTCTGGAAAATTTTCTAACTTTTATATGACGGTGTACATGCAGTTTCATACAGCAGTCAAGTATTAGTTTAACACATACATTTAGCAAGTGACATTTCATTGTGCTGAAGTATTTGAACGCTTCTATGCCTGAGTAAATTTCATACTGACAGGCTAATAAACAGTCATTCCGTTAGACGTACGGTCATTATAACACAAATTCATTAATTTTAAAAAGACGGTTGTACAGAAGAAAATTTTCTTTACAATGAAGTCATCAACTAGGGTGCACATTCGTGTATATACATTAAACGGGTGAGAAATTCCCAGAACCGTTTCCGATCGAGTGTCAAACTAAAAAGATTACAAATAGGGATTGAAATATTTTAATAACAAAATAAACAGGATTGAAAGACACAAAGTAATGTGAACAGTTATTGTAAATGCGAAGAAAACGGAAGTTTGGATAAGAAACATAATGAGATAGATACTATTGACAGAACTAACTGTTTGTTATGGCAAGTCTCTGAGGCCTGTAGAAGCATTGCTTTGACATGACTGTTCAAAACTTGAATCGTATTCTTTATTCTGATTGCAGTGGACTTCCACACTGACTTCAGAGTATTGAACGCCGGTCAAGCTTTTCATACCTTGCCTTGGACATCCTCATTCTTTGGCGCTTAACTAATTCCAACTCGACTTCACTGTGATAAAAGTATGTTAAGATGTGTTTTGTAATCAATAATATTTCATACTGTTTAAGGTTGTGCGCATTTTACAAGAATCCACGAAATGAAACAAGCTCATCTTATGATGTTAGATGGTTGGAGTCAATAGGTAGGAAGCCTTGCTTGACCTAGGTTTCGTGCTAGTTGGCACTCATTACTCAGCAATGCGTATCTCAGCCTTAAAGGAACTCACGTTCCTTCTGAGATTGAAACGCACGTCACCCAATGACGTGGTGCAGTCAGAGACGTTACCACTCAGCAATTCGGGCTCGCAATTGACGTCCTTTAGGACTGTATTGGATATATTGAGTGGACACCAGTAACTAATGTGGTGCGTCTAATTCTTTCTCTGGTGCAGACTGAGTTCTACCAGTCAGGTTGGTGGTGGCACTGGTGGCCATATTGCAAACCTGACTGACTGATAGAATTCAGTCTGCACCAAAGATTGCACTAGGCACGTCACACTAGTTACTAGTGACCAATCAAAGCTCATCTTATCCTGCAAAAATATCTTCATCCTTTCCTTGTTCAAACTAACACAAGGAACGATTTGTGTATAATATTTAAGCAATTGCTCTACAATGTGGGTAACATTTTATTTTGATAAAATCACACAGTGATGTTGTACAGTAATATATTGACTGATACGACCACGTTTCGAGCACAATTTATTGACATTCATAATCATATCAAGGCATTACTAACACAACTTTCTTGCTTCATTTATATACATGAGTAAAAACTGATGATTATACATTTGAATAAAATCAATATTAGATAAAGTAACTTGCTAGAATGTTAAAATGTGAATTGAATACATTTTAACATTATTTATTATCCTCTGATTTCACTGGTGGTAATAATATCTTCCATATCTCTTGTATTTGCTTTGAGTCACTTCTATCGCGTGTGTAGGGTGTAGACTTGATGAACCAGGTAGGATTCAGTAATCAATCCGTCTCTCTCTCTCCATCTACCTTTATTACTTTTTAGAATTTTGACTCCTTTCCACGCGCCCTATTGTGTCGTTTTGTATTTTGATTTGACACTAGTAACTAGTGTGATGCGTCTAGTCCTCTCTTTGGTGCAGACTGAATTCTATCAGTCAGGTTGTAATGTGGCCACCATTCTAGGTAGCTTGTCATCACGGTGTACATTGTTTGTGATGATGTGAGATGGTTGGAGGCAATCGGCAGGAAGCCTTGGACCTAGGTTTCGTGCTAGTTGGCACTCTTCAGCAAGGCGTATCCGCAACCTTGAAGGAACTCATGTCCCTTCTGAGATTCGAACCCGCGTCATCGCGAGCCCGAATAGCTCAGTGGTAACGTCTCTGACTGCAGCACTGGGTGACGCGGGTTCGAATCTCAGAAGGGACATGAGTTCCTTCAAGGTTGCGGATACGCCTTGCTGAAGAGTGCCAACTAGCACGAAACTTAGGTCCAAGGCTTCCTGCCGATTGCCTCCAACTATCTAATGTGTCGTTTTGTGTTAGTGCATGCAGTGCGATTACTGAGTCTTTTTCTAAATTACTTATCTTCGTGGGGTCGATCATTCTAAACTTAACTAAATTCTTATGTTCTGATAGGCAATCTGACTACTCCTGATCTACTAGTTTGACTGACCTGTGTAGTTGACTTAACACACAACCATTGAAAGCTAGTTGTAAATTATATTATTTTGTCTCATTGGGTCCACCAACAGGGTCTTTTAGCCTATACAGATTGTCTCTGGGTGAGTTTGTAGGTTCGAATGCCACCCTGATCCCTTCTTTATTTAGAATCCTACTGAGTGGGTACTCAAATGTCCCCTCCTTATATGATAAAACTATAGATACCTTATATTGTTTCTTATTTATTTTATCATTATTAGTTTCACCATTATTTTTATTTTGCTTTTGACCTTTTTTGAAATTCCTAATCAATTTTGTAGGATAATTATTTTACATCAACGCTTCTTCTATCTATTTTATCTTATCTTTTAGGTGAGATTATCAGAACATTAGAACTTAGCTAAAGTTAGAATGATTGACCCCACGAAGATAAATAATTTAGAAAAAAGCTCAGTAATCGCACTGCATGCACGAACACACAAAAACACTATAGGGTGGGTGGAAAGGAGTCAAAATTCTAAAAAGTAATAAAGGTAGATGGAGAGAGAGAGACGGATTGATTACTGAATCCTACCTGGTTCATCAAGTCTACACCCTACACACGCGATAGAAGTGACTCAAAGCAAATACAAGAGATATGGAAGATATTATTACCACCAGTGAAATCAGAGGATAATAAATAATGTTAAAATGTATTCAATTCACATTTTAACATTCTAGCAAGTTACTTTATCTAATATTGATTTTATTCAAATGTATAATCTTCTATAGTTTTGTTTTTACGATTTGATCACGGATTGATATCAGTCAGAGAACCATTGAAACCAATCCAGGGAGTACTGGACAGCGGTTTCATCCTCGTTTGGGAGTCATCGGCAGTTCGCACTCACTATGATTCGGACCAAGACCTTCCGGTTACAAGGCAAGCTACCTCGTATAGCATTCAGCCACTGGGACCCGATTCAATGGCTGATGATTCCCAAACTAGGAGGAAACAGCTGGCTGTCCAGTACTCCCTGGATTGTTTTCAATGGTTCTCTAACTGATATCAATCCGTGATCAACTCGTAAAAAATGACTGGCCCTATTCAGACAGTTAACCTGGGGTTCTAGTGGGAAGCCGTGACCAGTAGGGTACAGCAGGTTGAAGATGAGGCAGTAACTCATCGAAGAAGACACTGCGAAATGGTCGTGCTATGTCGTGAATTGGCAGAAGTTACAATTCAAGGACCATCGAATCGGGTCCCAGTGGCTCAATGGTCTACGAGCTCGCTGGCCTTGTAATCAGAAGGTCCTAGGTTTGACCCCTGGCGGTGGGTGCGTACTGCCGAAGAGCCCCAAATTAGGACGGGGGAAACAGCTGTCCAGTACTCCCAGCTGGTTTTCCAATGGTTCTCTAACTGATGTCAGCTCACGATGAAATCCTCCATGCAATCAAACAAAAAATGTCTAATCATCAATTTTTACTCATGTATATTAATGAAGCAAGAGGGTTGTGTGAGTAGTGCCCACACAGTGCCACAGGCTTTATGCTTATTTCAACACTTGTTGTTGTATAACATCCAGTGAATTAAAAATAACACACACACACACATAAAGATGAAAATTAATTTAGATGGCATAAGTTAGTTAAATATTATAATAATAAAAATATATAAACATTCATTTAGGACAAAACTGTTAAATATTAACAATTCCCTTGAATTATACCAAGTATTGAATAAGTTTATATACATGTCAACATATATATATACACTTCACTGAATTTGTGGACAGAGGACATATACATGAAAAACATTAGAATGTATTCATCAAATTAGCTAGATAGGGGCTATATAGATAACTAGTTATACTGTCATTACTACTATATAAGTATGTAATCTAAGGTATTTTAATCAATTTTATCATTTTATTTCATAATCTTTATGAGATAATATGAAACCAGCTATTTTGTTATTTCTAGTATCCTTTCTCGTAATTTCTGCTCTACAATTTAAGTGAGTTAATACAGTTTTGATTTTTCTGTTGTTTTTTCTATACAATGAGTATTCACAATCTACGTTTTTAACCCTATCTTGATGTTCAAAGCTTATGAAGGAAGCAATGTTGAAAATACCTCAGGCAACAGAATGCTTCACTCTGTGCTGGTTACTTGACATGGTAAATATCATCTCTTGGAAAGAGTACGATAATGGTTGAACGAAGAGAGAAACTGTTTAACTTTTCTATCGGACTAGGCTGCTGATAGACTTTGTTAGGATAACTTATAAATAAATGGGTAGCAAGCACTTCTGGTTCATGTGTGAGTGAGTCTCATTCCTACTATGGACACAAGTACTTACTGCTAAAGAGTCACGAACAAGGACGAAATAACTGTTTATTACCTTCTGATTTTCAGTAGTTCTCTAACTGAAGTCAGCATTTGATCAATCTGGAAAACAATCAGAAAAAATCCTTGCAAATCAACACTTGAAAATTTATTTAGCAGTCAGTGGTTTGATTAGCTACCTGATTTTCCATTAGGAAGTCATTGCCAGTGGTGTTCATCAGGACATGGCTGTAAAGATAAACACTGGCCAATAACATTGGTTGGCGTTGGAGTGCTATATATAGCAAACTAGGAGTTAGGATTCATGAGCAGTGGGATTCCATCCCATTGGCTGAGTGGTCACCAAGCTCTCCTTGTAATCTGGAGGTTCTGGAATCGATCCCCGGTTGGTAGGGTGATGGGTGTACACCTGTAAGGAGTCTCAAGCAAGGACGAAACAGTTGTTCGGCACTCCCTAGTGGCTTTCAGTTGTTGTCTGTCTCAGATCATTTAGTGACCAATCTTGTTCCTAACGTCTAATAACAACCAGTGAGTAGTATATACTACCATGCAATTTCGCTTGTTTTATCGATCAGTGTTTATGCTTTATAAAGCAAACGGGGGTGATTTTTGTTTTAATCTTGGAGTATGTACTCTGCAAATCGCAGATATTCATTCTATATCTGTTTCCCACAAAAGAAACAACAGACTACCAACCACCGGCAGAAAAGTATCTTCGAGTTGTTAATCCTGGTAATATCAAGGCATCTATTCAATAAGACTGATCAACTCGGTCAGATATATCAACGAGAAGTCACAAACTTGAATGAATAACTCTGAATCACACCCCTTTGCATAGAAGGTGACTTTTAGAGCCCAGTGTCTTTGTGGATAACTCTTTAGCGAACGAAATTGATGAGCGCTGGATTTGGGTTTCATTGGGGAAGAAGTACGTCTATCTGATAAGTCAAAAACAGGAGAGAATGTGCCTCCTAGACTCTTCTCTTAGCCATTAACAAACAATCGACGTCAGACTATATTTTTGTTATTCTCTCACAATTCTATGCTTTAATGGGTAGTAGAAAACACTTCTAGTCTTTACAAAATGATTGTATATCCACTCGTTTAGCTTACATTTGACAGTTCATAAAAAACTTATAAACCAACTCTTTCTATATTGGACTTTTTTTATTTAAGTATACGATTAATGATTTTCTTATAGATGAAGGGTAAATTCCGTAAAAGTAACACAAAATCTGTCATTAGTCAGTAAACGTGATCCATACTACTGATTTTATGGATAAATGCCGTCAACCTGAATTCACCTTTGACTGTTTAAACTTCTTTTATTTCAGGAATGATAGTATTAAAGAAGAAAAACAGCATAATATCACTGGAAATGTAGAAAAGCTCGACAAGGAGGTTAAGGTAGGCGAAGAGGAGAAGGAAGAGAAGAAAAAGGAGAAAGGAGACAAAAAAGAGAAAGAGGATAAGAAAGGGAAAAAGGGAGAAGATGGCAAAGAAGGAGATGAAGAGGGTGAAGATGCCGAAGGCGATGACGACGATGATGATGACGATGAAGATGAAGAGGAGAAGAAACCAAAACGTGGAATTGTAAGTACCTTTATTTCTCAACAACAAAAAAATCAATTGCCTCACTAAAGAAACCAGTGTACAAGCTTATAAAAAAGACTTTAAAGAAGGGACGAAAAAAGATTTATAAAACATTGGATAAATACATGATGAAAGAAGACTTGGACTTGAAATTAATGGAAATCGCTAAAATCGGTAAGTACTTACTGTTCACACTGACAAACGTGTTTAACATGTACATTTATTTCATTTTAGTGTGTAAACGCATTGACAAACGTATGGATTATATATCAAAGATTCTTGAAAATGTTTTGGGATATGAAACATCTTAACTTGGCTGATGTGTTTGTTATCGTTTAATTTCCCAGCTCTTTTCTGTAGCACTATGAAAATATAACCTAATTAGCTGTTATATTCTCAAATTTTTACTTTTCAGTTTTTAACACAAGTTGTTTGCCAGATCAGTTGGTAATCTCGAACTAAATTCTGACCAGTGAGGTTGATTACAAAAGACGCTGCAATTAATAATTTGAAAACAATTGGCTAATCGGCACATCCATGACTCTTGTTGTCATGGGATGGGTGGAGTTAAATTAGCTATTGGAAGAAATCCGTTTGTAACACTTTCCCGCCTCTAAACACTTTAAAAACACTGACAGATTTATTTTTTCAAAAGAATAGATACTCCATCATAAATTATTTACATTAATCCCAGCGTGTTAAGAAAATCAAAACAAGATTATTTTGAACGTTTCGCTATGTAAGCCATAGCTTCTATATTGAATCAAGCTGACTCGGCGCTCAAATTATTCCAGGAAGTCCGTAGCACCTACGGTCTGGAAACTTATAAAGAATACTCCTTTCGATAACTTCATCATCAAGCTCTACAGTTATATACACATTATAGTGAATGAATGAATTAGTGTTATGAACAACATTAATGTTTAAGTAACATCGAATCAATAATATCAATAGATAACAGCTCAGTAGCATTAATATAAAATAAACTGAATATCAGCAAAATTAGGAAAGGCAATAGTACAAATTCATGAATTTTGTAGTCTCTACTGAAGGCCAGGGGTTGGACTTGCTTCTTCTGAACACAGAGCACTGGTTGTTTTAGGCGAATTGCAATAGCCTCTGCTGTTTGGAGCATGCAGTGCTTCGATGGTGATTTTAGTAATTTATTAGGCACCCGGTAGATTATAGAGAAGGATTCTTCCACGCGGGCTTTGTGACCGGTTTGCACCAGATGGTCTAATATCGAGCTGTTAATAGTTTTAACTACACCTTTACTTAGCCATAGTGGGAAATGTCATCAAGCACGAAAAATCAAGTTCCTAGAGCAACTGCCGATACAAATCGCTCCACCACAAGCGCAGTTGAATTGATAGATACAATTTGAAGTGGCTAGTCTAGGTACTTCATCTTTTAGTCGAGGTAGCGCCATCGGTCGTGTAGAGAATAAGACGTGTAGTTCGCCAGCATTAAAAGTTCTTTGGATTGATTTTCTTAATTTCTTCATAATTATCTCATTTGGTATATCGCCCATTGGGTCCCATTTTGGCTGATTTCTTTCTAAGTAAGCTAGAAAATGGAACTTTGAACAACCTTATCAGCAAGTTCTCATTTTATTGCCGGTATATGGATGACACCTTCATTCTTTGTGATAATGATTCGGATAGGAGTACAATACCAACATCAGCTTTTCCTAATTCATTCCTGTATTAAGCGTAATATGAATAAAAAACTGAAAACAACGTTTGAAGGACATCACATTTTCGAAAACCTTTCGTTTCTCTGCAATATTTCCCGATAATTCTAAAAGTACAACGAGGCAAAAATGATTCATTATTGAACTTCAACCAGTTGAATGCTACTATGGTGGTGGAAAAGTAAATAGGATTATTGTTTCGTGTGGTGTTTAGTGGCTAACAAGGAGTACAGGATGTTCATTTCGTCTTATTTTGGGTTCATCAACTTGATGTACCTACAGTCCCCAGTGATTTATGCTGTTGCTATTAAGACTTGTATCCAGGACCCATCGTTACAAATGACGAAGTGTTACCAACTAAGCCACGTGGGCTGGAAAAGTCACCTTTTGTGCCACAAGTTTCAATTACAATTAGTTTATCTTGATTGACTATTTTGAACCGATATGCACATTTTCTGTCCGTCAGTCACCGCTAGTCACCATCCATCAGAGAGCATTGTGTTAATCCTCTGATATCGTTGGGGCGTCTGTACTATGAACCTAAGTTTCAACAGAGCCTAAACGTCTCGATCCAATTTAATCAATCAAAATTCTACAAAAAAGCTTGTTTCCTTATTCTATAGTAGTTTTCGCAGAGTTAATTTATGAAAACTGCAGTAAAAATATATTATCTTAGAAGATACCAGTTTATTTCATTCAAAGGAAACTGTGGTGAAATTTCCCCTTGAACTGTGTTTTAACTTGCAAATCGCGAATTAATTTGAAAATTATGGGGTTTGATTTAACGTATTACAAGTTAAACTAAGTAGCTAACCCAAAACTCTTTTGATTTCACCTGATTCGGCTTTCTGAGCTGACTCAGTTCGAACCTTGCACATGGCTAATAAGCTCAGTCTCAAACGAGGGTAACGGCTATCTGATACTGACGTCTCTTCAATCTAGCCGCAAGCACTGAGTTGATGATATTCGGTGAATTTTCGAGAATTTCCTTGAAATTATAAATTCCCTTCTACAATATTTAGTATCAAAAACATTTAGAACTCGGTTGTATTAAGATAACCGGAATCAGCCTCAAACATTGTGCCATATCATGTAGTTTATAGTGTCGTTGTGACAGCAGAACATAGAAGTATTTGGAAGTAGACTATTTGTTTCACAAAATGATTCACAGTTATGGCAAAATGCATAAATCTCACATTCAAATCTCCATGTTCTGCACATGTTCTTCATTTTGTGCTTCTTATTGTCTTCGTTTCATGATTTCTGTATATTGTTTAACACAAGAATCTTCTCATTCTTTTTCTGCGGAAATTAATCTGTCGCCCCTCTATTCAGCATTCTTGCACACAATACACAACTTCTGAAATCTTTTAGTACACGCCATAATTTAACATAACTGTCTTTACTTTGGATTATAATTTAATTGGTGGATGGTGACTAGCAGTGGAATCCAGGATGCACATTTCGCCCCGTTTGGAACTCTCTATCTGGATGTGCCTGCATTCCGCAGTGAGTGATGATGTTCCCACCGAGGCTTGAACCCAGTGCTCATAGTTTCAAACGCCAAAGCGTTATCCACTAGATCACTTGGGTCACGAGAGGCACCTCTTGTGCAACGGGTCATCTAAATTATTTAATTCAAATAGGCCGAAATGCGCATCCTGGATTCCACTGCTAGTCACCATACACCAATTAGATACTAATTACGTGCCTAGTCATCGTCGAAACATCTTGACAAGATGCCGACATATCAATCTGAGACCGAGCACTACGGTCCAATCAATCAACGGGAAAATCTAAAATTAAATTAAATTACTTTGGATTGTTCGAATTGTTTCATCCTTAGTTGACGTTCGTCGCTGAGGAGTTTTTTTCAGTTTTTTCATTAAAATTCGATTTGTTCAACAGAGTCGCTGAATTTCAAAGTAGACTTTTTCACAAATCGAAATCATTTGCAGAAACAGTGAAAACAAAGTGGTACTGAGTGGCTAGAGAACCTTTAGAGGTGCTTAATAAGAATCCTACGGTGAATCGAGCCCTGGAACTGCACGTTACAAACTGAGCCTGTTGATCATTCAGCCACTGGCCTTTGAATTCTAACTTTTGTTTCCTAGCAATATAGTGACACCTCCAACCGTCATCGATGAGCTTGCCAGGTAAACTGAAGGGTCCAGAATCGATTCCCGATGGAGGTTTTGGGTGCACACTATCGGACAGCTCCAACCTGGCACAGAATACGTCTCCCATGGGGAATTTGTATGTGGCGAAATCTGTATTGCGATCATTCAGAAACTACGCACACCCAAAATCTGAAGAGTCACTTTATTTTATTTATTTTTTTATTTTTTATTTTGATTTACAGCTTGATTCCACACCGTATTTTCAGTACAAGTGTGGAATCTTCAGCATGGATATCGGTAGCCCAAATTCATAGATATCAGGTGTGCGCCGGCAGGGGATCAAACCCCGGACCATGTGCATGGTTGGCGAGAGTCCTAACCACTGTGCCACCGAAGTTTCTTAAAAACAGTCTTAATGATTTGACACTATTCTGGGCGTACTTGTAAATATCAAGTTTAATATATTATATTACAAATTATGAATAAAATGCGTCTGTTCTGACAGTTGACTGATGTTTAAGGTTTTATTAAGGGTCACTTATACATAGCCTTAACCTCAATCATTTTGAGAGTTGTTCAACATTTTATTTTTGAACATTTGTTTACATAAATGCAGTGAATGACCGTTTTAAACATTTTACATTTCTTATATCTGTTTATTAAACATTTTAGGACAGAAAAGTAATTTTATTCATTGTGAAATATCAATTTAGCTCATTTTAGTAGTACATGTTTCACTTTCGGAGTTTTGTAATTGCACAATGGAGTTTGTTAACGCACTATTATTGATTATTATTGCTTAAAAAAGACTATGTCATACTTCGTAGAACTCTGAAGACTGTCATTAGGACGAGTGGTATCCCATTGGGCCATATCGTTGACATTGTCACTGATAGGCATTTGATGTCATGCAACAAATTCGCTAAAGGAATTTTGTCAGACTCTGAGCACCCTCTCTACCCGCAGCTCCAACCTTGTGTCTCCTCAGGTAAAACAAGAAGTCTTTTCATAAGATTTTATGCACGTACGTCTAAGTATAAAATTCCACTATACCATATTTAGCACGTACTCTATGTGATGAAAATAGTGTCAGAAATGAACTAACTAACCTCCTTAGCACCACTAAATAAACCATTTCCTCCACCCTTAATGCAACAAACTTTATTGTTATTGTATTTCTTATATTTATAATCCTCTCAATTTTTTGTTTTTTTATTTGTTTATTTTTTTATAAGTGTGAAAATCATTTAAGCTGTATTATGATTGTTAATTTTGTATTTCCCCTCACCATACTATATCAACAGAACATTAGACCGAATAATCTATAACATACTGAAGTTTCCAAATTGAATCGACAATACCGTTTGAAACAAACTCACTGTTATTATTATATCTAATAAATATGTCGTAAATGTGAACAAATTCCTCCGATTAATTTTGTTTTAATTTTATTTATATTTTGAGTAAATCAGATGCAATATTGTGACAAATACTGAGAATTCCATTCTGTATTATAAGTACTGTTTTTGGAATAAGGTAAATTATAATTATTATTATTAGTTATTGTTAATTATTATCTCCAGCGTTCCTCGTGGAAAATACGGTTCCAGTGGCACATATCTAATGCACTCAGTTCTCTACTATCATTTCAAATGGTTTTACCTAATCTTTCGTTTCTTCTTCATCACATAACCTGCATCATGTCACCCTCACAATCAAAACCAACTCGTTGATTCCCACTTGGGCCTGATTTGAACATCTAGTGAGTGAAGTCAGCTAAATATCATATCAGCGTATGCTTAGTTCATCTCCATTTCTTTCTGCATTTCTTTTTCTGAGCAGTAGATTGCTGGTTGGTTTACTCTCTGCGAAATTCCTCGTCACTTACCTTTTCTGCATGTCTTTCATTACTGTTACACTTATTGTTTTGTTCATCAATGTACCACTTATAGAGACTGTGGAATTCATATGCCAACAGATACTAGAAAAACAGTTCGACATCGGAATTCCAGTTATTAGTCTGAAAGAGTTGCTTTTAAGATGTAATATGAATGTATACTTCACATTCAACAGCCTTTATTACAAACAAATCGACGGTATTGCCATGGGTTCTCCACTAGGTTCAATTTTGGCAGATTTCTTTCTTGCTAAGGCTGAAAATGGTCCATTGAAACAAGTAATAGATAAAACTGATTCTTATTTTCGTTATGTTGATGATACGTTTATTATTCTTGATGTGAAAGCTGACAAGAATGAAATGTTAATAAAGTTCAATGATGCACATCCATCGCTCATCTTCACTTGTGAAGAAGAACATGACAGTATAGTACACTTCCTTGATGTCCAATTGAGCAGAAGAGAGGATGGTTCTCTCAAGAGGGATGTCTACAGAAAACCTACATCTGTAGGACAATATACACATTTCCTCAGTTTCGTACCAATCCGATACAAAATCAATTTGGTCAGATGCCTCACGAATAGAGCAAGACGGATCTGTACAGATGACTCCCCAAAAAATGAGTTAGGATACATTCAAAATACGCTAATCCAAATGGGTTATCCTAGTAGATTTGTAAGGAGACACATGAACACCAGGTACAATAAAGAGAAACTGAGAACAGTTAAAAAGAAACAAGTGTTCATGAAATTGCAATTTAATGGGGACGTGGCTAGTGAAGTCTTACATCTGAGATTATCGAGAGCAATAAAACGGACTTATACTGCCGCTACCCTTTGTTTGTCATTTTCCAGCCGACCAATTATGATTGCTCAAGCGAAAGACAAGCTACCTAGCTGTGCCACTTCTATGTGTATCTATAAATTTAGTTGCTCCTGTGGAGAAAGCTATATAGGGCGAACAACTAGACAGCTTAACAAACGCATTAATGAGCATCTTCCTTCATGGTTGGGAAAAGGTCAAATAAAATCTATAAGAAGTTCTATTTTGGCTCATTTGATTGATAGCGGTCACCAAGTGGACAAAAATAGTGCCTTCAAAGTTATCTATCGCATCCCATCAAACCTTTCGAACGGAATCAGAACCCGTCTTTTACACCTAGCCGAAGCTATGGGAATTCGAGAGAATAATCGTAGTCTTTGCATACAAAAGAAGTTTGTTCTACCTTTGACTCTCCCTTGGCCTAGTTGAATTCTATTCAAAATCCTCCCACCCTTTCTTATTTTCTATCTCCTTCATATTTTTATGTTATTTATTTAAAATCTGATTGCCTGTCCACTTCACTATTAGTATTACGTAACTTCTAAGATTTGACCTAATGTATTTATTTATTGAATTGTCTACATATACACATATTACTACCTTTGTTATTCTTATCGCCACCTGCATAAACCTAATTGTCAATATTTTGTTATCATTATAATCATCGTTATTAACGACGTTCAAAACATTTACCACATTATTATTATTATCATTATTTGATCCACAAAATCACCGTCATTGGTTAAAATATTTTATATATAAATCTATGTAAATTAGAGTAAAGCCTGAAGAAGATCTAATTGAAAACAACAATATTGTTCGCTTATATGTCTTGTTCTAATATCAATAATGAGAATATTTAAAGATTTGAGAGTAATGTTGGAGAAAATCGTATACCACTATCTTGATAATAAAAATTTAAGTTAACTGATATATTTTGGTGCGTGGATTTTGTCCAAGATTACTTGAAGCACAATTAAAACCCATTAACATCATCAAAACCTAGGTGACGTCTAACTGCTACATTTCTTTTTCATATCACAGTGTCATAACGAAGTGCATACATGATCTCAATTGAGACCAATCAAATCCGCGTAAGTCAACACTTGTAAAACTAATCTAACACCCACCAGGAACTGACCACTTGACAGAATTGTCAGTATTTCTAATGGAAATTCCTAATCACTGGGCTCTACAAAGTTTTGTGCAAGCAGAAGTACTTCCCGGTGATATTAGCCGGTATTGGAGCGCTATACACCGCAAACTAGAAGGAGTTAGAATTCATGAGCGATTGAATTCTGCCCTGCCTCGTAACCTGAAGGTACTGAGTTCGATCCTGAGTAAGATCGTGGGTGCTTTCTGGCCAACAGTCCAAAACTAAAACGAAACTGCCATCTAGTACTCTTTGGTTTTTAGTGGTCCTCTAGCTGTTGTTTTTTCGTGACCACAATTGAAATCGATCAAATTTATCCAAACCAACCATCGACACTTGTTTTCGGCTCTTTGTAATAATAATAATAATAATAATAATGATTTACTTTATTCCGAAAACAGTACTTGTGATACAGAATGGAATTTTCAGCATTAATCACAATATTGCATCTAATTTCCTCAAATTATAAATAAAATTAATCACACAGAAAATTCTTCTACATTTACAATAGGGGTAATGTCAAAAAAACATGCAGCATATAAAATGGAAATAATAATAATGATAACAGCTAAGGTAATAATAATAATACAAGTGGAAATTGCCGTGGGCTTGTTTCACACAGTATTGTCGATGCGGTATAGAAATCCTAGCATGTTTAAAAATATTGAATATAATGTTCTCTTTACATGATATGGTGAGGGAAAAAACAAAGATTACAGCAGTCATAGAGATAAGTTGGTGTTTGCAATTATGAGAGTAAAACAAAGAAGCAACAGGACCATAAATATAATAGAAATAATAAAAGTAAAACTTGAAGGTATATAAAGATGGATGGAGGAAATTGTTTATTTACTAGATGAAAAAAGGTTAGTCAGTTCTTGCCTGACGCTATTTTCATCACATAAAATACGTGCCAAGTATGGTATCATAGAATTTTTATACTTAGACGTGCGAGCATACAGTTTTCTGAAGTTACTTCTTGTTCTACCTGAGGAGATGCAAGATGAAAGCTGAAGGTGAAGTGGATGCTCCAAGTCAGACAAAATCCCTTTAGCAAATTTACTGCACGAAGTCAAATGCCTATCGACAACGACGTTAACTATGTAGTCCACTGGGACACCATTCACCCTACTGACCGTCTTCAGCATTCTACGAATTGTGACAAAGTCCTTTTTAAGCAAACCAGGAAAGAATAAGGGTGAACAATAAAGAAGAATAGGTAGGATGCAAGAGTTTATGAACTGTAAGAGGAGGGGTTGAGTTATACCCGAGTGCCTTAACTTCTTAATGTCAAATGTCAGGCGGAATATTTCACTGGAGATCGCTGAGACATGGGAAGACCAGGAGAGATCAGAACAGAGAATAAGTCCAAGATACTTAATTTCTGATTTAATTCCTATATCATTGTCATAAATCTTACAACTGTTATGAGAATCGACGGCTTCTTTTAACTGTCGTTTACATCTTAAGCTGAAATTAACAGTTTGACATTTAGAAGGATTCAGTTTAAGACCGTTAGACTCAGACCATTTACTGACTTCCGACAGAAAGCTATTTATTTTGGTACAATCTAGCTGGGAGTTAACAGCCATTGAAACAGTTAAATCATCAGCATACTTCACAAAATTTATTTTACCAGACTGAGGCAAGTCATGTAAGAAGAAAGAAAAAAGAAAAGGAGAAAGGACAGCGCCTTGAGGGACACCAGCTTCAGTAGGCAATGAAGTGGAAGACTTCCCTTTATACACGGTGTACTGTAAACGGGTTTGAAGTTAAAATTATTTATATGCAGTCAATATGAAATGACTTCAAAGTTCATTCTATAGAAATCATCATTCATCTTACTTAGAGGAGATTTTCACAGTTGATGAAAGATCTAAGTGACGAAATAGTCGCTAAATTCTCTGAATTACATAGATAACCAAATGAATTCTGCAAATAGATCTAAAGTGACCTAAGTGAACTGGGAATCAAGGCATTTTATTGTATGGTATAGGTAATCAGAGTTTTTTGAATTAACAAAGGCGATTTGTTCTGAAATGTTTATGGTGAAATTATTGGAATTACAGGATGATTATAGTTTTGAGTTTATGAGACATGAGCATATCTATGTAAACGCCTAAATACAAAAGATCTATGAGTCTTGCGAACCTATAAGTGCACTTTTGTGTACTCAGGTTATGGACGACAGGATTTGCAATGGGGAATCCATTTTCGAATGTTACACAAAGATTTAGATGACAACACAAGAACCTTGACATGAGTTCTAATCAGTATAGTGACAGAGAACTTATTTCAGCAATACCTTTTTCTTACAACTACCAACAATACAACTAATTTTCCAGTGGCTCTGTACACCAATACTGACGATAGATCAAAAGTGGAATGAACAAAACTTCTCCTTAAATCACTCAAAAATAATGCTTCATTATGTAACTAAGGTGATTCCAAACCATCCGACCTCCTATTGAAGTATGTGCTGAAGACGTTGCCTAAGAGGACAGCAAAAGCGTTTCAAACAAGCTACCCAGCTCAGAGAAGGTAGCCGCATCGAAAACACCTGTCTGACTGAAACATCGTCTCCGTTATCTGAAAATCAGTAGAATGAACCAGGAAAGGGAATACTCAGTCACTTACTGCTCATGATTTCCTGTAATTCTTATTGTCATGCAGTTTTGTCCTTGACTACCGAAACTTACAGCCACTTTTTTGATTGACTTTCAAACTACCGATGTGCATTACTTTGACATTTCTATACCATGTGTAGGCGTTTTTATCCCGTATAAAGCTGTTATTTCAATGTAGACTCTGTCATGAACCAGAATTCATGTACTTGATCTCGTGCCTGAAGCCTCTGGGTCTGAGCCATAGTGGGGTGGTGTTTATGCTTTTCTTTAGAGTCCCCGACTAGGATTATACAGCTGTCTAGTGCTCCTTGGTTTTGAATGATCTCTGACTCATGTTGGTTCGTAACAACATCTAAATTGAAATTAATTTTAATCCGTACAAAACTCTATAATCTGAAAAGCTGCTATTATTGATAAAAATGGCGAGATTGTGTTACTTTTCCTTATTTTTCGTTGAAAATCTTTTTAATTCAATTAAAAATTGTGATAATTTTCGTTTAATGGTAACAAAAGCCTCGCTCGCGCAGCATTAATCTTACCACTCTTGTTATTATTACACACGATTACGTTGCACTTTAGAACGTGGACTTTCTTGAAGTAAATTGGGAGGCGGTGACTAGCAGAGGAATCCAGGATGCGCGTTCCATCCTATTTGGAACTCGTCATCTGGATGTACGAATTAAATCCTCAGATATTGTCAAGGCATCTGCATAAGCAGTCAATATGTCACCAGATGACGAACTCTTTGATCCAATCAATGAATGGGAAGGTTCAAATTGAATTACACTTACTTGTTCAACACAGTATTAAAATGATTAATACTCTCTGCTAATAACTAGACGCTTCATAATAGCGTGTTATTTTGTTAATGGTAATTGATACTGGAATTTCTGATGCACGTTTAGTCTTATTCTGGACTTATCGGTGGATGAACGTTTATCTCAGTGGTTTGTGGTGTTCCTACTGAGAAGCTTTACAACCTTATTTAGAAATAACATACATTACTGACTTTAATCTTTATATCTGACTAAGCACTGTGTGTACATTGTAATTTGGTATTTTTGAGTGCTGTTCAAAAGTTAATCACTCAATATATCCCTCAGTATATAAACATATATATATATTGCCTTGGCGTTTGAAACCATGGATACTTGGTTAGAACCTCACTGGAGAATGCAAGTACATCCAGATGACGAGTTCCAAATAGGACGAAACGCGCATCCTGGATTCCACTGCTAGTCATCACCTCCCAAATTACTCTCATTCCTACACGAAGTTGTCGCAAATTAACAAAAAGCATAATTGATCCGCGCATATCAAGGTTCAACCTCACTCCTACCAATTGTTTTGTAGACGTTATATTGAAAAGAGAAGCTGTATACATTTAGAAATGTATTTGATACACCACGTCAACCGGTTACCTATTTAGTCATTTCAAAAGTCAAAATCAAAACAACATTTAGTGTAACTAATAACTATTGCCTATATTTACTGATGAATTTTAAACAATTCTTCAAAAATATTGCATATCATAACTATGATGTTTCATAATTGAGTAATGCATCCAGCTTTTGTGCAAAGTATTCCATACGTTTTTCGAATCGTTGACCTACTGATTAGGTGAAATTAAGAAAGAAAGAAAAATTAGAGGAAAGGTTACTTCTGTGTCGGTAAACAACTTACTAATCTTGGCGATTTCTAATAATTTCTTGTCTAAATCCTCCTTTTTGAGATACTTGTCAATTACTTTGTATACATGTCTACGTCCTGTTTTAGACGATTGCCATAGTACATAAAGGATTTGTTTCTGCAAAACAGTAGATATTAGTTGATATTTTGTATAAATTAAAATCAATCGGTTTACCGATCCACTATCTTTTCCAAGCATATCATCATCGTCATCATCTTCCTCTTCATGATGAACTACCTTCTCCGTTGTTGCTGCTCTGAAAGAGAAATTATTGCAAAAAGAGTAATATTAGCATTATTCAGCAGTACAGCGTTCCTAGACTTACAGTTTCCATACGGAGGTTTAATGCAATAACTAAGTTTGACAGAGTGAAGGATTTTCTCGTCTAAGTAGGCATAATAAGGATTTAAACGGAAAATTCTGCTCTAAGTTATTCAAAAATACAAATTATGCCAGGTACTAACTGCGGCATGTGCGTTGGTGGCAGAGTGGTAGGATGCTCGCCAACCACGCAGGTGGTTAGGGGTTCGATCTCCTGCTGACGTACTCCTTTACCTCACTAAGCCAGTGATAAGACTGATAAAGAGGGAAGTTTGGGCATGAGGCTAGCAACCCCATCACGTAAATATAAATACCACTGCTACTGAAACTTCAAAGCTCTAGCTTCAATCCCTATGTTCCACTGGGAAAGTAAAGGAATAAAAATAAATAAAATGAAAAAAATAAAACCATGACACTGATAAGCAGTTTGACTTCACTATCCTTCAGTATATAAAGGGATAGCGTTATGCACAAGACGGTATCTGTCCATCATTCCCAATAAATTATAAGGACAGTTTATATAAATATATATATATACATTCGTCTACCAGCAATTACCAACCTAATTCAACAGCTATATGATGATGCTACATGTCAAGTGATTTTACAGAGGGAAACTTTGCGATGCCTTTGGAGTGAAGATGGGACTATCTACTATCACTGATGATATTCCTAACTGTGCTGGGCTGGATCATGCAGCAAACTGTGAAGTGCCAGAAGACAGGCCCACATTGGACTGATAAGAAGACTCAACAAGATCTGGACTTCGCGAATGACTGATGTCTAATGTCACACAAATCCAAGGTATACAAACGAAAACCAACAAGTTAGTAGTTGAAACCGCTAAGACAGGAATTCAAGTAAATATAGAGAAGATGGAAGTGATGAAAAGACTTAGCCAAAACCAACAATAAGCACAAGTCACTACCGGCGGGAAAAATCTAAAGCAAGTCATCTCTTTCACTTACTCGAAATAGGTAACATCGTTTCGAATACAAATGGCACTGATTAGGATGACAAAGCCAGGATCAGAAAGGCAAAACAGGTTATCAGTGTAAAATTATTGTGGAGATATTCAGATTTTCAACACTCTTGTCAAGTCACTTAGTTCTTCTATGGGGTTTACAGTCTCGGTATACCCGTCACGAAAAGCGTTCCGGTTAGGCTGCAGACTTTTGTCAGAAATTGGCTTCACTATTTCGACATGGAAAATCAGATAGTCAGATAGCTAGAAAATCTGGCAATGAACTAACCGGGAATCTACCCATACAAAAAGAAGTCATCAACTGGGCTATATATTTGTGTATTTATGGTAAATGGGTGTGGAAGTTTTAGAACTGTTTCCGATCAACAGACAAATTAAATAAAATTTCAAAGTGTAATAAACAGGAAGACTGGATAAAAATGCATGATAGGGTCATAATTGCTGAGAAAATTGACTTCTTATACAATTAGGGTTTAAAAACATAGCAATAAGAAAAAATATGTTGAAGCAAATATAGATAGTCTGGGCAAATACTGAGTGGAACTCGAATGAGGAACAGTGTGTTCGGCGTGGAGGAGTTTGTGTGAAGAGGAAATGAAACCTCATGGGCAGAGGAGGTACAGCTAGCTAAAAAGATTTCGGAGAACAGGATGAAGTGGAAATGTGCTGTTGAAGCGCTATGTTCACCTTGGAATGTAAATCAGTTGCACAAGTCTTGGCTTTCGTTGTACAGTGGCATTTCAAATGATGGGCGCTGGATTCAAGCCTGAATGAGAACATCATCACTCCTTTGAAATACAAGGACATTCAGCTAAGGAAGTCACAAATAGAATGAAATACACACTTTTTGCATTCTACTGTCAGTCAACATCAATGAGAAAATAAACCTGATTAACCCTAGGAAAGTAAACTGCTGTTAAACAGATAAGGCTTTAATTGAATTTTAGATTTTCCCGTCGATTGATTGAACCGAAGTGCTCGGTCTCAGGTTGACATGTCGACTTCTTGTGCAGATGCTTCGACGATGTCTAGGCATGTAATTAGTAGTTAATTGGTGTATGGTGACTAGCAGTGGAATCCAGGATGCGCATTTCGTTCTATTTGGGACTCGTCACTAGTGGATAACGCTTTGGCGTTTGAAACTATGAGCACTGGGTTCGAGCCTCGGTGGGAACATCATCACTCACTGCGGAATGCAGGCACATCCAGATGATGAGTCCCAAATAGGGCGAAATGGGTATCCTGGATTCCACTGCTAGTCACCATCCACCAATTTACTTCTAGATAAGGCTTTACTCTGCGGATTATTTACGAACATTTCCTAATGATACAATGATGATATGATTGACTTTAAAGTTGGAAAAAATAAAGTAAATATTTCATCATGAAGTCAGTCAATTTAACTTACTTGATGACGGTGATCGACATTAAGAGACAGCATACTAAGAACATCAACAGTAATGTCAACTTCATAGTCTTTGACAATCACAATGTATTCAAACTGAGCTGAAATTTTATCAAGACGACATACACTATACTTATTTGTCTATATATATATAATATATATATATATACTGATACTTTAACAGTGACCCATTTGATATCCAGTTAAATATTTGTCCACCAATTCGGTAGATAGATTCGTCTAGAGCATTAGATAACCCCAACACTTAAGTGAATATGAGGTTATCATAAAAATACCTTAGTTATAATATAGTAGTAATGACCCATTTTTGAATGTTTATGTCTATTCTGGCTATTTGTATACTTCATCTATGACTGAGTAATCTTCAGTGTTTCATTTGAAATTGATAAGTTATTCATCAAGTGTGTGAATTGACTGCGGACCTAATCAGACGACAAACGGAAGCCATTTTAGATGATAAGCATGTTATAATTTTTTTACTCTGTGTGACTATCTGGGTGAATTTTGGTCTAGCCGAAGAGGATAAAAAATCGCGCCACTTGAAGTTAACCTTTAACCACTAGGTCAAGGATAGTAAAGTTGTTTTCTTTATTCCTTCCCATTTATCGTAAGAGCAGCAGAATTTCCCAAATGTTCTGGACAGTTGTCAAATCATTCCTACTGTAAGGAATGTTTATTTGCAAATTGGTATCTTTACATGTTCACCTGCAGTTGCGTTGATACCTATATAGGTAGAATCAATAGAATGTTCCAATATGGTCGTCGAAAAGAACATATTCCAAAATGGTTAACGAAGAAAATCTTAATGCGATTAATCTGAATAGAAATCCATCATCGTTCATTGCAAAGTACTTATTAATGTCAGGTCACAAAATCAATATTAATGACTGCTTCACAATCATTTCACATAACTCTAATTCAAGGTTATTGAAGGTGATGGAAGCACTTTGGATTAATCATATACAGCCTAAACTGTGTGTACAAAAAACAATCGACTTCAACCTTCGCCTACCATGGACTACTTGACCTATTTAAAAATATGATTGGTCATCAGTATGTACTTTTGTTTTATATAACTGAGTAATTGTCATGCATTTTATTTTATTATTATTGTCAACCATATTAGTTGTAAAGCGACTGTCAAGAAACTATGAAGTGATGATATCATCTCGTGAAATTTGTCTTCCAAATGCCTTATTCAAATTTATCTAACGGGGTATTTATTTTAATCTCTGTGTAACCAAATTATGTATACCTTATCGTCAACGCACCATTTGCACAGATCTTCGTGTTGTGGTACTTTGGACTTCATATTGTGTTTCTTTGTGTCCTTTCACGTCTCTCATGTATCTGCATAACGCTGTATCATATACCTTCTCTGAAATGAAATGTATCTCCCTCCTATTTGAAGTTTTTATGCTACTCATAAATCATATCAGTAGCACTCACCACACTATGGCATGCACTCTTAGTTGATTCGATATATAAAGAGAACTATGAAACTTCAGTTTCTAAGTTGTGTAGTTACAATAGATGATATGATTATGAGCAGTAAATAATATTCGATACGCTATCCAGTAAATAAAAATACTGTTTCACACTGTGTGATATATCTAATAAATTAATTAATGTGGAATTACTGATCAAAGATGTCCATTAGAAGTCTCTAAACACTGATTACAGATCGAAGAAAATTCTTTTCAATAACTTCTTCATTAGGCTCCGCAGTTATATATCCACGTTTATAGATTATGGGACAAAAGCTGTTATAGTGAAGATATTGCCCAGTCCAGGTTTCTTTTCTATAGATGAACTTTTCGATCGTATCTTCGTTTGTTCTTTCTACATTTAAATCCAGGAAATTGAACTCATTATTGTGTTCATATTCCATGGTGAATTAGATGTTTGGATGGGTCTCATTTAGGTGATCATATAATGCCGATGCGTGATCCATGTCACTGCAAACAACAAATATGTCATCAACATATCGGCAATAGTAGGTTGTTCCATTGATAGCAGAACTCACTTGTGTCTGTTCGAGGTAGCCTATGAAGATATCAACCAGAATAGGTCCCAGAGGCGAACCCATCGCGACCCCATCAATTTGTCGGTAAAGTTGGTTGTTGAATTTGAATTGTATATCTTTTGTGCAGAGCAGCAGTAGTCGCTTCATCTCTGTTTCAGGTAATGGTAGTAGATCTGTTTGTTTACAAATGATGTCAATTGTTTCCATCAGTGGTACGTTTGTAAACAAGGAGGTCACGTCGTACGATACCACGACTTTGTCTGATATATCAGTATTGTCTACTTCCTTGGAAAATTGATAGCTATCCTTCAGGCTATGGGTTGCAAATTTAATTCAAATCGGCTCTATAGAATCAGCTAATCATCGAGCTAGCTTGTGGCATGGTGAGTCAATCATTGACAGGACTGGTCTTAAGGGCACATTTGCTTTATGGATTTTTAGTATGCCATACATAAAGCAAATGTGCCCTTAAGACCAATCCTGTCAATGATTGACTCACCATGCCACAAGCTAGCTCGATGGTTAGCTGATCTAAATGTAGAAAGAACAAACGAAGATACGATCGAAAAGTCCATCTATAGAAAAGAAACCTGGACTGGGCAATATCTTCACTATAACAGCTTTTGTCCCATAATCTATAAACGTGGATTAGTGAGGACTTTGTACGACAGAGCCAGAAAGCTATGTTCACCAAACAAGGTCGAAGAAGAATTTTTTTGATTATAGCTTGAAACCACACAGTATTTTTAGTACAAGTATGGAATTTTCAGCATGTGATATCCGTAGGCCAAATTTTGCATGCCGACCATTGAAAACAGGTGTGCGCCGGCAGGGTATCGAACCCCGGACCATGTGCATGATCTGCGAGAGTCCTCGAGAAATGCCTAAGAGAAAATGGATATATCCATAATAATTTTAGAAAAAGTATTTTCAGCAGTAAGTTTTTAGGAATTTGATTTGTCTAAAGTTTGATCGTACATTGATACCATTTAGAGAACTATTGAAAACCACCAGGGTGTACTGGAGAGATGTTTTGAGCCAACTGCTTGGGACTCATCTGCAGTACCCACCCACCGGAGTTCAAACCCAGGACATTCAGTTTATGAGGCGAGCTCGTAGATCATTTAGCCACTGAGGCCCGAATCGATGGCCCATGAATTCCAACTACTGCCAATTCGTGATATATTTAGCATAACTGCCAGCCACTGCCATATTCTCTTGGCTGATTCGATGGACCCAGCTGGTTACGACTTCTCACTAATGTGTTTAGTAAAATGGCATCAGAGTTCAGGCGTATGAACTGATGGATAACAATCGAGGGAATCATAATAATGATAATAACAAGGATAAATTCATTCAAGTATTTGTATAACCAAGATAATGGCGAGTGTATAGGTAGAGAATGTGTATACCAGTGAGGGTGGAGGGGGATTAGATAATATAACAAAAATAATAAATTGTGAAGCCGAGATTAAAATGTACAACTACAGCACACCATGGTATTCATAATACAGTTAGCAGTACAAGTAAAATATTATTATTCCCTTGGGTTCCAAGTGGGAGATAGGGCTTTAACAACATATCTCCACTTTCTTCTATTTTCTGCCACCCTCTTCAGCTGGATCCACGATTGACCAAACTCTCTCATCTCTTCCTCACACGATCTCCTCCATGTCACCCTTGAACCCACGACTCATTCGTTGCTTCCCATTTGGATTCTACTTGAGTGATGGCCTGCGTTGTGCGCGATGTCATTCGACGGTTTCCTCAATGTATGCTCAATCTATCTCCATTTTCACCTACATATTTGCTGAGCGAGCGACTGTTGGTTGGTTTGTTCCCAGCCAGAGTTTCTTGTTACCAATTCTTTCTGACTATTTGATCTTCAGTATGGAGTCAGCCAGCAAAGGCAGCTGTTGATGAAAGTCTGCAACCTTTTGGAAACTTATTTCGTTACACGCCAAGTTTCTGACCCGTATAGAATGACCGACTTCACATTGGTGTAGGGAATGCGAATCTTGTTCCTTATGCTGAGTGTAGAAGATAATATTTACAGTTATCTGGTGTCCCTGGGAGATGTAACTATTTTACATTGAGAGTGAAGGCCAAGAGTTGGAGATAGATTGGACAAAATTCTTCTGAACACAGAGAATGGGTTGAAACTGTTCTGTGGTAACTACCTCAACTAGGCTTAGCAATCGGAGACGTACCAACCTACGGAGTTGACATGGGACCTTGTATAGAATTGTAGAAGTTGAATTTTTATCAATCTTTTGCTCCGTTTTCACTAAGTGTGCCGGTATGGAAGTACTTGGGACAATACATAAGAAGATGACGGTAGGCTACCCGAGTTGTTCTACCTATGTAAGTGTCTCTCCCCACGTGAACAGTTAGATTTATAAATGCACACTGAAGTAGCCAGACTTGGTAGTTTATCCTTCACTTGAGTCGGAATTATATAACAAGTGATGAATTTTAAACACGATGTTGCGGCAAAGAATGTTTTAGCCACTATTTTTCAGAGTTTTGGTGCCAGTAATTCGGTAGCTGCGTCTCCATAACGGAAACCATATATATATGTTTCTTCTGCACAGTTTGCAGGCATCTCCCTCTACCTGTTCTCCTCAAGGAGACAAAAGGTTTGCTTTTACAAGTTCAATAATAAGTGGTAGGGAAACTTATGCATGCAGGATAGAAGTTCATAGCTAAAACGTCACTCATAATACGTCATTTATGAATTTAAATAAGCCAGTAAAGCAAATACTGCGAGATGATTTAGTTTTGCACTATTTGTATTCTTGACATCTCATATAAATTTATCAAAAGGACTAAATATTTCAATTTGCGGATTTATAGATTCCACAGCAGGCCAGATTAGCAATAATGGTGGAACCTGTTTTGTTAGCACGCAAAGTTCTGGTTGTTGTAGGCAAATTGCAATAGAATTCAATATAAAAGTAAGCCTATTTGCAAATAACTTTTGGAATTTTGATGCCAATGATTCTACATTATTTTAGAAAGAGATAATGTTGTCAATATTAGCGATAATTCTTTAATCACTGCGGATATATAACTGTAGAACTTGATGAAGATTTCATCAGCATGAATATTCTTTGTCCAATAATCAGTCTATTGAAATGAATGTTAGTACATTTTTTCGAAGAAAGTAACTTCTGGGAGTAAATTCACTTCCACCTCATGAATGTGTCGACAGAAAATCTGCCTTGAGCAGTGAGTGTCACCACAAAATGGCATCACTTAGGACTATTTTGGAATCTTTTCAACATTGTACGCCAACAAATGTAATAGCGGTCAAAACTCACCAGTATAATATGTGAAGATTATACTTGGCAGTGGAATCCAGGAATCGCATTTCATCCTCTTTGGAGCTCGCTAGCTGGATGCACCTGAATTCCCCGGAGTGACTGATGGTGCTTCCATTGAGCCTCTAATCCAGTACCGATTGTTTCAAACAATAAAGCGTTATCCACTTAACCAGTTGGTCCACGAGAGCCACCTTTGGTGCAACAGGTATGAGTTATTATTTAACTCAATTTGGATATTCCCGCTGATTGATTGGTGGCCGAATTGCTTGGCCTCTTTTGACATGTCAACTCCTTGTGTGGAAGCTTCGATGATGTCTGAGCATTTAAAATCAAGTAGTTTGGAGGGTGGTGACTAGCAAAGGACGAAATATGCATCCTGGATTCAACTGCTAGTCACCATCCACCGAATAACTCCAAGTTAAATCCTCAGATATCGTCGAAGCTTCCACACAGAGGTTGAACACTTCAGTCTAATCAATCAACAGGAAGGTTCAAATTAATTTTAGTTAGTGACTTAGGTTTTATCACCCGTTTGTGGTTCAGTGGTAGAATGGTGACCAGTCATATGAAGTGAAGTTACGAAAAAAAATTCTTCTGCTGACCCATAGGTATGTTTAAGTCTTCACTCAATAGGCATCAAGACCTCTGTGTTTTTGTTTACCTCAAAGTAAAGTCGAGATATCGACTTAAACGTAATAAGTATAATTGTCAAGTTTAAAAATAAAGCACTGTAACATTAAGTACACAATATTCAGCTAAGAGACTCTTTTCAACGAATTTATTATCAAGCTGTACAGTCGTATATACGTGCTTTTTAAAAAATTACCTCCGGTGAGGGGATTAGACCAAAGGTGTTTAGAAGTCTGTAACGAAGAAAACGCTGAAAGTCAGCATGGATTCGGCAGATGATCTTAAAATCATGGTCGGGGTTGGTAGAGTGACAGGAGTCGATCAGATGTTCTAAAATAGAGCTTTGCACACACTTCCTTTCTCCCTTGTGAAACCATGCTGCTTGAATATGTTCTCGTATCCGTGTGGAAAGCGTCCTCTGACTACGGCCAATGTACCTTGCTCCACAAGAGCAGGTGAACTGATAGATGCACACGGAGGCGGCCAGAAGGGGGAGCTTATCTTTTACAGAGATGGAGAACAACTTGCGGCTGGTGAATGTCATTTGTAATTTCGCTTCAAAGAACGGTTTTTGAGCATATCTGAAGCTTGATCACCTTTGAATTCCAAGTTCATGAATATGGTTTTCTTTGGAACTGAGTCAGTGACCAGTTTAGACTGCTTATCTTTCGTGTTACTGTCAATAAATCGGTTCGGGTAACCATTTTCTGCGAGCGTGACTTTTAGGAAGTCAAGTTCTGAGTCAATGCAATCAGAACTACAAATGTTTCTCGTCCTAACTAAAAAAATAGTTAGTTGTCCGTTACATGTAGGTTTCCGGTGGATGGATCTTTTGAGAGATCCGTCATTACGTCTACTAAGGCACACATCAAGAAAAAGAATACTTAGTTCAGATTCCTTTTCTATGGTGATTTGTAAAAAAGGATGGCAGTTGTTGACAGCAAACAAGACATCAGTAAGAATTACGTTATTGCTTCAGAAAACGTAAGTGTCATCTACGTATCTTTTATAAATGCCAAAATGATCGATGGTTTGACTAGGTTGAGAGTTTTCAAGCTTTGCCATAAAACAATCAACCAGCAAAGGACTCAGTGGTGGTCCCATCGCAATGCCATCTCTCTGTCAAAAAATCTCATTATTGAAGGTGAGCTGAACATTCAACGTACATCTCAATAAAAGTTCTTTGAGGTGGATCGTCGGCAACCCTATTTCTAAACTATGTGTATCAATATAATCACATCAATAGCAAATAGTTTCCATGAAAGGTACATTGGTAAATAGCGACGTTACATCCAATGAGAATATAACTTTGTCTGAGACATTAAAATTTTTAATACTCTCAATAAATTTAAACATATCATCAATTGAAAACTTAGACACTTGCCTTCTAACTGGTTTCAGTATTTCAGCTACCCACTTCTTCATAATTACGACGTTAGAATATCTTCATCTCATTAATAATGTGTGGATCTTTCCCCTTTCCACATTAAAATACAACTAGGAATAAAGATGTCTTATACGTTTGCATTCCAAGCTTTAAGCTGCTTTTTAAGTTTCAGTAGAGACAGTGTTCTTTTTATTGGGTGGAGTTGCTCATCTCTCACCCAACCTCCTCTCTTCTTCCGGCTTACTGCCTACTGGCCAGTTAACGAGGCAATGTTGGCCAGGAGTCAGACGCTGACCTAATGCGTGACTGGTAAGCATTCTAATATCAAATCATCAGCTGAATATTTACTAAGCTAACGTTTATTACATTTAGATATACTGCTCTTGCAAGTTTATTATCAAGTAAGTAAGTTTTTCTAATTTGTGTTTCTTTATTAGTACTTAAAGGTGTGGTAAATTACTGATTAACTGAGTACTTGAATGCATGAATTTTTAGTAAAGCTGGTTAGGACACATCGAATACCATACAAGTAAATAAATAAATAATACCATTTAGAACTGAGTTTTGGTGACATTAGATGGTTGGAGGCAATCGGCCAAAGAAAGCTTTGCTTGATCTAGGTTTCGTGCTAGCTGGAACTCACCAGTCAGCAAGGCGTATCTGCAACGTTGAAGGAACTCATGCCCCTTGTGAGATTCGAACCCATGTCTCTTACTGCAGCACTCACTGTGTGACGCAGGTTCAAATCTCACAAGGGGCATGAGTTCCTTCAACGTTGCAGATACACCTTGCTGACTGATGAGTGCCAACTAGCACGACACCTAGGTCAAGCAAGGCCTCCTTTGGCCGATTGCCTCCAACCATCTAATATCATCAGATCAATGTACACCATGATGGCGAGCTATCTAGAATGATGACCACATTGTAAACCTGACTGATAGAATTCAAACAACTTTTAGTTATGTGCACCAAAGATGTACAGTTCCAGTTCAACAACATTCTGTACGGCCAAATTGACGGAGTTGCCATGGGAAGCCCCCTGGGTCCGATTCTGGCAGATATTTTTATGGGTAGTCTGGAACAAACAAGGCTGAAATCCGCAATCAGTCAGACCAACTTCTATACCAGGTATGTCGATGACACTTTCGTTATTTGTAATTCTTTTAATGATGCATCTCAAGTACTAAAAGTCTTGAACAGCACCCATCCTAATATTAAGTTTACAATGAAGCATGAAAAAGAGGAGAAGTTCCATTTTTTTGACCTTGGTATCCAGTGAGATATAGACGGTAAAATCCTGAGATATATACACAGGAAAGAGACCTGGAGGGCGGTTTATCTTAACTTCAAAAGCTTCTGTCCTATAAGTTACAAAAAAGGATTGGTGAGAACATTATTTGATCGTGTAAGGAAGCTGTTTTCAGAAGAAAAGATTGAGGAAGAGCTATCCATTGTGGAGAAATGCCTACGCGACAACGGTTACTCACAAAAGTTCATCGACAAGTATGGGAGACGTCATGTTGAAAAAGTGAAAAGCAGCACAGTAGAGAAAAAGCCTATTTTTCTGCAGCTTGCATTCAAAAGTGATGATACTGCTAGTAGAATAAGATGCAGACTGAACGCTGCCCTGAAAAGAACATATCCAGCCACCAAGCTTGTATGTGTTTATCAAACAACAACTAGTTGTTTGAGACAATCAAAAGTGGACAAATACCAACCTCATGTTACCTACAACTGTGTCTACCAATTTACATGTACGTGCCAAAGCACATACATCGGAAGAACAGAGAGAAGGGTTATTGTCCGCATTTCTGAACACATACCAAAGGACCTGAGACTGAAAGGTCCACAAGTATTAAACAGTGCAATTGCGCGTCATCTATTAGACACTGGTCATATTGTAGACAACTTGAAGTCATTCAAAATAATCAACAAGCAAAAGAAACCTAACTTGCTACTCTTTGCTGAAGCAATTGCTATCAGAAGACTTAAACCAAATCTGTGTACGCAGAAAGAGACAGTGGTGAATCTTGCACTGCCCTGGTGATAACAAAATATAAGACTTGTATGAGTCACCCTTTTTCTTGTTTAGAAAACTCTACTCTCTCATCTAAACATGACTCACCCTACCTTGTTCTTTTCTTTTTTTTCTATTGGCTATTAGAAGAAACAATTTCTTTAGTTACGTAATCCACTTTTTGTTATGCTCTTTCTAGCTAAACCTTGTTTCGATATATACGCAACTTTGTTTTTTGTTTCCAAGCCTAATTGTCTAATTATTCTATAAATAGCCAGTTTGTAACTCTTAATTAGTTAAATAATTCCGAACTGATGTTACTTTTGCTTCCTACCAATTACTCCTTGTGATCATGGAAAAGTATGTTCAAATCTTTAATGTAATTCATATTTTTATCGTTCAGGTTGTAACCAGTTGAGAAGGATCCTCGAAATAATAAAAGATGAGCTCATATTATCCTGGTACAATTGTTGTCCTTGCTTTGTTCAAGTTTATTAATGGGAAGAATTGCATGAAGTTTTTGACAGAATTCAGTCTGCACCAAAGAAAAGACTAGACACATCACACTAGTTACTGGTCTCCAATCAAATTAGAACTGAGTTTATTTACCAAAATGGCACGAAAACATCAAAAGGCATCATCAAAACGGCATTGAATAAATTTACTAACAACTGTATTCTTCATAAACATCTATAATATAAATAATACAATAATTTGTCTAAGATGTTTCATAGCTGAAAGCTGTATCCAGCTGCTTCGCGAAGTATTCCATACGCTTTTCAAAACGTTTACCTACTAATAAAATAAATAAAAAAGTAGGAGAATATTTTTTATTAGGTAAAAACCATTTAAAAAAAATAAAAACTTACCGATTTTTGCAACTTCTAATAATTTTTTGTCTAAATCTTCTTTTTTCAAATACTTGTCAATTGTTTTATAGACATGTACACGTCCTCGTCTACACGAAGCCTGTAATACTCGAAGAATTGGTACCTAATATAATGCGGAGAAATTTTTACTGTGATTACCATTCCACCGTCTTTTCCGTAATCATCATCGTCATCATCATCTTCGCCGTCTTCGTCTTCACCTTTGGCGTCTGTTACATTCGGCTTTCCTGTTACTTTGGTTTCAGCACTGAAGTGGAATAAAACAACAACAACAACAACATGAGAGGTAAGCATAAAACTTTAATATTTGGCTCATCTCAAAAATACACCGTGCTGATAATCCTTTTGAAAAGGATATCTACAAGCAAAGACCTACAGAATAATAACACTGATGTTTCTGTATAAATACTGTAACTTTACTACTCGACTTTACTGTTTGTTGTATGTTTAACACGTTTACTAGCATATAACTAATATTTGATGATAAAATATAAATTTTGATAGCATTATTAGAAGACGGAGATTATCTGAAAAATGTGATGTATTAGCGCTTTACATTTCGAACAATCTGATCACACATTTACTTGTCAAGTCAATATATATGGAAAAGGTTAAATTAAACAAGGTGACAAAAAAAGAATTAAGAATAATTAACACAAACGTTTGGTAATCCAATCAAATAAGGATTACCAAGGTAGGTTAAGAGTAATAAAAAACTGTTTTTGAATACACAAGGGGGGCTTAAGTTTATGAATGGCTAAATATAAATGATAACTTGGCAATTGAGATTCTAATGAATCTTCTTAGTTGAACTGAAAGTTTGTTATCGCTCTTTTTCAGTTAATGATTACTATCCCTGATGCTATTCAGGTGGTAGATTGGTCGAAGGACTTATGTAGTAACCTGAAAGCCACTGATTAGATCTTTAGTGGTGCTATGGATGAGCAGTGCTGAAGAGTCCCCAACTACGAGGGAAATCACTGTCTAGTACCCATTGGTGGTGATTCGTGACCCTTAATCTACCTTGGAACCAATCGAAGTAACTCCTAAACTTTATTATAAGAATGAAAATGCAATAACACAAATGATTCAGTTATTTAACCATCTGACAATACATCGGATAAAAGGATATATATATATATACTGTTAAGTCACACGCCCGCACGTTCATTCTTAAAAGAATCTCAGCCCCCACAAAGTGTATTTTGAGATGTCCTTCATCCTTTTTTTAAAACCTTTAGTCTCCTGTCATTACATTTCTGACACTGTACGGTGTTTAATACACTCACACACAAATGGGAATGGGCGAAATTCCCTTAGGCATCGGAAAGAAATGCATCTTTGTGTAAAATTTAGAAAACTTTAGAAACTGTGGTCCAAAATGTCACATATATGTGTCGTTGTTACTCAACAAATAGACTTAAGAAAATGGAGGTGGATTAGCAACACGCTGAAGAGAGACCTTTGAGTGAAATTGGATGCCAGGTAGTCCTTAGAGTAAAACTTGAAAGAGAAGTGAGCAATTATTTCGATGTGTGTTCGAGTATGACATGGATGAGATCATGTTGTGGTGAGAGCTGTCTGCAAGCCAAAAATTGTAGACAACAATTTACGTCAATGTTTACGTCCCGAATCAGGGTCATGAGAAAAAACAATAACAAAGCTTAGCCGTGAGAAAATCACCAGCCAATCACAGCGGAGTTAAAGTGTGCAAATATGATTCACAGATGTATGACTTAACTTTCTGAGAAACGGTCACAGGCAGTACAGAATAACCTTCAGAAAGAAAACAACCAATCAGAAGACGTTTCTTTTCCGCTGACAATAATGTACATAAAAATCTATAAATATCTCTTGATTTTCTCAATAAGTGGTCTATTGCCTGGCCATTGTCTTCTGTCGTTCCAATGTGAGGAAGTAAAAGCTAATATCTAATCGTAAAAACATTTTAAAAATCTTTTAGAGATCAGGGTCAAATGCAGATGTGCTGTTGAATTCCTATGTTCCATTAGGAATTCAAAGGAATCCTTTTTATTTAATTCATTTACGTTCCGAGTAGAGCATAGTGCTTCACGGTTGAGTTTTGAAGTTTCAGTAGCAGTGGTTTTATTTGTACAAGGTGAGACAGCTAGTCTCACGCCAAACCTGGCTTAGAGAGGTTTGAGAGGGTGTCGGCTTGGGATCGAATCCAGTACGCGCCTGGTGCGCATTCTAACGCTGAACTACCAAACGCAAAGGAATAACAGTAATAATTAAAAACAGTTTTACAATATATGTGTAAAACTTGGGCACTGTGGTAGTAAGTAATTCCACATTAATTTGTTTATTAGATATAGCACACAGTGAAACAGTATTATTTACTGGATGACGTTTCGAACAAAATTTATTGTTCATAATCATATCAACTATAATCACACGACTTCAAAACTTCACTTTTATAGTTTTCTTTGTTTTCTCCTATTTGTCATCGTCGGGGTAGTAGAATTTTCCAGATGTCCAACTGGACAGGTGTTGAATCATTCCTACTACACGTGTTTGCAGTTGATTCGATAAACAAAGCTTCCGTTATCAATCTCTCCCTCCATTCTGTTACATTAGATTTTAAAACTGTCATCTTATCCCATCAACCTATTGTATGGTTGTGTGTAATTGCATGCGGTGAGTGCAATAGCTGAACTATTCTCCACATTTCCTATCTTATTCGGGTCAACTAATCTAGATTTTGCTAGGCTTTTATGCTCGGCTAGTCTGACTGCCCCTGTTCTACAAGTTTGACCTATGTATTTGACCTGACAGTAAACGCAGGTACGGCATTAGATAAACTAAAGTGTTTTGTTTAAGTGGCTTCACAGGAATGATCCTTTAACCGATAAAGCTTGTTTCTAATTGATTTTGTTGGCGGTTTTAAAGGCAGCCACTTTTATTCCTGCATTGTTGAGAATTCTCTGTAAAATTTCCGAGATTCCTTCCTTGTATGGAATTACTACTGATGATTTAAATTCCTTATAGTTGGTGTTGTTATTCTCTTGCACATGTTTGACATGCATGTCATTATTATTATTATTATCACTATCACTACTATTATTATTTATTTTATCTTTACATTTCCCCAAATACTTTCTGACTAATTTATCAGGGTAATTATTAAGTTTTAAAGCTTCTCTTATGTGCCTCACTTCCTGTCTTAGATTTTTCTTGGTACTACTTAACTTTTGTGCTGTATTACTTAAACATTTCACCAATCCTATTTTCACTGGCATAGGATGGGATGATCGGAAATCTAAATATCTGTTTTAATGTGTGGGTTTCCTGTAAACACTAGTGTTTAACTTCCCATCTTCCTTCCTTTTTACACCACAATCTAACATTGGAAGCTCCTCCACCTAAGTAAATCGATTTGGGCGTCGGTGGCACAGCAGTTGGGACGCTCGACGACCATACACATGGTCCGGGGCTCGATCCCTGGCCGCCTACGCACTCCTTCACCTTGCTAAGCCAGTAATAAGACTGGTAAAGAGGGAAGGTTGGGCATGAGGCTAGCAACCTCATCCTGTAAAAGTAAACCCTGCTACCGAAACTTCAAGCCTCCAGCTTGAAGTCCTATGTTACACTGGGAACGTCGAGGAATAAAAAAATAGCATTACACGCAATTACACATAATCATATAATAGGATGAATGGGATAAGATGACAGTTTTAAAATCTAATGTAACAGCGGAGTGGAGGGAGAGATTGATAACAGAAGCTTTGTTTATCGAATCAACTGCAAAGACGTGTAGTAGGAATGATTCAACACCTGTCCAGTTGGACATCTAGAATATTCTACTACCCCAACCACGATAAATAGGAGAGACTAAAGAAAACTATAAAAGTGAAGTTTCGAAGTCGTGTGATTATAATTGGTAACAGTTATACAAGTAATATTTAAAAGTAACCATTACAACAGAACAGAAGTGATTACCTTGTGTACTTGACTTACGTGATTATCGTCGATGGGAGTAAAATGCACAACACAACGAAGACGAATATAGTTAGTTTCATATTAACACTGAACACTTAGATTTTCATGAAACAATGTTGAACTCATTAGAGTACAACACGATGTATGTATATATATAGTGATTTAAAGGTGAGATATTTATCGCTTCTCCTGTCAACTACCTTTTATCCATTCTGTCACTCTCTAATATGTATGTTCAGGCAGTAAAATGATTTAGCTTATGTTTACTGAAAAATAGTAATGGGTCTCTATACTTGTTAATATACATTGACCGTATTCAGATACAGGAAATAAGCCTCATTAGCTGTTGACTGTACTACACACTTTTGAACTACTTTTTAAAATTTATTTCGGATGTTATAATTGAGGTTACATACCTATATGAATTAAAATCCATAGATTTATAAACTGAAGGCTGTTGAGTAATATATTATATATAAATTAAGGTTAATACTTGAAAATAAATATACTATAGGCGGTTAAACAATGATATCTGAGAACTCGATTTCGGAAAAATGATGAACTTTATAGGAAGAATTATAAAATACTCTGATTCTGAATATCAACTGTAATTATTAAAATATGGTCAGTATGGTTATCACAAAATGACAAACAATATGATCTATCCGTTTAAAAATATTTGATTGTATGAAGGATGGAATGTCGTAAAGTGAGGAAAGTTAAGGTTTAGTAAACATTAAAGCTTAAGAATACTTGAAACTGAAATGGATGAAATTAGTTTATTCATTGAACTGTTTATTATATTCAATGAATTATAGTCTTCAGGTTAACTTGAATTTCATGTTGATCGGTTGTTGTATTGTCAACAGAAATGCTCCATCTCCATTGACATTGTCATTAGGAAGACTTCTGCGATACTTTGAGATAAAAATGATGTCGCTTGGTTGGTGGTAGCTAGCAAAGTAGTATCACTAACTATGTTTGAGTAGTGGGAAGTGTGATTAGAATGTTGATCTACCCATCTAAATTCTGACGACTGGTTAGTATCGTAGCAACAGAAGACAACACACGGAAGCCAGGGTATATTTTCAATTGGTCAAACCGCTGTCTATATATCTAGAGTTTATATTCGTCAACCAATCACTGAGCTTGTGATTTTGGTTTACATCAGACAACATGAAACAAAATGTTCAAACAGATATATCGTATTCTGTTGCTAATACCGAATTGAACTGTGGGTATGTGTGAGAATAACATTCCGTTGGCACACCACCACACTCGTCTCCCCGTCAAAAACTTTCGACTGAAGTAGGTCGTATCTTTTTGGTGCTGGCGGCTTTGTTAGCTTGTCTTGATGTATCCAGTTCCGGAGCTCACTGACGTTCACCTGCTTCTCTTTGTTTGCCTTTCTGATCGTATATACGTGACCTCGTCTCACAGTGATCATGAATGGTCCTTCCCACTTTGGGAGCAGTTTGCATGACCCTGGTTCGTGTTCACTGGTGTTTCGCATCACACTATCATATGTTGCCGTCGCCCGACCTCGCAGCAGCGTTCCATGTAACAACCTCATCACTAACGGATCTTGAATGCCACTTAACCACGCAACAGCCTCGAAGTCCCTCCCGAAGGTCCATTTGTCTCCATCAGAAAGTGTAGGGCATAGGCAGTGACACTAAATGTAACAGCAGAGGGTAAGACACAGAAGCCAAGGTATATTTTTCACTGGTCAGGCCGCTGTTCATATATATACACAGTTTATATTCGTTAACTAATCAATGAGCTTCATTGATATAAGAATAAAACTTGGGCACTGTGGTAGAGTGTAATTCCATTTTGGGTAAATATTTATTTTGATAGAGTCTCACAGTGTTATACAGTAATATTTACTGATGACGTTTCGAGCACAATTTATTGCTCATAATCAATGAGCTTGTGATTTCGGTTTACATCATACAACATGAAATAGAATGTTTAGATATACATAGCATTCTTTTGCTAATGCATTATATAACCGTGGGAAATGTATTCTGACTCTAGCAACAAACAGAGTGTTTAAATAGATATATCGTATTCTGTTGCTAATGCCGAAATGAACTGTGGGTATGTGTGAGAATATTATCACGTTGGCACACACTGTCTTTATCACACCACCATAGTATCATCAACTAATGCACTATAAGTGTGTCTTAAAGCTTGGCGTCACATTATTGAGATCTAAACAACTAACCATTTGCGGCTAGTCTACAGGATATACCGACATCCTCGGTGAGTAGTGATGTTCCTAATGAAACTTGTGAATCCAGCACTCATTATTTTAAATGTCAAAGAGTTACTTACTGGGTCACTGGGCCACACGAGACACTTCTTGCACAACAAATATAATTTCTTATTTTTTTTCCAATTCGGTCAAATATAACCATTGAGTAGGAAGTTGAAAATAAGTTAAACAACGAACAGGTGGTAGTTGCTGCAAAAGACATGGCACTCGAGACTCAGTAGGTTAGTGAACAACGCTTTGGCGTCTGAAATGAAAGGCGCTGAGAGTAATGAATGTGAAAATCCCGTCATTAATAGCAGTCCATTTACACTGTTGATAGTTATTCGAATATTTGAACTAATTCCGTAATTAATACCATTCTCTCCTGGTCTGTGAATAATCATTCAAACATTTGTAAACATTCTTTCAGCTTAATCCTTATTTTTTACGAGTTGATCACGGATTAATATCAGTTAAAGAACCATTGAAAATCAAAGGGTACTGGACAGCTGCTGTTTCATCCTAGTTTGGGAATCATCAGCAGTACGCACCTACTGGGATTCGAACCCAGGTTCTCCCCGTTACAAGGCAAGCTCGTAAAACATTCACCCAATGGGACCTGATTCAGTGGCCAGTCCATGAACTCTAACATTTACCGATTCGTGATTTTAGCACGATCACCAACCAATATCATCGGTGGGACATCCATCCTCACACTTGACATCTGGATGGACCTTACTGGTCACGACTTCTCACTAGAACTCCAGGAAACTCCGTCCTGTTCTTGATTTTGCATGATGACTATTTTTTTAGTGCAGTGGTGTTGACAATAAAATGTTTTACAACTGAGTTTTTGTTTGGTTGAAGTGAAGGTTACTCCGTGGACTGACTGCTTGGCTTCACAATGTCGACAGGAGACATATTTTGTTCTGTATGATTTTTGCAGAAAGAGTTTTGATCCCAATTTGTTGCGGATACTCTCACTTAGTCTTGGGCAGTTGAAGACTGTGTTCGATCAGTTAGTCTTGTTGTGCAGTAAGTATTTTCTGTCTGAGGAACTTTTGCAGTGCATGGCTACTGGATGGAATTTTTGAGCTGGTTTAGTATTAGTGTTGAGTAGTACCATATATTCTATCGAGCTAAAACGTATTTTGGTACTTCTGTAATATATTGTTGAACTGTACATTACTCTCAGAAGTTTGAAAGATTACGCGGAGGAACGCATTGATTAGTCTGTCAAATTCAGACCTACGTAATTGGGTTTTGATCATTGCATTGGGTTCAGGTTTCAGTAAGGACACTACAACTCAGTGGGGTTGTAGGTATAACTGGATTAAAAGTCTCAAATGGGAGGTAACGTGCATTTGACATTCCATAGCTGGCCACCACAAACTGGATTACAATGTTGATGAAGCTCCTTGTCTTTTCGATCATTCAGATAAATGTTAAAATATTTCATACACCATTCACATCATTATCAAACAGCTATCTGATCTCAGTACACGTAATTTATTGATGGCACATATAGAGGATCCTTAATCCTTCTCAAAAGGAGTTAGTTTTAGGACTGAAAAAATGTTTATGGATTTCTGTGATATGCTTATGACATCTCAGCAAATGCCATTATAAGTGAAACTAATCTATGAAATTTATTTGTTCTGTAGAACTGCTTCTACTTGAAGAAAACAGGACTTTTAAAGAGGTAGCAATCAAGCTTTAAATGGGTCAAAACAAAAGTTAAAATAAAACGTGGAACATAATATAATCTGTATCAAAGGTTTCACTTTTTCTGTGTTTATTAACAAGCTTCCTGGCGCGTGATTATACACATATATCTTTATTGTGCGTCGGTGGCACAGTGGTTAGGACTCTCGCCGACCATGCACATGGTCCGAGGTTCGGTCACCTGCCGACGCACACCCGATATCTATGTTCGGCCTGCAAAATTTGGGCCACCGATATCCATGCTGAAAATTCCATACTTGTACTGAAAATATTGTGTGGCATCAAGCTGTAACCAAAATAAATAAAAAAATAAAAATATTGACTTTCAAATAAATAACAAACAGCTGAATGTATGAAAGTGCCGCTCATTAAACTGCACTCAAATGTTGGTTTGCAGGCAACTGATTGGTCAAGAGCTGACAACTACTGGGATTCTCCAGCAGTACGTACCTGCTGGGGTTCGAACGCAGGGCTCTCCGGTTACAGGCCGCACTATTAAAACACTCAACCACTGGGACATCACCCAATGGTGCATGCATTGGAACATCTGTCAGTTCGTGGTATATATTTAGCGCAAGTGCAAGCCAGTGTCACAGGCAAGTAACTTTCCCCTCGACTGCCTTGGTAAACCTTACTGAATGGTCTGTGAGTTGGCCTTGTAGCCAGAAGGTCCTGGGTTCGAACCTCGGTGGATGCCTACTGATGAGTGAGATCCAAGTACTAGGACGAGACACCTGTGTAATACTCCCAGGCTTTCTGGTGGTTCTCTAGCTAATGTCAGCTCGTGATCAACCCTGCAACCAATAAGATCCCTGCAAACTAACACTTGATAATTATTCTGGTGCCTAGCGACGACTAGCCCTATAAAGGAGGTTACCTGGGGATTCAATGAGAAGTCGTAACCAGTGGGGTCGACCATGTCAGGTAAAAGGAAAGTTACACGCCGGTGATACTTGTTGGTGGTTGTGTTAGATATATATCATCCGACTGCACTGACAAGTGACAGTCGTTCTCAGGACATTTAAAACACTCAAAGACGACTTAAAAAGGGTGTACGATGCTTTCTTTATTTCATGGTGACCTAATGTTACAAATTATATGGCATATATTTTGGAGGACATATTTAAAAGCCACGTGTACTTATCTGACTAGAAGCAGTTAGTAAGCCAAATCAGAGCCACAGTTGTGTCTTTCAAAATGCAGTATGTATTTTGCTGTTAAGCCGGGTTGTGTGCTTTGTAACTAAAGCTCGTTAACAAAAAACTGTACGTAACGGAATAAAGCGCTAAATGAAATGGATGCTTGACCGAGTAACTTCAGCCTAGCAAACTGACTTAAAAAGTGGAGGTCAGGCTATATATTCTGCACAGTTATTTGCTACTTTAACTTTAACAACCTGTTGTCCAACATATTTGCAGAAAAAAAATTGCTTGATATACACTGAGAAAACCGTTAGGTGAAATGAAGCGCCACGGGCTAGAATGGAGCCTAGGTGGGAGACGGTTAGTTGGTCGGCCGCTTTTGACACGGAGGAAGCCATTTGGCTATGAAATGAAAGCTTATATTTCAGCTTATGAAGATTGCAGAGAACACCGCAAAGTTGCGGTTTGCTACTGAAGCTCTGTTTTCTACTCGGAGCTCAAGGGCCAAATAATAATAATAATAATAATAATAATAAAATAAATAAAATAAAATAACAGAGATGACGATATCATACTCGAGATCAGTATGGTATCTGCATATCCAGCTCCAACACATTTTAACTAGAAACGACATAAATTTAGAAATCACCAGCTTATGAACAAATATTCTTTCTGTAGTTATCATCAACCAAGTTTCTCATGAAACCTCTGAGTATTTGGGGAACTTATGTGCCTATAAATGTTATGTTGAGAAATTTATGAAAGTATGTGGCATATACTCATCTTCAGAGTCACATATCTATCTTTTTTACTTCTAATTAGTACCTTAGATCATACTTTTATGCTTCCAAGTATGATTATGATATTTTAGTGACTTTTTGCACAGCACATGGTTTCCAATGTTTTATCACTTTTGGAATATCACTTGACAAGTTTCATTTTGTGCCTTAAACTACTTCAATATTTTTCAGTAGTTAAAAAACAACAACTGCAAAGTCGATATTGTGCATCATGTAGGTTCTGGAAAAGAATCCGAATATTAAGCGATGAGGTGGATGTTTGTCCATTGGTGACATAGAGAAAATTATGCGTGGAGGAGGTTAAAGCTTATGGGTGATCTGGAAGCCAGCTAAAAAAGACTTCAGAGGACAGAATGAAAATTAGATGTGTTTTTGAACTTCTAAATTCCACTAAGAACCCAGGGAACCAATAATAATACTAAAAAGTTAAAACGTAGCATATTGTTTTCCGTAAATGAATGTCAAAGATGCGATTCTTAGCTGAAGAATGCTGTATTGTGTTGAGATGATGTCAGGTTTCATCTGTACATTGTACCTTTCACAAATTATCTATCTATTTGATGACAGACGCGTCGGTGGCATAGCGGTTAAGACGCTCGCCGACCATGCACATGGTCCGGGGTTCGATCCCCGGCCGGCGCACTCCTTTACCTCGCTAAGCCAGAAATAATGCTGGTGAAGAGGAAAGGTTGGGCATGAGGCTAGCAACCTCATCTTGTAAAATAAATACTGCTATAGAAACTTCAAGCCTCTCGCTTGAAGCCCTATGTTCCACCGAGGAACGTGAAGGAAAATGAAAATGAAGAATTTGATGACAGGCTTGAAAGTGTATATTTGTATGTAGATGGTATACCAGCGGACTATCACAACTCAGGCAGCTTTATCTCATAAGTTTTCTGATGTTACATAATTGTAGAAGCACCTCTAATCAGCTCTATTTTTCATCGAAAGATCTCCAGATGAGATAGTTTGGAGAAACTGGGCAATAAACTGAATTTTGATGATATTAGATGGTTGGAGGCAATCGGCAGGAAGCCTTGAACCTAGGTTTCGTGCTAGTTGGCACTCATCAGCAAGGCGTATCTGCAACCTTGAAGGAACTCATGTCCCTTCTGAGATTCGAACCCGCGTCACCCAGTGCTGCAGTCAGAGACGTTACCACTGAGCTATTCGGACTCGCGATTGACCTCCTGTAGGACTGCAGTGGATATTTTTGATTTGACACTAGTGTCAAATCAAAAATAAACTGAATTTTGTTAGGATTTTCAAAAATTACCTCAGACTGTTAATTAAGATTTCCTAGTTACGTGCAAAGGCTGTGTCATATGTTTAGTGATGAGTTTCAAGCTTTCATGTTGAGCAAAAGAGCTTAAGTTAAAGAACACGCTATAACTGGGTATTAGTTTTTATTCTAGCCTCCCAAAAATCATTTTAAATCTCAAAATATTAGGTGAGTTGACTGTTTTATGTACAGGTTTTAGAAATCATCTTATGCATACACTTTTGTTTTTGCTATTCAACTGCGTTATGTAAATTCCAAGTTTTATGCTACACTTTACAGGCAAATGGACGGCGTGGTGGTGGGCTCCCCACTGAGTCCCATTTTGGCTGATTTCTTTCAAAGTAAACTGGAAAATGGACCTTTGAACAACCTCATCAGAAAATTCTCATTTTATTGTCAGTATAAGGACGACACCTTGATACTTTTAGATAATGATTCCGATAATAACACAATAACAATTCAGATCAATGAAGTACATTCTGGTTTGAAATTCACGTGCGAAGAGGAATCCTGAAGTAGAATTAATTGCCCTCCTAGATATCCTCATTACAAGCAAACCAGATGGTAGTATAAAGGGAAATTTGCATGGCAAAAGGCACATGGACAGGCCAGTATATACATTTTCACGCCTCCGTTCCTCTTCCGCACACAAGAAATTTAGTAAAGACCCTCAGCCACGGGCTTAAAGCTATATGCTCAGAAGAGGCAGCTGAAAATGATTTAAGGATTGTATATGATACCGTGATCGAAAACAGCTATCCAGACAAATTCATCAGAAAACGTATGACTAAGAAAGTTGAATAGGAGTATTCACTATGCGTGAACAAGAAGTCTTTATAAATACGACAGCAATACAAGGGCGACATATATAGCGTAATACTTACAAAAAGTTAAGAGATTCTACTCAAAAAACTTGTAATGCTGGCAAACTACAAGTATTATTTTCTACATGACCGATGGTGATTCCCCAATTGAAAGATGAAGTATCTGGACCAGCCACTTCTATCTGTATCTACCGATTCATCTGCGCTTGTGATGGAGCGAGTTATATTGGCTGTTGCTCTAGGAATTTGGTTTTTCATGCTCCCTCGGGAACTTCTATCAGTGTGGTTAAATAAAGATTTAGTGAGAAGCGTTGACTGCTCGATATTAGACCATCTGGTCCCAACCGGCCAGAAAGCTAATATTGAAAAGTCCTTCTCCATCATCTATCGGTTACCAAACAAATTGTCAAAAGCATCAGGTAGTGCAGAGGCTATCGCGATTCATCTGAAACAGCCGATGCTCTATATTACTTAAATTAGTATTGGTAATAAGCAGTGTGATTAGTTATGTTTATAAATTGTTTTGTGAGGGTGGTCCATCTAAGATCGCCAATAAGAAAGCTTCAGGAAGCCAAAGTCCGCCAGACCATTTTAAAATGATCTCGGATTTTGTTCACTCTAGTTCAATAAGGGGTTAGTTAAACTTTCGTCCAGACGCACTGAACACATTTACAGAGGATAACATTGAGGAAGAAATGCAAAACTTCCGATTCATTGACTCGATAGTAACTTGGCTGCCTCTTAACCTAAATGTGTTTAGTTCAGTCACTGATGGTGTCATGAATGGGTACAGGCGAAGTGTCAAAAACTAGGGAGAAACAGATTTCCAGTGCTTCCTGGTCCAAGCTAAATGGTCTTACATGAAATCCCTCTAAATATAAGACAGTGCACTCCACCTTCAGTCATAGATGGGGTCTGTGAGAACTGGTTCTTGCGCAAGGTTCTTGCAGCATACAGGACAATGAAATGAAGATTCAGCCAAACATAAAGTAGTTCTACCATCTGAGCTTTCTTGGTCGTCCCATAACTTGTTGATTTCTAAGAAAATGTTTCGTCTATCCTACTACATTAAGATGTTAAGAAAATCTGGTATCACTTAACTTCTAATTTTACAATTTGTTCACTGTTTCATATTGCCTATTGTTCCTTATCCCTCCCCCTTCGTCTTTCCTGGGTAACTTAATAAGGAGAATCTAATATTGTGAAGGGCATTAAGGGTTGGCAGTAGGGCAGTGGGTGTGATACCAATAGGTCGACGGACAGCTGAACTCATATGACGAAAGGTCTAAATCCAGTTTGTCTAACTCTCAACACCCTCTGTATTCATAACTCTCCCCTTTTGTCTCATCAGGTAGGACTACAAGTCATTATGAGAGATTACATGCTCACAAAATCAAGTATGAAAACTGAACAGTACCCTATTTGGCCCGCGTTCTACATAACAGAGGTAGTCTTGACCGTGGAACTTACAACTTACTATGTGGTTTATGTTAAAGCTGTTTCAGTTGCCTTACAATTTTAATTGCTAACCTTATTATTATTATCACTTAACACTTTTTGTATATTTCTGACTTGATTATTACTGTTATTGCCAAA